>NGKH01000022.1:94910-148750 GCA_002162575.1 Sclerotinia glacialis
AGCTACCCCCCTAATAAATTCGCATGCGGTCTCCCCGCGCCGAGCCTCCAGCAAAAGAAATTCTCCAGCACCTTCCTAACCAACACCACCGCCTTCCTGACGGCCATCGCCCGCTGCAACGTCTTGAAACTCTCGGGGAGCAAGTTCCCATCCGGATCCCGCGCTTCCGGCGCTTCCCACCATCGGGGGCGCCCCAAACAATGTTTCAGGATCTGCGATACCGTGCTGGGGGTGAAGTGCGTGTGCGGTGGGAAGTGGATTGGGGGGGTTGATGGGGATGCGGATGGGGATTTGGAGGGGAGGGAAAGAGATGGGTGAACGCTAGGTGGCCACCAGGAACTATTCGAATCGTATAGAAATCTTTCGTCGAGCGGTTGTAGTAAAAATGCTATATGATTCGTGCTGAGTCCATGACCATGCAAATACAGAATAAAGGATTGAGCAGGCGGAACGGCGTAGGCAGAACCCGAACGCGTGAGATCGACATAAGAGGTGTTGGAATCGCTCGAGGTGGAGCTAGGTGGTGAGGAAAATTTGAATTTTTTGGTGGCTTTGGATATGCTTTTGAACTTTCCTTTGGTGGATCCTTTGGTTTTACTGCTGGTTTTACTCTTTGCTTGACTCTGGGTAGAAGCCTTGAATGGATCTTTGGTTTTACTATTGAGTTTGGCGATGTTGGCGATTGAGAGTGATGCTTTGCGGATGGAGGAGGTACTCTTGTCAGTGTTTGAAAAGGTATCGAAAGAACCTACCTCGGGAGTAGGCGGAAGAGATTTATTCTTATGAAAAGATCTGGGGATCGACCTGAGGCTTGGAACAAATGACCTAGTAGTCCTAGTCGACTTGGTAGGTGAAGGAACCGGTGTTAATGAACCAGTTGAAGATCTCGATCTGGATTTTGTATCGGATGAAGATCTTGATTTTACAGACTTGGAAACAGGATCCAGGTAACTCATTAATACCATTTCGGCCGTAGGATCTCGAGGTTTAAGACCTTCGTGCACGGAGTACCCGAGTATATCTTCCATGTAATCCGCATCCCAGGATTTTGGACGTGCATTTTCTATGTCGTCGGGGCTTATACCGACGGTTGTACAATCGTTGGCTGCGTCGTATGGTGGATAGAGTTGGAAGGCGTGGGGTGCAAAAGTTGATGTGCCGATAGCATAGTCTTCTTGACATTCTGTGCCATGGTATAAGGAGTTGCCGAAAGAGTAATCATGAGAGAATCTATCGTCGCTTTCGTATTCTTCGTCATCTTCCGAATCGTAGGCTTCCTCGCTGATTAGACTACCTGGATGGGAGGGTGTGACCATTTTTTGATCAATTTTTCCGGTGAAACTGTATCCTCGTACCATGCGAGCTCGGAAACTATCATCGATTCGTCCGTTGATATTAAGACCAGTGCGATGATCATCGGTGGTTCCATATCCCTCGACAATTGAACCTGCAAAATCTCCTACTTCAGAACCTTCGTCCGAATTGTTGCTCTCAGATACTTGTCCTCCATCAGAGGGACTTTTATAGAATCTTTCTGCCTCAAAAGTTGTGAGCGCTGTTGGTCCAAAATTTCCTGTCATCTCTCCACGTTTATCGTCATTGTACAAGAAGCCATCGCTGTCGTAATCAGCAGAACTTTCATTCTCAAAAATCTCATCAGAATGTCTACGTTGACATTCCCCCTCATATCCATCTTCATCCTCATCATCAGCTTCCTCCAATCTAAACCTCAATTCCAGCTCCTTTAAACCAGGAACATCCAATCCTCTCACCTCTCTCCTATTAATACCATTAAGACCCACGTCATTCGGCTCAAACAATGGTATCCCGTAGTGATCCGAATAATTACTCTCAACATCAAACACCGGTCCCATTCTCCAATCTCCCGCAGCAACAATATGAAAATGTCTCTGCATCTTCGTCATTTCTTCCCACTCATGAGCCCAACCCGGCATACCAAGAAGATGAATAAGATTCTTATGTTTGACCTCCGGTCCCTTCTCATCATCCAATTCTTCCCCCGTACTCGCAACATCATCATCCTCATCATCACCGATGACACTTCCATTTTTCGAATTGGGTGGATTTACATATCCCTCAGGAATGAAATCAAAAGGAATTGGAACCTCTTCTCCACATAATCTCTTTAATTCTCTAGTGGTCAACGCAACGACATGATCGGGATCAGATTCCTCCGTGCTATCTGCCCACTCGCTAACTTCTTGATATCGGTCATATGCTAAATATGGATTATCAGTTTCAGGATTATAACCCGGAATCTCTTCACCATAAGCAGAAGGGTCTTCGTAGAAGCGACGAGCATGTTTGTGATATACAGTATCAGAGGAGATATTATCCCAATTGAGAGAGAAAGAACCGCGAGAACTGTAATGGCGAGATAGGATTGATGTTGATCCTGAGCATGATCTATCCTCAAGCTCCAGTGTTGAGGCATTAGATGCTGATCCCGATCTTCTCTTGAACCCATACAACGCCGCAGGAGCATTCGGAATAAATTGACCTGGATCAAACGTCGGAAAATCCAGAATCTCAGGATTTCGACGTGGTCCAATAAACTCTCTCATTCCATCCCCATCTCCATGCTTCACAATATCCTCATCACCTTGAAAACTAGTATGCAGACTTTCTCCCTCCTGAAAAGAGAAATTTTGGTCTCCCATCTCCCCACTTTCATCCATTTGTGCTTCAAGCATCGTTTGTTCTTCTTTTCCCGCTTGTCGCATTTGTGACGAATTGCCTGAGTTATTACTGCGCCTGCTTAGACTTCGCGCAAAATTCAATACCCTGCTTGCCCTAGAACTCCCACTATCTTCACTCCCTTTCCCTTCACCTCTACCTCTGCCAATTGATAAACTTCTCTTGGATAGACTTCTCTTGACTGCAACCAAGCCCTTTTTCGTCATGCATTTCTTATTTTTGATTTGTGGGTCCCAATTTGTGTGTAAGTCCCAAGTTGCGTGTAATTCTTTACTCGTGCTTCGTCCTCTTTCATGCGGCATATCTTCTCCAGAATCGGGCGGTGGTGAAGGTGCAGGTGAATAAGCGATTGCCACGCCAGAGGTGTTTTCGCTTGCTTCGAAACTTTCCGTCTCTCTTTCGTCTCTCTCAACTTCGCACTGTTGCTCATGTTCAGGTAAGGCGCTATGAATTTCCAATTCATCCCCAGGAATAATCGAGGTCGTCGAGATAGACGATGTACTAGCTCCAACTTCCTTTCCTTTTTCCATCTTATGACACTCTGGAGTAATAGGCTTCGAGGCTTGAACTTGTGACATCTCACCCGTATCCATGAAGATAATTTGATCATCATGATCACCATCTCGAAGATGATCAGCAAGAACATGTTCTTCACCCACCTCATCACTTTCATCTCTTTCCCCATCAAGATCATCAAGATCATCAGCCCTTTCATCTCTTTCCCCATCAAGATCATCAAGATCACCAACCCTTCCACCCCTCTCCCACCCCTCCCCATTCCCACCACTAATAACAGTCCTCCTCCCCATCTTCCACCTCTCCACATCCCTACAAACAACACAAACGCAATCCTCGGAATGTCTCTCTTCAAACACAGTCCCGAAATCCACATTTACAGTGATATCCCCTTCAGAGAAAATGCGACTGCCATCTCGTGTAATCGTCGCCCGAGCTTCTACGTAGTCATAGTGCTCCTCTTTTGTCATTGAAAGGGGGCCTGGGTAGATGGGTACGGCGCGCGGCATCATGTTTGTGGTTTGTGGTTTGTGGGTAGGTGAGGTGAGGTTGAATTTCGCAAGAGATGATGGTTCTGTTCAAGGAGATCAGTCTGCCCAGGAAGTTGATCCAAGATTCAAGATCAGTTATTATAATAACCCCTCTTATCTCCTCGTATGCCCTAAAAGCACAAAACCAAATTTTCCCAATTTTGTATCTATATCCAACATCCAACATCCAATACCTTCTTCAATTCAAAGAAATTCAAGAAAGAGCTCCCCAAAGCAATATTTTCTACCAAACAATCAGTATATGCCCATCTCTCCATACGGAACAACAAACATGGAACCACAAACATACCTTTAACACCGGAAAGGCACACTCTCACACCCAAACCCAAGATATTATTTCGATTATCACCAAAAATAAAACCCTTCCCTTTATCCTCTATGGATCGAAAAGGTAAAAGGTAAAAGGTAAAAGGTAAAAGGTAAAAGGTAAAAGGTAAAAAAGTAAAAAAGTAAAAAGGTAAAAAGTGATGAAGAAATCCAAAGTAAGATCGACACAATAGCAAAACAAGTCAAAAGTAAATCTCCAGCTCAGCCTTGTTCATCCAAAACAAAGCAGAAGTAAATTATCAAATGAATAATTGTGTGTGAAAAAGGCATCCCATCAGATGAAACTGCAGTCAGTACCTAGGTAATCAAACCATCATATTCCAAAGGCAAAATGAAGAAATTAGGGAATTGAGATGTGAAATTAGCAGCTAAGCAACAAGGTGAAAGTGGAAAGGTGAGATAAAGACTTGGAGACTGAAAGATTTGAAGAAGAGAAAATCATATAATATTGTGATATTGTGATGTTCTGATAATATAATAAATATTATAATAAAGTAATAAAGTAATAAAAGAAATCAAGTATTAAAGTCCGAGCCGAGGAACCTATCAGATAGGAGGAACCTACTAGATAGATAGGCGTGAATGAATGAGGGAAGTGAATGATGGGATGGAATTGTTAAAACCAATGAGCTTTATATTTATAGGTTCGTGGATGTAAATATGAATATGAATATGAATATGAATATGAATATGAATATGAATATGAATATTAATATGAGTGGGAATATGAGTGGGAATATGAGTGGATGAATAATGAGTAGTGAGATACTTATCTACCTACTTATCTACCTACCCATCTACCCATCTACCCATCTACCAACCTTCCCCTCCATTCTCCACTCTTCACTTCTCCACCTCCAACCCCAAACACACACATCCTTCCTTCAGGCACTTGCCAGCACCCCCTCGTTCTCTACCTAGGCAGTTAGATATAAACAATTCATCTAAACTCATACATCATAACATAACATACCTAATTATCTCTTCACATTCACAATCTCACTCAATCTAATCAATCATATAATTTCAACATCTTCCATTTCATTTGCATGCTCACAAGTGTTACCAAATATACAACCTAACCACGCAATCATCCAAGTCAATCCAAGTCAATTCAATTCAATCCAATCCAATCCATTCAATCCACGCAATCCAATAACCTCAATCCAAACTATTCCTCCTCATTGCAGTAGTACTCGTCCCTTCCATTGTTCCCGCCACTGAAAGTCTAGACAAGATCTAACATTACGCTCCTATCGTCCCATCTTATCCCGTCCAATCTCCATATCCAATGCAAACCTGCAGAAAACACCCAATCAAAAGACGAATATTCGCCCACACATACTACTAATACGCACCAGCCAAATTGCAGGATGAAGCCAAAAAAAAGAAGAAAAAAAAGAGGTAGGCAGGCGTACTCCAAAATGACCAAGTAATTGTTGCACCTAACCGACCCAAAAATAATGCATGGGTTTTTGTTGTTTCCAAAAGAATAAACACACCAGCCAACAATGCCGGTTCAACAACTAGTGTACAGATATTTATGGTCGATTGATGCGAAAGGAAACGACAGACGTTGGGTATCAGAAATGTAAAAAATGGAGAAAAGATGCATGTATGCAAGACCGGAACCAGAACCGACCCGCCCAGCACCGAATGACTCCAAAAATGATGCGAATTTATAAAAGATGTGGTAAGTAAGTATAAGAAAATTGTGAGGCGATTTCCGAGCTTTTTGATATATGTTGCGGTTGTAGTTCGTCTCCAGCAAGCTTGGAGATGTTGTTTCCTTCATATAATATGTAGTTGTCGCCATAACGTATCCGAAGTCTGGCGTACATATGACTTCGGGTAGATTGGACTTCTTTGAGTTGAATCTCTTCACTGCTCGGTTCTGCTGTTAAAAACACACGCGAAAGATTATTGCTTGAAAATTATCCAGCCGTGATGCTTTTACGATTCAATTCATCAATCGCGATATCTGAATCCTGCATCATGTTGACATCACCTTCATCCTCGACATCCGGGTTGACGAGGTATGCTAACGGCGCCCAAACTCTCCAATGTAAAATACCAATATGAGCTATTCTGGTTGCGACGTCCAAGATTTCTTCCTTTTGCCCACTGGTCGGGGAGTTTCCATTGAAAACCCCGTTGGTGGGTCTTGGTGACGTGGCTGCATCAAATATTTGAAGACTGTTCAAAGGAGTATATGACTCGACGAGCTTTTGTAGTTCAGGGAAAATTTTCGATAGTACTCGTGCCTCCGCTTCCTGATATTGATTGGATCGTGAATTTGAGAGGTGAAATAAGAGATGAGATTCAAAGACTGGAAGGCGTGCCATAGGGGTAGGTGTTGAACGAAGAATTTGCAAAGCAATGTTCGAGGACAGTGCGGCCCATCTGTCTTGCGATGACGATGACGCTAGGAGAGCTTGTAAAGACATGCGTACTTGTGAAGTCGAATCCGAATTTTGAAGAGACAAATAAAGCGGTGTTACAGGATGTGTCTCTGGCGTAGATGCAGTAGTGGATGGAGACGATCGTGGGCTGGACGATAGAGAATCCGTAGCTTCATCCTCTAGATTTGGAACCCATACCTGTTTGCCTGAAAGTTCTCTTGAGAAATGACCTCTCTCCTGAACCAGGTGGTTGTACTTTCGTTTGGCTTTAAAATCATTCTCCGAAGGGACTGTCGGGGCCGAGAGCACGCCTTCATCCGCGGGAGAAGAGATATACGACGAAGCAACAGGTGTATCATCCTGTGGCAGTGATCTAGCCTCGTTCATTTTGGATGCCGTGTCAAGTTTGTGATACAAACACATGCAAATCTCGAGATTGATTAGATCCAGCATATCCGCTCGAAGTTTCACCAGGCGCTCCTCATCGAAAAGGAAGGTTTGAGGAACAGGTTCTTTGGCCTTGGATGGTAGTGTTAGATTCACAAGTGCCTTCATGAAGTCCCATGTGTTTCCTTGAATTCGTGTTGGTGCGTCCAAGTGAAGATTCTCTGGCAAGTTTGCTGCCTTTTTGAACCAATCATGTGCCGAAGGGATGTCTACTCTACCCATTGCAATCTTTCTTACGAAGAACTTTTGCTCAAATTGAACAGTGTCCTCGATAAGCAGCGGGCGCAAACATCTGATTTGATGATTTGCAACATCCTGAATCTCACATTAGCAAACTTCCATTAGACTCATACCATACAGAACTTACGAGTTTCATAGCTTCCAAGACACCCAGCAGATTTCGCATTCCGGAGACTAACATTGACACGTCCCAGTTTTTGTCACCCTCACTCAACTGGACAACCATATCATCCACCCAAGTGTCTCTCATCGGTGCGCAATGACATTTCAAGAGTTGCGATAGCCATCTTGCAAGTTTGCCAAGATCAGCCACGCCTTTGCGGAATTGCTGCATTAACAAATCGACGTTAAAGGTCTCTTCGACCGATGACCGATCTCGCTGTGGAACTAACGTTTCCAAGATGCCTCTGATGGCCTTGAGCGTTGCTGGCAAGCACCATTCCGCATCCCCCAAATCCTTCTCGAATTGCTCACGATCAGTCAAATAACCTTGAAGTTGCAAACGCATCGTGTCCCAAAAATCATTGGCTTTTTGAGTCTTCTTTCGTCCCTTTTCTCCATCGAGATTAGGTCTGAAATGTAAATCCGGATCGAAGTTAATGTCATGTCGAAGTTTGGGATTTTGTACAATTTTATTCACATCGAGTTCACTCAAGGTTGATTTCGTGACCGGGGGTTCTAACGACGACTTGGCCACAGTTTGAAAACTTTTCTTTGACGTACTGGAACCTTCTTGACTAGATGAGGTTGTAGATCGCTCCAAAACAGATCTGGGGGCTGGATTTGTGGGCGGTGAGATACTATTAGCCGTGAATGTATTGGACGATTGCAAATCATATCCCTGAGTGTGGCTATTAATGTCCCCTGATTCTTGCGATCTCTCAGTTACCTGAGCCTCGGGTATCACTCTGCCGTCGTTATTCGGTCTTTCGGGAGTAGTCGTGATGCTATTCCCACGTTGTCTCTTCCCTGCATCGTGCTCCATTTTGCTTTGATTCTCAAGCCAACTTTATGGTGTTTCAGTGCCAAAGTTGGATTCAGAATATCGAGCTGTTATTATTAGAAAAGAATTACTCCGTATTCCCCCCCAAAAAAGTAAAATCTGTAGAGGTACCTTGTTAGTAATTGCTTCCTTTTTTTTGGGTTGGTAGTGGCTTGGGGGTCAAGGTATAATGTTGTGTGGGCAAACAACGAGTATGCTCTGTACTTCGAAGAGTATGATCTCGTGGATGCGGTTACGGGTAGGAACATTTTCCTGTACCCCCATTTCGAGGGGTTCTCGAATCCGCAAGAAAGAGTTGTTTGTACTTATGCACACACAGGCCGGGAACTTGCAAGAAACATACCTCTTGGTGGAACCTGACAGATCTTCTTCGCCCCAATAATTTGATAACCAGTTTCTAAGATTCTTTAAAAACAAGATGAATTTTTAGAGGTGACGAGGGAAGTTGTATTGGAAAGGACAGGAATTGGCTAGAGCCTTGTTGATTGAATGAAGTTGGGAAAAGGTTGAAAGGTTAACAAACAACAAAGGAAGTTCTTTGGAAGTTTGGAAGTAGAAGAATCTAAAAGAGCAGAGTGCAATGAGAGATGAAAGCAGGAAATTATTAATAAAGTAAGGAAGGACAAGAAGGCTTTCTTCTTTTTTTTTGACTCTGATGCGATTTTGATTGTATGAAGGTATGTTGGTGAACTTGTCTTGTGTATGTGTGTGCGTGTGTGTATGGTGGTGGTGTTGATGCAGTGATTGCAGTGATTGCAGTATGTAGTATGTAGTAGTAGTATTGTAGGTAAGTATCGTATCGTATTGTATCGTATGCAGTAGCAATAAAATGCTATGCAAGTTTTCGAAATGAGAAGAAAAAGAGATGAGCGAAGTAGAGCGAAATGGAAAAAGGAAAAGGTTTAGAATTGGAAAATAGCGGAGGGAGAGATGAATTGAGAACTTGAGGATTGAGAATTGAGAATTGAGAATTGAGAATTGAGAGAATTGAGAATTGAGAGAATTGAGAATTGAGAGAATTGAGAATTGAGAATTGAGAGAATTGGGAATTGAGATTATGATTGTTCGTATGGGGGTTATGTTTATGGGTCTTTGAATTGCAATTGAGACAAGAGACGTGCTCTCTTCGTTTGGAATGAAAGCCAACTAGGGACGCCTTGACCTTTGGGAAATTTCAATAAGCCAGGGAATCGTTCCTTCTAAAATAGTATATTATTATATAGTCATAGTAGGATGATATTTAGAAAGGAAAAAAAATTATGTATATGTATATATAATAGATTACTTGATGATTTATATCAACCTGATTTATACCTGACTCTTGATTATTGACAATATATTTATTATAATGTACTATGTAAGTAGCAAACCCGATCAGCTAGAACAATCCCACATGATACATCCAATAGAACATACCCTCGCCTCCCCACACGAGTCAATCCCTAGGAGGCATTACAGATCTCTGATCTTGATCTTATTGTACTGTACGGAGTAGTATAAGTAAGTGATTTGACAGCTTTCTTTTTCCATCGACTTATTTTTATCCAACCTAGTATCTAACCTGGTATCTAACCTGGTATCCCATCCCCGTATCCCCGTATCCGTAATTCTTCAGATGGATATTTCTCCGAGATTGAGCTTAAGTACAGTCAGTCAGTACTTCCCAACCTTCATTATTTTCATATCAACAAGTTGAGAGGTAAAGGCAAGGCAAGGCAAAGGATTCTTCCAAACGCCTCCTATCTCATACCGGTCGGTACCTAACTCTTCCACTTCCATTTTCACCCTCACCCAATTTATTCATTGCCTGCATTCGCTTACTTGTGCATATGCAAGTTGTACGGAGTATGCAGCAGCCTTGCTTTCCCATCGGCAGTGAAAAGCAGGCGCGCGCTCCATACTTGAATCATGATTGGTGATGAATCTTCGGGCTCCGTTGGAATCATGCAGAGGAGGAAGCCGAAAATGGAGCCTGCACCTTTCTTTACCTTCCCAGTACCCACGATATAACGATATTTATTACCTTCTCGTCCTTGCGGTCTGCAGAATGGAGATTGCAAAGTCATCCCCCTCCCCCCTTTTGGATTAGGTTCAACGGGTTTTAGGCCTGTTTGGTATTGCTAGGCAGACTTTAAAGACACGGCAAGGGATGGGTATAGTATGGAATGGAGTATAGAATGATGTGATATAGTATAGTATAGTATAGAATGATGTAGTATAGTATTAGTATAGTATAATATGGTATAGAATGGTGGTATGGCATAAGTATAGAATGATGTGGTATAGTATAGTATTAGTATGGCATAGCATGGCATAGCATGGCATAGTATAGCATAGTATTAGCATAATATCCTAGGTGAATGAATAACCAAATGAATCGAGCATTTACTCAAGATTTTAGTAAGTTTTGAAGATTACAATGTAGAAGATTACTTTTCATGCTGATGACACGATCATATTGCGGTGATGGCTGACTCGTGGATGCGCCGGAGAAACCGAATGCAGCGGTATTATAAAGCCTAGACAGCTCAACAGCCTTAACTACAGGGAATAATCCTAGGCACTTCTAGGCTCGTTACAGGCCCTTTATACTGCGTATGCCGCTATAGACACCCCTTGTTAGAAGTCATTTCTTTTTTCTTCCTTTTTTGCGACTGGAAACTTTGAAACCCTTTTTCCCGCCTTCTCCTTATCGACCCCCAATCTCGTTTCGCCTGATGTCTTTCGCTACCAACCACATTTACCGTCTACACACATACATATACCACTTGTCCCATTTCGTACTCCATCCCCTGTAGCCGGGTTCATGTTCATGTCATAATAGGTTAGGACTTTACCAAATGGCTGGATGCTGGATTATCTCCTCTTTCATTCTTCAGCCTCGTGTGCATCGTTTTCTACTTAAGAAACCCATGGATATCCTCGATTATCCACAATCCTTCGTCCCTTCTAGAAGCTATCTCTCGTTAATTAGGAAAGGATATTCCTTACGGTATCATTCGAAGCATTGACAAATCTGAGGATATATCAGCCTAGCAGGCCTACCAAAAGCCAAATCATATCGTGGCCTAAATGGACGGACCTTGCCATTCAACGGATCAATGCTTGACCAAAGAAACGTTCCAGCTCGGATAGGGACACCATCAGTGCTGCACGCAGCCTCGTCATCTGAGGAAGGGTGTGCAGCTGAATTGACAAAGGTCGCCGTTCAAAAGTATCACATTTTCATCTCTCAGTTCTTTTTCCGCTGAAGCAGGGCGTGGCCGGAGCGTCAGATTTCAACCTTCAAACTCCAACATGACGGATGCGAAAAAAAAAAAAAATCCATTCATAATCCTGCAAGTCCTTCTCTTCTCACTCTGTACATTTTAGACGACCCCCGGGGAACACGGAGAATAGATTATCGAACGTGATCTTAGACAATTTCCTTCCCCTGAACAACAAAGTATCTTAGAACCGACGGGCCCTTGTGACAGCAGAAGCACTGCAACATATCTACGTGTATAAAACCTTCTTCCGTCTTTTCAAAATCATCTGCGAGACTTGGTGTTCCTCGGAAGGCTCACACTGTTACTTCGTATATAAGAATCTATACACAACGTAGCCACAGCATCGGCAAGCCCGTCGGTCGTCACCTATCTTACACGTAAGAAAGACTAGGTAAATTCATCAAACACAAATGCCTTTAGCTTTCCACTTCTGCAACGTTCACGCCTCGATCATAGTAGTACTCGGCATACATATTACTATAAGAGATGGGTCCGATATATTAACTCGCTGCAAAGCTCACGAGAGACGGACATCAGCATACTTGAGGACTCCTTACTAGGCCCACCCCTTGATCACCAATCTAAAATGAAATCAATATGCAAACAAACGCAGAGAAGCGGATCGATCGAAACTTTTGTTTGTTCGTCTATCGAATTCTTCTCCCCCTCCCTCACAATCGCGGCATCGCCTCCGCCTTATCCACTCACTGCGAACGGAAAAGAGGATCGAGGCTATCCAAGAATGCATGGGTAACAACAAGTAGGTAGGTAAGGTAACATATTTTCCTAGTAATATTCTGCGAGGCTTCTGCGGCTACCAAAATGAAACTTTACCTTTGATGGATGATATAGAAGATTATGGATCAAACATCAATAGTTTTGGAGATCAATTTGAGAGATCTAGAGAAGAAAGAAGAAAGGAGAACCAAGAATCAAGACCCAAGAATCAAGAATCAAGAATCAAGAATCAAGAATCAAGAATCAAGAATCAAGAGCAAGAAGCAAGAAGCAAAATCCAAAAGACAACTTAACTTCCCCGCCAAAAAGTGAGGCGTGCGAAATTTGCGTCACGGGTGATTTTCGGATTTTTTCTCAGTTCTTAGATTTCCAAATTTCCAGATTCTGATATCAGATCATACGGAGTACATTCACGGATTTGATTATCATGCCATGCATCACGTGTTGATTATCTTAATTGTGGTCAGATTTCCGAAAGCAACTTAAACCTCCTTGTTATTATTACCGTCCCTCAAGTACACATACTCCTCCCACACTACTACATCGTATATGTCGGCAACCTTTCGAGATGTAGGGATTTCCAATCTGACAATACGGAGTGCACAAATATTCCTGACATTGCAAAATCTATGGAGCTGAGATGAGATCCTTCCTCCTCGATCCTACCAAACCCGAATGAATGGCTTGAACGACTTGAACGACTTGAACGACTTGAACGACTTGAACGACTTGAACGACTTGAACGACTTGCACCAATCATCCAAGTTGCCAAAGAAGTTACTTTGCATATCAACCAAGATTTTATTCATTTATTCATTTCTTGTCATTTTTCATGCGCTTCTTGATATTACCAAGCCTTCCATAAGTTTGGGGGCTATTTTTCCATATTGATCATCCATATCCATCTCATTCCATTCCTCGTACCGTTTCATTACTCCTTCACCATGAGATGAACAGCTGTTATATACTCGAGCACTCCATTTTTTAAGGTTCGTTGGCTTCAAGGATAATCTCATCAATGCTTCCTCAAGCACCAGCGTTTCAAAATGGATGGCTTTGCATTGTTGCGCTACGTCCCAGTATTGAAAACACACGTCTTGGAATTAAATATCCTATGCGGTAAATTAATTCTTCAAGCAATATATATTACCTTGCGCTCGCGGACTCGGCAGAATTTCTGCCAACCTCACACTTCACAACATATTTATCGATATTGATAAATGTGACGTCCATATATCATAAGGGTTACATACATTTTCCATATACGATGTTCACGAATCAAAGTCTTCAGTTAGATGTTTAATTAGTTAAAGGTGTTACTTCAAACGCTTGGTCCTCGAATTCTTTTTACTTCTTAAAGCGATGTGCAGAATCGAGATGCAGTTCGTCTTTAAAGTGTGGTTTCACAACTTGTTACTTGATACTCGACTCGAGAGGAAGTAAGGAAGTGAGGAAACATTGAAATATGGGATGCAAGGTAATGGACTCGAGTCCACAAATCGGAATAATCATCAATGCAGAGGCGAACAGAATGAATTGCCATCAGTTTTTATCGAATGAATGATAGTGCCATACTTTGCTTTGACTGCACACATTGGTAATACTTGGGCGGACTTATCCAGCCTCATATGAAAGTATAGAAACCCAAAGACGATAAATTATGAGTCATCAACATCCTGCACTTTCCCGAATATTCCTTTCGTTTACTTTAAAAGGATCTTAAACTCGATGATGTTCTCCCACTCATTCACGTATTTCATCCCATCCAACCACCTTCGCCCTGCAAAACTCATGTGGTGATAATTCCCATCCAGTGGCAACGACTTATCATGCTAGATATGGATACACAGACCTAGAGCACCGTCACAAATCTCGCGAAAAACTTCCCAAAGTGGTCAAATATGTCAATCCTCTAGCCCCCCCATAAGCCAAAAGCAACCATGTATGCGGGTGTCAAAATTTTCTCGTGGCGTGCGACGTTTGCTTTGGCTGAGTACTGCATTTTGATCTAGTGGAGGGTAGGCTTATAGCTTCATAGGTTGTTTGTAAGTGCTTGGTAATGTGCTACGAAACGCTGCTGATGCGGCGCTGATGCGATGTACCGCAGGCAGGTGGATTTTTCTTTTTAACAGGGCGATAGATGGGATGATTTAGATTGCATTGGATTGGAGGTAGATGTTGAGGCTGTGGGCTGTGGGGTGTAGATGTGGATATGGATGTAATGGTTTGTTGGGTTTGGTTGGATCATATAATATGATATCCTGTAGCGTTTGTCATGTACCGAATAGGACAATAAATATATAGCAATTCATTGATTGTTATGTGGTTCTATTGATTCATGTCATGTGATGGATATGTATCAAGATATCCATATTCTCTCACTCTTTGTCCTTTGATTGTTAGATTGTTGGACTGTTGGGTTAGACAGAAACTTCGTTTGGGGAATGAGAGGTTGGAGGTGGGAGATGAGAGATGGGAGATGATGTAGATATTAAATATCTAAATATCTTTTTTATCTTTTTTTTTTTTATACTAGAGAATTCGGTGTTTACTTCCTATACTTCCTACCTATACTTTCTATACTTCCTTCCTATACTTCCTGTATCTTATACCTTATACCTATATATAATACAAGAACTATAAAAATGGATAGAATATAAATAATAAATAACAAATAACAAATAATGATATCCATCCCATCCCATCAACATCACTCCAACTCACTAACTTAGTTGCACTCTCGAACTCGTCACTGTACCAATTGAATAATGCTTTCACTGGTTATTCTGATTCTTTATCTCATTGTAAATATTGCATGAACTAATCCTAGATATTCATCTCCATTCTTATCCTCATCCTTATCTTCCTCTCCATCCCCTCTCCATCCCATTCCCTTGAATTGCCACTCACTAACCCGATAATCCTAGTCCTCAATCAGAGAATCACTTCCATCTCTATCCATGTCATCTTGGTTCAACTCTTCCGATTGATTTCATCAAAGATATCAAGTCGCCGCCCCTGTAGACACGAGGCGCTCAAGCCTTTCGTACCATATCTCATTTCCCTTGGCTTCTGCTTCTTCCCTCTATTCTTTCCTTAAATTTAATTCTGTTCAATTCATTCCATTCCATCAAACTCCCTCGGTAGTTTACTCCCTGTACACACCCAGAACTCCCATGCACACCCTCACCCCTCATATTCACATTCCCCTATTCACTCCCCTTCTTCACAACCCCCCCCCTTAACCTAACAACATGCCAACATCACCCTATCAAAACATTAAGCAAACAACTCCTCACTTCCCTCTCCCCCAAAACCCCCACCGCCAAACCCATAGCTAAAAATGAAACCCAAACTCCAAACCATGCACCGAAACCATACCCATATAACTCCCTCTAATACTCATACATCCGTCCATCATATAAACCAAGCCGCTAACTTTACAATCCCCGATAACATAAGAAGAAAAAAAACGGAAAACTCTAAATAGATCAAAACGCTAATGACAGTGGTATATGCTATGATTGGAAAATCGCGTTCCTTGAATGAGTTCCCGTCCCATCCATTTATATTCCCATCCACCCATCCACCCATCCCTTCCATCTTTTCCTTTTCATCCACGCTTAAATAACAAATCCATCCATCCCCAAGTCATTCATTCATTTTCAAATTTTAACTGGTCAATAAAAAAGTGTTCCGCCCATATCAGATACCAACCATACTGGCAAGAGATAACCAGGAAGATAAACGAAGATAAATTATCTCATCCGATGTTGAGATATTCGAAGTTGTATGATTTGAAATAAGCCTCACTATCAAAAGCCCACTCTTCCATTACTATTAAACCGACTGTTCATATAGTGAGATGGGCTTAGCATGATTGTAGGTCCATCATTAACACCCAGCTGGGAAGTCATGGTGCCAGCTCTCGATCCATTTGATAAATAATTATCCGCACGTTCATAAACATTGCCGTTAAACATTGCACCAAACGCCGCGCTTTGTGGAGTCGAGGGAACAGTGGCTTGAACCGCTGGTCCTAAAGCTGCACTTTGTGGGGTCATAGGTAAAGGAACTTGCGAGGCAGGTGATTGTGTTGTATAAGAACCATTTGAACCACCATTTACTTGTCGATTTGCTAGGAAACCCCAAGGTGATGCCGTAATCATTTGTCCTGTTTCCTTGATAGCTCTTTGAAGAGGTCTAAGAAGAACGATGACTTCGGTTGGAACAAAACTAATCACGCCTTTTACCTCCTTGACCTTGACAACTAAATCGAGATATGACTGGATACATTAATAAATAACAACGTGTGATAACAGTTAGGTATACTTACATCTACCATCGCCCAACACATCTCCCAGAATCCCTTTTGCTCTCTGATATCAGGATCTTTGAGTTTGATCGTTGATAGGCGAGATTTGAGTGAATCGGCTATGTTCAACGCGTTCGTGCATTTATGAATTAATAATTGCCAATACTGTTTAGCAAGATCTGCATTACTTGAATTGGCACTTTTTTGCATGGATCCGAGGAAATGGGCATTGACATTGGGAAGGGTTCTGAGAGCCATTTCCGATGTTTGTTGTAGACGAAGAAATATTTTTTCGAAAATTTTATCTTCCTCGGTAAAGGCTCCTACCATACGTCCACTAGTACCTGTTGAGACAAATGACTCTCCGGAGCGTGGTGTGGCGCTTGTCATTGTAGCAGAACGTCCGTTTCCATTGACAAATGGTGGTGGGGCATCTATTGCAACCCGTAAATTATTTGAATGCTGGATGACAGTTGCGCTTCTTGTTCTGAAATTTGTGCCAGGTCTCTCTCGAGTTGGAGTGACTGATCTATCTCTAATTTGATACCCCACCCCATAATTGCTTTCCGGCTGTCTACCAACTCGGCTTTTTCCAGGAGGAAACAAGCTCGCACCAGCATTTCGTACTTCCGCTACGCTTCCGTATAGTTGGAGTAGTAGCGTCCGAATATATCGAGAATCGCCGTTGATGAGAAGAATTTCCACATTTTGTGATAGTTGAGCACATACGTGGATGTATGCACCAACGCAAGTTAAACATGCACGTTTGACGTTTTCGTTTGATCGAGGAGAAGCTTCTTCGTCTTCCTCCGAGTATGAATCATAGCGTTGAACATCTTGATCTAGCTCTTCTACGTGCGTTTTGGCATTGTAAAATACTCTCTCCAATGTCGATTTCTTCTCACCAGGATTTCGAACCAGGCCAATCAGAGTTTCAATAAGAGGATGCACTTGAAACAAAGCATACAATACACCTTTAGCCCCTTCAATAATAGGATCTGGGGAACTAGATTCTCGCTTGCGTTCGGGTAAACTTGACAAGCGACGGACATAGGCGGCTCGCTGGCCACCAGAATCTGCTGGGCTTGCCGGGCTAACCGTGTTGCCATTGGATCCAGTACTATTACCTTGCATTGCAGATCCATGACTGAGACCTCTGTTATGAAGACTGTAACGATTAGATTTGTTTGTCTCGTCAACGGTTCCTAATTCGGCAGCCTTTCTTGAAACAATACCCATTCGTCGTGAGCGATCTGATGAAGAACGGTCTTGGCGATCGCGATTGGCCTGAAGGAGGCCCTCGCTGTTACTGCGAACCCTTTCATTTGTGCTTCCAATTGTGAGAGGCATCACTCCAGGCCGCCGGAGTGCTGCGTTCTGTTGCGAGTAGCCTCTTTGATGCGATCTAGAAGGTATAGGAGGTGGCCGAGACTGAGCCGGTGAAGGGGGAACGCCGTCGACTTTTATAGGGAATCGACCACTCACAACACGCTTCATAGTAGGTCGTGGAGTCTCGGTACCTTCGCTTGATTCTTCTCCACCAGATTCGGTTTCGGGTCGACCCATAGCTTTCTGCTTCAAAAATCTTTTGATCTGTGTTGTAACAGTAATGTCATCTATCTCACCTTCTTGCGGAGCACCGCCGCTAGGGGAGCTCAAGGCTTGCGGTTGGAGAACCTCCTTGGGTGGAAATTTCAGGGGATTTCCATCCAATTTGAGAACCTGAAGGGACGTCATATCTGCCACACATAAAGGAAGCTCCTCGATCCTGTTGTTTTGAACGGATAAAACTTTCAATGATGTCAAGTTTACAATGTCTGGTGGTAAGATGCGAAGCTTATTTCGTCCGAGGTCGAGAATTTCAAGAGAGGTCAACTGGCATATCTAAAACAAAGTCAGCCACTTTGAGCTTGCTCTCAACTGTTTTGATCATGCATACTGCTAGTGGGAACTCTCGAATAATATTGTTTCGAACGTTCAGGTATCGTAGTGAGGTACATTGTGCGAATTTTGCGGGGAAGGTTTGAATCTCGTTGTGGGATAACGCAAGTCTGTACCATGAATATTTATTAGCTTTGTCATTTTCCTTTAGAAGAATGGGAAAACAAGTAAATTCCGAGATGCTGGAGATCTCAACATGGCAGGTTGAAAAGTTTAGATAAGTCCCAGGCCTCCTGTAAGAAATGAAAGAGTGTGAATACCGTTCAAGCTCGACTTTTATGATGTCAACAACCTCCTCCGGAAATCTTTGTATGCGTTTGTGGCTCAAATCAATCGTAACTCCTGGCTTCAGCTCGTTGCTGACGGCGCTTGACTCTGTAGCCTTCACTATGTTTTCCTCCAAGGCTTTATTCATAAATTCCCGTGCTAATGCGATGACTTGACCTTGTGATAAAGGGAGCTTAGAAGATAGCGAAGAGTTCGACTGAGCATGGCGAGCCATGGGACCACGTCGGGATGCGCTCAGGTTTTGTGACCTAGGACCTGCACCTGGAACTGGCATGCCGTTTTCGAATTTTGGTCGACCTGATGACATTATTGCTGCTCCAAGGGGAGGACCAGTTGGCCGTTCCATCATGAAATCTCCTACTTCAATCCTTTCAATTATATGTTGTCGTTGTTTCTGGGGAGATGTGGCGGAGATGTTTCAACACTCTCTCGATTCGCGAAAAAGGGACCAGACCCTCCCTTTATCAATTCGATGGCGAATACTTGAAAATTCGGAAATCTGAATAGGAGGTAAAGTTAAAAATTCGTGGAGAAGAAAGGATCGGCAGCATAATGAGGGGTTTATGTCCTATGTAACACCATGTATCCGTAATATTTTGAGGGAGGAATATTTCGACCGTCTTCTATTTCTTCTTGTCGCAATTGAACTCCAATTCCTCGTTGTCACATTGACAGACATTGGCATGATGATTTTCGGTTAAGCTTTCTCTAAACAGGTAAGCGCCGGCTTTAAGTTGATGCAGGTACCGATAAGTTTAATACAATATGCATTTCCCTTTTTCTTTCAAGTAGGTAAGCAGCACAGTAGTAGTGTAACGTTGGATTTATATCTTCATGTTTTGTGGTGCTTGGAATATGTCCAGTCAAACCATGAACACCATCACTGTTTCTCTTCTCACTAATTCATTAACTTTCATTGTGGTCTGTACGGTCAAGGGTATCTCATCATAAGAGCACCAGGAGCTAGATTCTTAACAAGGACTACTTCCTAAATAATATTTTGATATCTCCCTTCCTTCACTCGATTCTTACAATATACTTTGCTTGATACCTCAGATGGAATACTAATCTGAATCCTTCCAAAATGTCCTCGTCAAGATCCTTTTCAAGGTCGGATTCTTGTGTCGATATTGACTTTACACTACGCCGTACATTCAAAAAGTCTTCATTCAGGTACTCCACCTTGGCAACTTTCCCAAAATATGAGCTGACTTCTTTTGAGGCCTTTGCAACGAGAGGTTATAGTTGCCGCATTGGATGGACACGATGTCTTCATTCAAGCTGCCACTTCATTTGGAAAAAGTTTATGTTTCCAACTGCCCGCAGTGATCG
The DNA here is from genome assembly GCA_002162575.1 of Sclerotinia glacialis. Classification (NCBI taxonomy): domain Eukaryota; kingdom Fungi; phylum Ascomycota; class Leotiomycetes; order Helotiales; family Sclerotiniaceae; genus Sclerotinia; species Sclerotinia glacialis. Next base: position 114,998 of record NGKH01000022.1, read on the forward strand.
ATCAAGGAAGTAAGTCTGAACGATCATTTCGAAGCGCCCACAGCGTCTATGCTTACATCTTAAGTCACCATTGTTATTTCGCCGTTACTTTCATTAATGGTGAGTTTTAACCGGATATGGAATATCCTATACTTACTTTGAGATAGACCGATCAAGTAAATGCCTTGCAATCTGCAGGAATCGCAGCAGGTACCATCAATGGCAATACAGCTTGGACCGAACGACAACGTCTCCTTGCAGACCTTGAATCTGGTCACCCGCTCACAAGACTTCTGTATGTAACGCCTGAACAATGTTCCGCGGAGGGCTTCCGCAAACATCTTCGAACTGTGCATGAACAACGAGAGCTTGCTCGGATTGCCGTTGATGAAGCACACTGCATCAGCGAATGGGGCCATGACTTTAGAAAATCCTTTAAGAATCTTTCTTGGTTTCGAGAGTCTTTTCCGGACGTCCCGATCATATGTTTAACAGCAACCGCGACGGATCAGGTGCGTCAAGATGTTTTAAGCACTATGGGTCTGTCGGAATCAAATCTGAAGGTATTCAGAATGACAACAAATCGCGAGAACCTCCATTATGAAGTGAGATTCAAATCAGATGAAGTAGATCATTTCAATGATTTTCTACATTGGCTCAAGGGAGTTCATAGGAATCGAATGGAGAATCCAGAACGTCGGGCTGAACTGGAACAAAAGCACGAACGTCTGGATAATGTATCAGGCATTATTTACACTCTTTTTAGGCAAGATTGCGAGAGTCTCGCATCTAGATTGAGACAAAGTGGAATAGGGGCTAGAGCCTACCATGCCGGACTCACTCACGAAGAAAAGGCCGAAACATTGGATCGATGGATTAATAATGATAAGGGCTATGACGTGATAGTTGCGACAACAGCCTTTGGCATGGGCATAGATAAGGAAAACGTACGTTTCGTCGTTCATTGGCAAATCCCAAAGTCTTTCGAAGGCTTTTATCAAGAAGCTGGGCGCGCTGGAAGGGATGGAAAAGCCAGCATACATATCATGTATTACAGCCGTGAGGATCGTGATCGAGCATACAACAGAGTATCTCGTGATGCCAAAGAAAGAGTCAATTTGGAAGCCAGGATAAAAAGCTTGAAGGCCTTAGTCTCCTACTGTGAGGAAACTGATATGTGCCGACACGAGCTAATTTGCAAGTATTTTGGAGAGAATGGGGTGCCTGCCTGTGATTATGCTTGTGATTGGCATAAAGATGTGAAAGGTTTGAAAAGAGGAAAGATCAACAATTTGATGAGTGAAGAGTATGTAAGCACACAAAGAGAACAGGGTCTTTTTAATAATGGATACGATGAGTATGATTGATCTCAGTATCTTCATCTTACCATCTTGTTACAATCAGAGTCAATGAGTACTTACATTTGCACAAGCATGTTTGCAAAGTCATTTACTCATTTGACTTTCGAAGCTTTCAGTATCAATAAAGCATTGCCACAAACAAGGCTCATATCCGCATATCATACCCATAGAAAATCACAATTGAAGGGCCTGCATTCTTCAACTAAGCTTTGAAGATGTGCCAATCGATTGCTTTTGCAAGGGGGACAAACAATCATTGTCAACACTTGGAAGTTATATATCCCAGCCTTTCCACCATAAGAAGTTCCATTCAAATCAACAAGATCATCTGATTCTTCAATACAACTTGTCTCACCCACAAACACGTTCTCAACACTATTAATTCTCAAATTTCAATCATTTCAATCGCCTCTACCATAAGTAAAGGTATTCAATGGGTTCTAGTCAAAAGATTCGTTCGGAAAACAGACATGAAACCAGTTCGAATCCCATTCCGGTGAATATTGCAGATGGCGTAAATTCTTCTAGGCCTGGATGCTGTGTACAAGATCATCTGGGACTGCTTTGTTGCTCTGGAGCCGAGCGACCTTGATCGAGAAAATATTCCTTCAGGATCTGGTCCTCAACCAAGTGATGGTATCAAAGGATTGAGCGTAAACTGGCAAGGGAATACTGGCGGTGAATGGGCCGCAAACGAGCAGACTCTCATTACTGAAAAAATACATGTTGGAATCGTAAGTCATTGCACTCTATCCATTCCCTCCTTCCTAAATCAACGTTATATTCTCACCCCTTGACTTTACTTTTTGTAACCGCAAGACAGTCGCGGAGATCGCTAATTTAATTCCATTGATATAGTGGAAAATATTGGCGACGAATCCCCATGCAATCATTGAATGCAATGTCAAGATCAGCGAGCTCGGCGGCATCGTGTGGTATCCTCAAAAGAAGAAGGGAAATTGTATTGCACTGAAGAATCAGATGATTGAAACCCAACTGAAAATGTTGGCACTCGAGCTTTCAGCATCTGGCCTCATTTTTGCATGATACTGGTTGTCGTCCAAGAGAATTAATGGCAAAGGAGGGTCGGAAAGATTCAATTCTGTTGCGGGTGAGAGGAATGGGCGAAGCAATGGTTATTGAGACCATCTCATCAATAGTATTATGAGCTCGTGAAATGCTGCATCGCCATCTTATTTATCCATTGACTGACTGATGAGTTCTTGCATCTATCATTTCAGGTACAGGAACGCATCGCCTCTCGATGTCTTGAATAAAGTGAACGGATGGATATCATGTTTTATACATCAATATCATTGGCAAAAATACAGAGTTTATGAATGACATCAATGTCTTGAACTATAGTCCTTCCAAGCCTTATTTCCTTGTATGTAATTACTACCAAAGACTGCATGATGTCTGAGAACTTCCCACTTCACCCACAATCTATCTACTACGCGGCACTCGTAATGTATTGTGTCTATGCAAGCACGAATGTAACGCGCTATAACACATATGGGTATCATAAATCATCCTTTCCAGAACCCAACCATTTGAAATGCCCTCAAAAAACCCCAGCCTGTACTCCCGACCAATTATCACTCATCGCCCGGCAGAAACCCCTTCTCCGCCTTTGACTTCCTCTCCCTCCCTACCACCGGCATAAGGACCCCCAACTTTCCGCCCCTGATCGCCAGTTCGACTGCGCCCACATCATCGTCCTCTGCAGTGAAAATCGAGCCACCATTCCTCTCCTTAGGAATATATTCTTTGTTCTGATTCGGATGCCAACCCCTATCACTCCTCTCCTTTCTGACTTGCGCCGTAAGGAGGATCCCAAAGTTCGCCTTCTTCCCACCACGTGCATCAATCTCTTTGCGTTTAGCCTCGTACCAACCTTCGGCTTGTTCTTTTGGCCAGACGATTCGAGGATCGATGTTACCCCAGACTTGTGTTTTGGCAGCGGTTTCTGGTTGGGGCATAAGATTCTGTTCTCTTTCGACCTCGGCACGGGCTTGGGACTCTATTTGTACGCTTAAGTAGTGGTCGAGAACGCTGGGATCGTAGGTCTTGCAGCGCAATTGACGTTGATACTCGATAGTGTGGGGTTTGTAGTCACCATAGAGTGGTGCCGTGTGCGTCGGTTCTTTTTGGTTTGGATCTTTTTGGGTTGGATCCTTTTGGGTTGGATCCTTTTGTTGTAATTGTGAAGCTGAGGATTCCGAATTCGAGGAAATTTCTGAGGATGGTTGGGTTGCAAGTTTATTCGCAGCGTTGATGAGATTTTGTTGATTTTTCTGCCGAAACTCTTTCTTCTTTGGGGAATTTGGTTCAGCTTCTTGGTCCTCCTGAGTACTAGCTTTTCGTTTCCGAGCTAGACGTAATGCATCGTGGTTCATACCATCGCCTTGCAACAAAGACTCAGGTCCTACTATTGGCCGATTTCCCCACCCACGTCCCAAAAATCCCTCTTCGGTTCCCTTATTTTCCCAACTAGATGTGGAAACTCCCTTGTCGTTTTCTAAATTATTATGATGCGTGTTTATTGCTTGTTTGCTGATACCGGGTTTCGGTGATATAGGTCGTAATGTCTTCGTAGTCAGAGGATCAGCTGGAAATGGGGATGTGGAAGAAACTACCGAGGATGATTCTTTCACAACCGAATTTAGATCAAATAGGAAAGTTTTACTATCAGCATTCTTATTATTCGTGAAGGTAAAGGATTTCCCAGGTGCCTGTTCAGTATTCGACAATGGACCGGACGGGGATGAGGATGGGGATCCGAGGTTTTGGAGAAATGCATCCTCAGACTCCGTCCCAAACTTTTTTGCACTTTCTTGCATAGCTCTGAGCTCGTCTTTTATCTGAGAGCCAGGACTGTCGTCTTGCTCCACGTCAGATTGCTCCACGCCAGATTGCTCCACGCCAGATTGCTCCACGCCAGATTGCTCCATGTCAGATTGCCAAATATTAGCATTGTTGTCAACTTCGGCTGGGGGAGGAGGTTCGTATTCTGGCGATGGCGAGAGTGTGGTCTGATTGTGGATTTTTGGTCTAAACAGGTTAGATTAATCATATTCACCGTATCCAATAATCAAAACTTACAACACCCAAGCACTATTCGTATTAGGGCTGTTGGCCCTTCTCCATTGTGGTTGCGCGTTACTTCTAGATTTTGGAATATGATTCGAATTGTCAGTTCGGGGATACAGCGGTCCTCGAGCGGCCATGTCAGTCTGAGGATGCAAATCACTTTGTGTAGCTAGCATGTTATCCGATCTTGGAATTCCCTGAGCCCTCGCGGTTGGTTTATTATTAAAAGCTGATTGGGCAGGGGAATGGCTTGAAAGTATTGGCTTCTTTTTTAGATCTCCTGGCTTTCTGCCTGGTTTACGCTTCATTTCCTGCATATCTTTATCATACTTAAAATTGTAAAGTTTTGATTTTTTGATGGGTTTCGAGAGTGGCCTTGACAAAGCTCGCATCTGTGATTTGCTAGCAAGCTTTGACCTCTTGCTTTTCTCTGTCATCTCGTGAAACGTACACAGGACTGGATCATTTTTGGCTTTACCCAACATGCTGTAAATTGGCTTCTTGCACCCAGGTATTTCGCACTCCACGGCTAACGATTCGCGCTCTGGCGAATGCTCTCTTGGCGGCAGGCCATATTTCCTAATACAATGACGGCAACACCAACCACTATTCACGTTTAGCGATTGCCGACCAGTACTAGGGGAAATTGCCATACGTGACTTCAGCTCCAATTGGTGGGCGTGGATTATGACAACTAGCATGCCATCGGGCTGAGCATTTCGAACAACGATACAAAGGATCGAGAGTGAGTTTTTCTAGTTTACAGTTGAAGCATCTTGTGACTTTGCTGATAGTTGACAATGAGGCAATTGAACTCGACTCGTCAAAATTATCTTCGGATTGAGCTTGCAACTAAGAAGAAGTTAGCAAGCATTTGAAAATGGCAGCCAGGCAAGATAAGAAAAGGGAGTTGAATGTGTCTCAGGTCTTTTCAGTTTTATATAAAGTCGTCATATGGCTTGCTTCAGCGGTTATGCATTGAGCTATACAACACTAATGTACGCCTCAACTGACTTTTACAGATGATCAGGCCCTTTTGCAGCAGTTTTAGACCCACTTTCTATCGCAGCCTTTGGTCATACATCCTAGAGCAAGGTGATGTCTAACTCCGTATAGCAATAGTGTCAAAAGACATCGATATGTCCTTCAATTTTCATTGTTGAAGCTAATTACCTTGAACTAAAACAGTCTTGCCTGAAATGGAGGACGCCGCTCAGGTTTGATAAATGCCAAAGGTAGTATCATCGGCCATAGCAAGGAAATCGTATAACCAAAGCAAAACCAGAAGAGGCATTTTTGAGCACTCAGACCTTTTACCAGATAGTCATCATTGACACGTTAAAGAAGATTAAAAAGAAAGAGTTCCACATACACTGCCACTTCCTCTTATGGTTGAGAATGAATGTGATGTGATATCATTGTCGAAATTAGATGCTGGTCTAGATGGACCTGCTTGCTTGCCGTGAGAATCCATATTCTCTGGCAGAAAGTATACCAAATATGACTAGAATAGCTCTAGCCACGCATTTTCAAGTAATCTTCTTCATCAGTGTAGATTTCCACAAAGAAAGAGAGATCGAGTTATGACGGATGGGTGTTGAGATGTAGTTGTGGTTAATATATCAGGCAAGTAAAGACGCGACTTTGCAACGGACCCACCAAAACGGCACGGACATTATTTTTCAGAGACCCCGCAAAAATTATTTCTCGAAGTCAAATATCAATCAAAGCGTTCATTCTCACTCAACCTAGCATCAATCCAAAGTCAACGAGATATTATTTATATCTTCATGCGATTTGATCAAGAAGATTTGATCGCCTATCTGTACACGACGATTCCACTCTGCGCATATTAGAAAGAGCAAATCAAAAGGTTGTGGGTGTGGGGGTTTGATCTGTTCCGAACAAACTTGGGAAAAATTGGTTGTGATTGCGTCAGATATACGAAGTACAACTAACAACTTACGCCTTACATACGAACGAACGAACAGCAAATAGGGCGTAGCGAAACAGAAACTTGAGCTAGGGGCTTCTTTGCGACAGCGAATTTGAACATAGGAAAGATTTTGTGGAAACGTGCGATTGCGAACGATCGGAAGGGAGGAAGTCTTCAGTAAAACAGGAAATAGCAAAGGAGAAGACAAAATGGCGACAAATTCTATCAAGTTGCTTACGGGCAATAGCCATCCGCAATTGGCGAAGTTGGTTGCTGATAGGTGGGTTATTTTCCCTTTCTTGAGGTTGAGTGAGTAGGATGGGATGGACATGGTTATTGTGACGGGGTAGGGATGAGAACGCTTGGATTTGTATTTAGGGCTTTGGTGCTTTGGTTGGATACGTGTTGTCAGAGTGCTGTGCATGTGAATGGAGATGGGAGGAATGATGCTAATGAAATTCGCGCCGCAGATTGGGTATTGAACTTGCAAAGACTATGAGCTTGAACTATTCAAATCAAGAAACCAGCGTCACAGTAGGAGAGAGTGTCAGAGATGAAGATGGTTAGTTCTTCTTGTCCCTCATCCTATTCCCACACTACGAAAGATTCTAAATATCCCTCTCTAGTATTCATCCTCCAATCCACCGCACCCGGCGATATTAACGATGGACTCATGGAACTGCTTATCATGATCAATGCCTGCAAAACCGCATCCGCACGCCGCATTACAGCTGTCATCCCCAACTTCCCATACGCACGTCAAGATAAGAAAGATAAATCTCGCGCTCCTATCTCTGCGAAACTTATTGCGAACATGTTGCAAACTGCCGGTTGTAATCATGTTATTACTATGGATTTACATGCAAGTCAGATTCAAGGGTTCTTCAACGTTCCAGTCGATAACTTGTATGCGGAGCCAAGTACTTTGAGGTGGATTAGAGAAAACTTGGAGGTTAGCAAGTGTGTGGTTGTTAGCCCGGATGCTGGTGGTGCTAAGAGGTGAGCTATTTTTGCTTTCTTTTGGATTCTATCCAATGAATGTCCAGTAAATCAGCGAGATGCAGGATGCATAAAGATGATATGGAGTGGCTTTTCCACAATGAATCACAGAAACTAACACTACCTACCTCCAGAGCAACCTCCATAGCCGACCGTCTTGATCTCGGTTTCGCCCTCATTCACAAAGAGCGCGCCCGCCCTAATGAAGTATCCCGCATGGTCCTCGTCGGTGACGTCGTCGATAAAATTGCCATTCTCGTAGACGACATGGCCGATACCTGCGGAACCCTCGTCAAAGCCGCCGAAACAGTCATGGAACACGGCGCCAAAGAAGTTGTCGCCATCGTCACCCACGGTATCCTAAGCGGAGCTGCAATCGAAACCTTAAACAAGAGTAAATTGAGTAGAGTAGTCGTTACAAACACAGTACCACTCAGAGGAAAGGAGGAACAGTGTGGGAGATTGAGGGTTATGGATATTAGTGCTACATTGGCTGAGGCTATTAGGAGGACGCATAATGGTGAGAGTGTGAGCTTTTTGTTTACGCATGCGCCTATGGATTAAGGGGGTTGCTCGAGTTATCGGGGAGGAGTGGGGTGGATAAAAAGTTTCCGGGTTAAGTTTAGGGTTTGGTAGGTAGATGGGGTTGGGAATGGCAATAAGGATGATTTTTGTACTTAGACATCCGCTTGTAGGGGGGAATGGAAACCTGACATAAGGAAAGCCCTTCCATATATACATACTCCGTAGGTACGCAGGAATATTAAAAAAGAATTGGACTAAAATTGCTTCTGTTGTACCTATGTGCTTGTCGTTTTAGAGGGGGAGATTGGTGATTGTAGGTTACTGCATTGTGCTTTTACGTGCTTAGTAAAACCAATGTAAAAGATTTGTAGGAAGGATGGAGAATATTGGGTACATTGTGAATATGCAATTTGAATGTTTGGGGCGTGTGTAAAATGGAAGAAAGGAGATTTTAGGGTGGAGGGAGGGGAGGTTGAAAGGACTCTGGGAAGGAAAGAAACTCGAAGGATAGCTGACCAGTAAGATTTTAGTAATGAGAACCACCAACAGCATTTTAAATATTCAGGGCACATCAAAACATATTAATAGCACATCATTGCATTCCAGAAACGCCTTCCTAAGTAGTAATATGCAGTCCATTCTAAATTGGTATCTAGCATCCTGGTATAATGCTTTTTTGTGATACACCTCTTGAACCCGGCTGAGAATTCATTCCACACGCCAATCATCCATAAAGACTACTATTTTACCCAACACATACCCTCTACTTACGCATAGAAGAAGCTCTGCGCTTGCGGGCATCAACCTTGGCGTGCTTGGCCTCAGAGACACGCTTGGCGAGGATAGCAGCGTACTCGTTCTGGAAAAGGGATTAGTTGATGCATCCTGGAGAAAGAGCAACAGAGCAACTTACGGCAGCTTCCTTGGTACGCTCAGAGTTACGACGCTTGAGTGCGAGTCTATGACGCTTGTGTTGGAGACGTTGTGGGGTGACCAAACGTTGGATCTTTGGTGCCTTGGTGTAGACCTTCTTGCCCTCACCCTTTGGTTGAACTTCACGACGGATAACGAATTTACGGACCTAACCCAAATTTATCAGCATTTCGCTTTGGATTTACTTCTCACACTCTATCCTCAAGCACCAGCACGAAGCGGTTGAGAGAGATAGGCGATAGAATGATGTAGGGAAAACGTACATCATCCTCCTTGGTGAGCCCAAAGAACTTTCTAATCTTGGTGGCACGCTTGGGACCCAATCTCTTTGGGTGGACAACGTCGGTGACACCTGGAATATCGCTCTCTCCTTGCTTGACAATGCTCAAAGCAAGAACGGACAAATCCATAGCGACGATGCATCCACGGACGGATTTACGCTTGCGCTCACCAGTTCGGCGTGGGCGGTAGCAAGAGTGGCCCTCGGCAAGGAGAAGGCGGACACGGGTTGGGTGCATAACACCTTGCTTCATTGGGAAGCCTTGCTTGTCGTTACCACCGGTAATCTTGAAGATGTATCCCTTGAACTCGTCTCCGACGGAGTCACCTGGAACCTCAGCGCCCATTCTGTCGAGAAATTATTAGATTTTGTTGTTGTATTCGATCTCGCGAGATATATACCTCTTGTCCATGAAGATACGGAGCTTGCGCTCGTCTTCAATATCGATGAGCTTTTGACTGCCATTGGCAGGCTGTAGAGTGCTTTTGTCAGTTCGATTTCTTTGGTCGTGTGTTTTAGGTTGGATCGAAACGTACGAATGAAATGTTCTATCAATCAAAATATGTCAGCAGATACTCAATGAATCAATTCCAAAGCAATAAGATACATACCAACTTCATCTTGACGGTGGTAAATGGTCAAGTGGTCGAGGTTGTCGTCGATAATTTGTCGCTGAGAGGAATAAGGTCTTCTAGATTTTGCAAAGTTGGAAATTCTCAGTGCGATACGCTAGTGTTACTAGCGCGAAAAGTCCAATGTGGATCAACAACCGAGATCATGTGAGAAATTCAAGAATCGGATCGGTCAAACATTCTGCCATATCTCTATCAATAACCTCTGTAGAAACTTGCAGACTTAATGTTTACTTAACTTTGTTGCATGTAATGAACCAATTCTGAGATCCAGAATATATGGATTACTACTTCAAAATTCCCAATCATGATTCCACTTCACACTGGCGTCGAACGCCCAGTCAAAACCATGAAAAATCCTCTACCGAAGCTTCTCCAAACGCCATCTGGATTGGCTCTGTTAGAGCTTCAGGGAACGATCAACCTTCCAGAACCGGACATTGAGGATGAGGAGCTGGACAGAACTCCACAGTCTTCGGTGGAAAGTCTTCAAACTCCAATTGGTCGCCTCATCTTTCCAGAATATGATTCGGCAAATCCAGATAATACCAAGTGGATGAAGCGCGTTTACCTCTACGTAGGAAAGCATCAAAGGCTGACAGGAGAAGTTAAGAAGCTTCCAAAGGCTTACGCAGTTATTAGAAAGAAGGACACCGGGCTGACTTCTCAAACGAATGGCGATGTTTCAATGCAAGGTGTTGAGTCTGATGCTGGGGACGAATTGGAAATTGTCGAAATTGTGAAGTGGAAGATCTTATTCTCGACAAGACCCGAACCAGTAGGAGCTGTGGTTACTGGTGCCACCTGAAATTCGGAGAATTAATTGTGCATTGAGGAGAAGGAAGCAAGGAAAGCAACTCTTACTTCTCCAATAGTTATGACTACGTACAATAGTTGTTGAATAGGACACACGTGCTCAAGTTCTCTCATGCCGTGGACTTCTCTATCCCACAATTATCGTTCAACGTTAGATTGATCCTGATATTCTGTGGTACATTGTCACCGACATATAATCCCGCGAGTTAATCGTATCTTCTGCCGAGCTCTTGCAATAAAGTCTCATGAGGAAATATGATGAGAGGAGAGGCGCGTCAGTGAGCATTTCGACTTTGGTCTTACTGGGTTTAGGAGCCGTTTGAGATTGCTGCATTCAAAGCTATGGATGGCCTGGAATGATATGGTATAAAGGCATTGCTCGGTCCATTGTCACTTTATACGTGAAACAGGGTCCAGTAAATAATGCAAGAAATACTTTTCGAGTCCAGGCCTTGATATGCATATTGAAGCTCGGCCACACTCACAAGGGCTTTTTTTAAGGAAACAATGAATGTGATTCAGAAAAGAATTGCTGAAAGCAACACATCAGCTGGTACTGAGCAATAAGAATTTGGCAGAAGTTATGGAATCTCGAATCACAATGATTCACATGAGCATCCATTGGATTCCATTTAGTTGAGCTATTTCAAGGCTTCATTCTCCTTACTTTCAACCTCCAACTCAAATTCCAACTCGGCCACAAACTCAACCTCAGCTCAATCTCATCTCAACCTCAGCTCAACCTCCAACCCGACCGCCAACTTCACCTTCAACTCAAACATCCCTTCAAACCCAAACCATCAAGCAAACAAATCAAACAAATCGACAACGCAGCAGTACTTCAGAAAGACCTCAATATGAAATCCATCTTCTTCATGCATCCTACACTTTTCCTATCCCTTCTTATGGGTGTCAGCCTATGCGCTGCACATAATTTCATGGAATCCAAAGTCGAAATTCTTACAACCCACCTCGAAAAATCCTCAATTGCAACAATACTAACCCTCCTTCTCAGCGTCCAGAACATCGCTTTTCTAGCTACTCTCTCAGCACTTGGTATCTACACACCAGCCCTTATCGGCATCGGCATCATGACCAGTAATGTACAAGCATCCGCTTTGCCTGACTCAGGTGGTTTGAAATCCACACCATCATGGAAGTCAAGCCCGCTCGATACCAGACGGAGACGAAGAGCACACCCTAGAGATATCTCTCTTGCTGCCCCCTGTACCGAAGATGGAAACTCTTACCATGTGGCTGAAGTTCTGATCAGGAAGCTTGAAAAACTTGGCGGACCGGTAAATGGAAAATATCCCAGATTTGAGAGCCTGGGACATCTGCCAAAATTTGCTGCTTTGGGTAGGGAAAATGAAAAGAAAGATGAATCAACAGATATTGAGCCACATGATTCATTCACAAATTTGAATGATAAAATTCCTGTTGCAAAACCAGGTCTGCATACCACAGCTTCCAATTTTAATACCGCTAGTACTAATGTGCTATACTGCAGATCTCAAAATCAGGCAAAATGACAATACTCTTCAACCTAAAGCCGTCTCGCTTGTCTCCAGAGGTTCGTGGGAAAGTTTCATACATGGGTGTTTTCTCCTAGTGGGATGGAGATGTTCACGACTGTGTATAGGTACAATGCTCAAAGGTTGGGCGATTTGAACAGCCTTATACTGATACGTGCCATACTTTAGATATGAAAATCCGCCAAAATGGTAATAAACTCCAGTCTAGATTACTTGTTCCTAGAAGCCGCTATCAAGATTTCATCCATTTGTGCTGGGGCTTAGGGACACATTATGACCCTGTCGCAAATGATTGTGGCAGCGAATAATACTATTGACATGGGTATAACGGCTTGGATGCTTGTGGATGGCTTGCTTGGTGATCAGTTTGGGTATGGGAGCAACTGGGGGGATTATTGGTATGGTGGTACTGCTGGACAGGGACAGGGGCATGAACTTTTGATAATTCAGATACGATGTTTCTAGCATGGAGCTGAAGGCATATAAAGGCATATATCTTCTACACTCGGTGTTTGATCTGGTTGCGTAGAACTTAGGACCCAATATATCCTATATTTCAACACTATTACAAGCTCCATACGACTGCTGTTTAAATGCTCAACATGACATCGGATATTGGAATGAATGGATCTATCATACAGTCCTACTTCTATCTTCACTAGGTCCTTGTCTAAAAGACCTTTCCACATGATACGGTTCGTTCTCACCAGATTACTATTTGTTGGATCAATTCACGACAAATGGGACGCTATATTTCGAGTTTGTATTTAAGTCGCATCATTGCATCATTGCATCTCACAAGATGCAGAAGTTTATACCACAAAACTCACTTCTTGACCAAACCAAAATATGGCCAGCACAAGTCTTTCTACTGGTACGACGGGAAATTCAAGTCATACTCGAATTGCAGCGCGGCAACATCCTCCAGCTAAAACTTTCCATCGTTTTTGCGACTTCCCGCCAGAGGTTCGATGTATGGTATGGAAGTATCATATACCGGGGAAAGTCCCGCAAACAATCATCGCTGCACTTACGTTTCGCAGTTATGCCATCGTATGGCAACTGCGAGTACTCGTGGATTTGGCACGAAAGCAACTTTCCCGTAGACTGCACAACGTGCTCGGCGTTTCAAGATCCCAGCTTCGTTGTACGTCAACAGAGAAGCGAAATATGTTGCCGAGAGAACGTACTCAAAAAGCCATTTTCTCATGTCGATTTTCGGAGATGGAAAGCCTGTCTATTTTCGTGAGAATTTTGATAAACTTCACATTTGCGGATTGGTTTACGTTCAATACGTTTTGTTTGCAATTCGCGTTTGCTCTAACCAAGAAGACATCGATTGCAGCTGCCATCCACGCAAATCGTCGAATCGCAATTGCTATCGATGAGCAAGATCTTCAGTGACATCTTCGGTGTCCTGTCTGCTTACAGAGCAACCGGGGTTGGAACCATGCGTCTCCATGTTTTGACTGTCAAGATCGGAACCCAAGAGAGCGTCTCGATGATTACATCAAACATCTTGCGATCGGAACAGAATCATCCGGTCTATGCGAACGCATGGATTCCGACCAATCCACCATCAAACAAACAGGAAATTTGAAAGAATGCCGTGGAGTATATGAACTGGGGTTTTAACAGACTTGATACTTTGGTGCTGGGAATGGGTAATCTTACGTTTTCCGATGTGATGTATCGTGAAAGACGAAGACGTAAATGGGCTGATGATCCATGGCAGTTCAGAGAGGATATTGAGAAGTTTTTGACAGAGAAAGGACGTGAGGAGGTAGAATTTCTGCCTAGGGAGATGTTTGTTGAGAGATTTGGGGAGTGGAATCCAAAGTCAAGGCTCTAGTAGGAGGTACTGGGAGCCATGGATTATGATGGGTTCATCAGGAAACCAATTCTGTAACGCTTTGATTTACTGTTGAGGGGACGAAAAGAATATGCAAGCAGAAGAAAGCGCCAGGCATCCAATAAAGAAACTCGAGGAAAGAGCATTTGGGAAGTGGCCGGGGCAAAAGAGGGAGATCTGTATTACCAGTAATACCATATCATGCTTGCCTTCTGCTTTTACTGCTTTTACTTCTGCCGTTCTCTTTTATACTTTGCAGGTTCAACCTGAATGTGACTCTCATACGTAAAGCAGATTCTCACTCTGATACTTTCTGGTCTCAATCAACAAGTTAAAATTGACCTTGCCTTGCTGTGATATTTAACCCAACCACCCTCCTTGGGAATGGCGGAGGAATTTCGAAAAACCAATTTTCACTCACATTTATCACATCACCAAAAGGTTTGACTGTACCAAAGTTGTGGGATGCTAAGATGGTGACCGTTGGCCTGTCGGTTGGGCAATTATTGTGATTTCTTACCCTAATGCAGAGTAAATCTGACCATATATATATGATTATTTTGATCCATTGTGAGATAACCGTGGAGGTTAGATTTTGCTGCACACCTAAGTCTTGTTGTCTGTTCGGTGAGGGCTAGAGTTGTTAGCCATTACCAATTCCGTGATTTAATCAGCATTTATTAGTTTTTTTGAACGACATAAAAAGATCTTCTCGATGTCATGGTTGCAATTGTTTGGTTTCCTGCATTTTTGTATTTAAGAATTTGGAATTAGGTTAGATATATAATGGAATCTTGGGAATGATATCAATGAATACCTACTGAACATTTGAGGTTATTAAAGGATGAGTACCAACGCTGCTGTCAGTTTACGTGTAAGCACTGACTAACCAGTGACTGATAGATCCACATCTCTTTTTTGATGGTAACGGTTTGTTGAATCAGGTGTCATGCCACTCGTCCAGGTAATTTGACAGCCTGGCTTGTCTTCTGGGGTTTACAAAACCATGCTACATATTTTGCCTAACTAGGCCTGAGGTAGAAGGTCGGAGAAGAGGTAGTCGGCTTTTTGGTAGTCTCTCTAATAGGTAAGCCGTAGTGATTGAGCCTAAGGGGACTTTTCTCTAAATCTGTAACCCCATATCATGGTATTATGGCTGGCTGACATGTATATCCTGCCGCCACTGAAACTGCAGCATCAAGATTACTTTCCTTCATTATCGCCTCCATGAACAAATTAACGACCTCTGAATGCGAACGCCTAGTTCCTAAGTCCCTAGCAAAATCCAAAGCCGTCTTTCCTTCAAAAGTTTTTGCTTGGAGACCCACACCAGCATCGATGAGAACCTGTGCACTATCCTCACAGCCAAGCTTCGCGGCTCATGCAATGTAATGCGGCTTTTCGATTTTGTCTTTGGCTTGGATGTTAGCCCCAGCCTTTATCACAACTTTCCTACCAGAAGGATGCAAGGTGGAATATATGAGAACTATTATCATCCGCACTATGGCAGGTAAATTACTGGGCAATGATGGCATTATCCTGTGGACTGAACTGGCGACACGAATCAGTGCCATACCCGAGTAAGCATTCGTGCTAGCGTCGACTTTTGCTCCTGTTGCTGGCAATTTTTTTACATCTTCAGTGTTTTCAGATGTCGCTGCCATGGATAGGGCAGCATTTTCGTGAAACTCGTTCGCATCGACATCTACCTCCTTTTCTATTAATAAATCGACAATTCCCGGAAGGTTTACCACCATTGATGAAATCAATGGGGTCAATTTTAATGCATCTGATGCGTTTATATCGGCTCCAGCCTCTATCAGAGCTCCGATAACTCCTTCATGGCGGTTAACAATGGCAGTATGGAGTGACGTTTTATGGAAATTCTCTTCAAGTGGTATTTCAATCAAAGAGGGCTCAGCAGAAACAAGCTGTTTCACGATATCAGTATAACCTCCCAATGAAGCCTTGTGAAGTGAATTTTCTCCGCGAAAATCTCTAGCCAAAAGGTTTGCTCTGGAGGCGATGAGCACGGAAACTACGGAGGAGTGGCCCATTTCTGCCGCCGCCAACAGAGATGTGTAACCCTTGGAGCTGGCTGCCTCAATATCTGCCCCTGACTTGAGCATTGTGCCGATGATGGTTGGTAATCCAAAAATGGTAGCGGCTACGATTGGAGGAGGAAATTCAATCGTATGTCGTATGCTGAAAGTCTTCATAGCCGCAGACGCTCCAGTTACTAGTATTCTTTGGTTGAGAAAATGTAGAATATCTTCCGTAAGTTCTATTTCCGCCGTACCTTGAGCATGTGCACCTAAGTACTGGCTTGCATAAGACAACAAAGCATACTGCCTAAGCCGAGTTCTCATGACTTCGCGATCAGGAGTTTTGGGCTCCTTGAATTCATCCAAAGACAGGTATCTGATGCAAGCCCGAGTGATCAAGACATCGGCATTGGCAAAGAACTTTGAGCGATGACGCTCAAAGTATTCTTGAAGAGTAGAGTGACATAGACGGATAACACCACTCTCTGGGTCAACTACCACGAGACCAGCACAGACTGTTAGGAGCAAGTCTTGGTCGTAAAAGTCATCTTCATCTAATTCATCTTCATCAGGATCGAGTTCCATGATAGCCATGGCATGCTGTAGCTCGCGCACAGTCAAGGGCCTCTTTGCACAAGAAAGCCACATTAAGATGTTCATAGCCAAATTTTTACGATTTACGTCTTGCCCTTCCATAATTCTTTTCATGGCATCATCATAAGAGCTGTCTAGGACATTTGGCAGGCCAGTCAATGCTTTTTTAACACGACTAATCCTAAGTTCTGAAGCAATAGCTTC
This sequence comes from Sclerotinia glacialis, assembly GCA_002162575.1. Lineage (NCBI taxonomy): Eukaryota > Fungi > Ascomycota > Leotiomycetes > Helotiales > Sclerotiniaceae > Sclerotinia > Sclerotinia glacialis. The sequence continues at coordinate 131,782 of NGKH01000022.1, forward strand.
CATGTGCAAATGGGCAAGAAGGAACCTGACCAACAAGTCAGTATACGAGATCGCGATAGGGTTTCATACTTAACGAACATTCCATGAGCCTTCTCCGCAATTTTCCCTACAATTTTCTTTCGTAGGGTCGGATCCTTCTTGCAAAATTTGAGGATGTTCTCCTCCGTATCTATGCGAGCTTCCAGATACGCTCGCACATCATGGTCGCTAGCTCGAATTTCGAGATGTGAACAATCAGACAACTTATCTTCAATATCCCCGAGACGACGTGACGTAAGGAGGAGGTTTGTGTTTGAAGGCAGATTCCGTAATTCGCGAATCAGATTTGACCTTGTTTTCTTGGTTTCCTCACATTCGTCCAAGGCATCAACGACTATATACAAACCGGGGAACTCAGATGTCAATAAATGGAGTAGGTGGATAGCCTCAGTGCTAGTCAGTTTTGTTCCCATAGAACTATGTTTGTGATATAAGTCAAGAACATAGTCTGGAATTACGTATCGTTGTCGGACAAGCTGCTGTATAATGCTAGCGAGATGTTCGGCGATAGTTGTTTTCTCTGCGTAGTTGCAATAGATGAATGCCACACCGAAATTCGAGGCTGAAAACTTTGTTTCCAGATTGTTGACAATGGCGGAAGCAAGGACTGTTTTTCCCGCTCCGGGTGAACCTGAGCACCACAGTAATCTATCCTTTCCATCTAGCCAATTTTGATATTTTTGACTTTCAAAGAGCCATTCGCCGGTACCCTCGTGTCTTCGACTAAGTATTTCGCGTTGCTTAGAGTGGCAGTCAATTGTAGACAGCCATTTCAGGACTTGAATACTTTCTTTGTCCATTTGTTGAGTAATGATAGCATCTAACCCGCTACTAATCGTTGTGACTTGTTTCGAAATATCAGCAACTCTCCCCGCCGTGGTCGAGACCGTGGACCTAGCTAATCATCAGCATTGCTTGGGTTCTTGTGGACTCGAGGCATACAAGTTTAAAATATCCATCGCAAGGGCCAGATGACTCCTCACGTGTTCGATGTTCTCTTGCAATCTCATTAATGTACTCTTCCTGAATGGATAGAGAATTCTTCTTCCCTGCTCCGTCATCCTGTCCCTGAATCCATTATTATCATGGTTGTTCGCTGCCATCAAGTTATCTTTATCTACCACTGAAGGTCTGCAAATCATGACCTTCTTTAATTCATCCCGCAATTCTGTGATACTATCTTCGCAGTCCAAGACCTTAGACTCCACAGTTTTTGCCATTATCTTATCGAAAGCAGGACTATGTAGAGTGGTTTTTAATAATTCAAAGTTCGCCAAAAGACTTTCGATAGATTTAATCATGTCGACATTTTCCTTTTTGCTACCTTTCCAGGCATTGTAATAATTGATAAGCCCCTCGCAAACTTGTATCCCAGCGGATAGGATACCAGCAATATTGCTGATTGCCCCTATTGCTTCCATAGCTCTTGCGAGTCTAATACAAGCACGGAAGCACTGTATTTTCGACGATATATGGCGGTACAATGTATAGATCAAATATAAAATTATTCGTGGAGTAAGACCAGGTCAAGAGAATACGAGTACGAAGTTCGGACCCAATTAGAAAACTGGTATAGTATCGAAAGATTTACGGACAAAACAACGAAAAGCTCAAAGTGCACTCTTTACTTAAAGATAATCTTTTATATCTTAAAAGCTGGAAGCGAATGTTTATGTGCGGCTGAAGGGAATACACGTTTCACGAAGAGGCGAGGTTCGAATCCCAAAGAAGGAAATGGAAATCAATCGTAAGATTTCATAGAATAAGAACTTGGGAGAATGGAAGCTGTCATGTCACAGAACACCTAGCTGTAGACTTAAATGCCGTTCTCGTTGGCATTAAATTGTGGCAGAGTGAGCATCTTGCAGGAGGCTGTGAAGTGTGGGTGGAGTTCAGCTAGAACTCTTCGACTCCGGAAATGCATCATTCGTGGATGTGTGGCGATGTCAAGTCATAAGCTCATGGATTTTATGCGCAGCAATGTCTCTCTCTCTCTCTCTCTCGATTTTGTACTTTGTAGAGTTGAGTTTGAATTTTCGGCGGAGTAGAATTGATCTTAGATGTAAAAGTCAGAAAATACATAGTAGCTAGAAAAGATAAACAATCAACTTTATCAGCATGGTCACGTGTTCGGTCCATTTACCCCAGATTTCTCCATTCCGGGAAGCGGTTGGCATGTGAAGATGCGCCGAGGACAATCCAAGGAAGCATCAGCGCACGCAACGATGAACAATGATAACATTCAACATTTGTAAATACACAACGACGAAATTACACTCGAGAAGCATCTAAGCTCTTGATCAGTACTTCACTGCACCTACTCATGAAGCCTTTAAATCTGCAGACTCGCTGAGCTGCTCATAACAGTATCCCGGAGTCTGTTTTACAAAGCTCATCATAATGGCTGTGCAATCTAAAATCGATTTCCTACCGCCCGATAAAACGATCAAGAGTATAATATCGGATCTCACATCATTATATCTCAAACACCGAACAAAGATCTCTCGGACGGTTTATTTGACATTATTCTTCGCTCTTCTCAATCGCATACGATCTGCCATTTCCGAACAAAAGGCTGCAGCCATTCGTCATGCAGAGTCACGAAGAAGAGGTCCGGTTGCACTGGGAAATGGCGCGCAAGGAGCTGAAAGAAAAAAGGTTGAGCTGAATAGAGAGTTTTTCAAGAATCTGATCCGGCTTTTGAGAATATGCATTCCCGGATGGAGGAGCAAGGAAATGCAACTGCTTGTCAGTCACAGTATCTTCCTCGTCATCAGAACTTTGATCAGTTTGAAAGTTGCAGCCATGGATGGTGCATTGGTTTCAAGTCTAGTACGAGGAAAAGGGAAGGACTTTTTGATTGGTATTGTATGGTGGATGTTGATCGCGGTACCTGCAACATTCACGAATTCTATGGTATGTACCATATGATCCCGTCTGATATGATCAAGCTAATATATAATATCTACAGCTCTCATATCATCAATGTAAACTTGCGCTTCAATACCGAACACGATTAACGGATTATATCCACGATAGATACTTATCGAATATGACATTTTACTCCCTTTCTGCTCTCGATGATCGAATAAAGAACGCAGATCAATTAATAACTGTGGATGTATCAAAATTTGCGAATAGTTTGGCGGAATTATATGGAAACCTTGCGAAACCAGCATTAGATATGGCAATATACAACTATTCTCTTTCCAAAAGTGTTGGTGGCGAGGGGCTTCTTTTTATGTCGCTACTGGTACAACTTTCGGCAAATATTATGAGAGCATTGACTCCTCCTTTTGGCAAATATGTGGCAGATGAAGCAAGATTAGAAGGAGAATTCCGATTTCAACATTCGAGATTGATAGATTACAGTGAGGAGGTCGCATTGTATAATGGGCATGAAGCGGAAAAGGATACTTTGGATAAAGGCTACTTTACACTCATCAAACATGTAAACTGTGAGTTTTCCCTTGATTCGGTCTCTGACATCCAACTAATACCGCCATGGATATTTTGAGACGGAGATTCACGCATGGAATAATGGAGGTAATGAACGTGACAACCTTTCCGGGGGAACGAAGCTAACTGCTATAGGATTTCGTTATCAAATACGTATGGGGAGCTTTAGGACTTATTCTCTGTAGTGTCCCAGTATTCTTTAAGATACCAGGTGCAAGTTCGGCAAGTATGGGTGACCGGACAGAAAGCTTCGTAACCAATCGAAGATTATTGCTTTCTAGTTCCGATGCCTTCGGTCGAGTAATGTTCTCCTATAAGGAGGTTACTGAATTAGCCGGATACACCTCAAGAGTTGCAACGCTCTTGGAAGTTATGGATGAGATCAAAGCTGGACGTTTCGTTAAAACTTTGGTCTCCGAGGACGATTCTGGTGAACAATTAGAATTGATGAGAGGAAGAGGTACTGTGATTGAAAGTGAAGACATCGAATTCGTTGATGTGTATGTTCTATTCAAAGCTAATTCTTATAATTGCTAACCATTCTTAGACCAATTATCACTCCGGGTGGAAGTATTCTCGTCCGAAAACTATCCTTTTCCATGAAACGTGGGGATCACGTTTTGGTAGTCGGGCCAAACGGATGCGGTAAATCCTCCTTGTTCCGCATTCTGGGAGGTCTATGGCCCGTGTATGGAGGTACAGTCCGCAAACCGCCTCTTTCCCAAGTTTTCTACGTCCCACAAAGACCATACCTTAGCGCCGGATCCCTCCGTCAACAAATCATCTACCCCGATTCTCTTCGTACCATGCGCAGTAAGGGTATAACGGATTCTGACCTCCTTGCTATCCTCTCCATCCTCGATCTTGATCACCTCGTAACAGCTTTCCCCAATGGTTGGGACGCCGAGGCTGAATGGCGCGATGTGTTATCTGGAGGACTTCAACAACGTGTAGCTATGGCTCGCCTGTTCTATAATCGTCCCAAATATGCAATTCTAGATGAATGCACCAGTAGCGTCACTCTAGAAATGGAAAAAATCATGTACGAACATGCGAAAGCTTTAGACATTACGTTGATGACGGTAAGTCATCGTAGAAGCTTATGGAAATATCATAGTAAGATATTACAATTTGATGGGCAGGGAAAATATATTTTCACAGGATTGGATGCCGAGAAGAGGTTGAAATTGGAGGATGAAAAGGAGGAGTTGGAGGCCCATTTGAGAGCTATGCCGGAGGTTAGGAGGAGATTTGATGAACTGATGTTGGGGAGGGGTAAGTAGGGGATCATGTGGAGACGGGAATACAGTATCAGTCTCACGTTACTCATATACCATTTTTTTTCTATCCGTGTGTTTCTATCGTCCCAAATACAAAACATCAGATTTCTGAAATGCTTCATTTCTTATCTATCTTATTGTCTGAGATTATGTTATTATATCATATATTATATATGGGTATAACAGTATAATAGTAAACGTATACAAGTAGAAAAGAATAACAGTAGAAAAGCATCGCCACCTATTACGATGCTAGATTTCGGTATGAGTTATCAATATGGTTAATACATACATACATACATACATATAACCCATCTAATTATAGAGTAATAGATAGACCCTAGATATTTATCTCGCAATAATTACACACTCAAATTCCTAAAGCACTACTCCAGTATCACGAAGAATATTCATCCCAGTCCGAAATAGAAGTTTCTTTCCCTCTCGGCTCTGTTCGCTTATGCATACACTCGAGTACTACATATACATATACACACTCTCTCTCTCTCAGCGAATGGGCAACGCATCTCTACAAATCCAGCTTCCATCTCTCGCCCCCATCTGCATCCAGCTTGCTTCCCCGTGGCTGATCTACTGTGTCCTTTCTTGCGTCGTCGTGGCGGTCTGTTTTCATAATCTCACTCTCCGCTTGTGGATTCACAGGTATCTGTGCACATTCTCTCAATGTCTCTTTTCCTGTTTCGTCGATCGTGGTACCGTAGTAGATCCATGTTGCTGTGTATGTAAAAGAGATTTCTTTTCTTTTGTTTTTGTTTCGGATTTCTCTACCCTTTCCTTTTCCGTTTCCGTTTCCGTCTCCGTCTTCGGGGTCCGAAGGAGTCCCGCTACTTTCGCTCGGAGATATCGGTGATTCATGATCATGCGACGAAGAAGAGGGAAAAACAATATCCGAAGGACCCAACCTCTTCCTCTCCATCTCCATCTCCCCCTTCCTCCCCTCCAAAGCCCTCACCCCTCCTCCCACCCTAGGAATCCCACCTCCAATCTCCAATCTCCCCCACCCCATCCCCCTCATCTGCTCGCTCACCCCAACATTAACCAACCGCAACATGCTCAAAAACATTTTCCATTCCTCCTTGCCAATCTCCGAAACCCCTGCTTTGCTGGTCGGCGTGATGGATATGTAGAGGGAAGTGTGAAATGCTGTGTTTTTCTGAATGCCGGGTTGAGTGATGCTTGTGGAGAGTGTGTATGTATCTTGATCTTGCTCTGCGGAGGAAGATGAAGATCCGCTGGCGCGGCCAGGCGAAAATGTGTAGTAGGGGGAGGAGGTGGGACCAGTCGGGTAGAGGAGCTGGAGATTGGAGAGGAGGTCGTTGGTTAAGCTTGTCCAGGCTTGATGGAGTTGCGGACAGGTGGAAGTTAGGGTGAAGGGGATTGGGATTGGGAGGGGTGAGGAAGAGGATGAGGAAGAGGATGAAAAAGAAGGGTTGTGGGAGGTGGGTGGATGGAAGTTAAGAATTCCAGAGTGAGAGGGGTAGAGAGATGTGGTTGTATAGAGGTTAAGAGGAGTATGTGGTATATTGAGAATCGACACGGCTATGCGTGTTAGTTTTTGTTTTCCGAAAGGGCGAAAAGAAGAAGTATGTAGGAGGATTGAGAATTATCATAATTCCAAACTTACTTTCTGGTGAACTGGGTGCTAGATGTAATTTTGTAGGATATGCATCTAATGAAGTGATCAAACTGACCAGCAGCGAGACAGCAGATATTGCCGTTTGCGAATGCATAGCTGATTTTCCGGATCCCTTGATCTGAATGAAATCTTCCACTTCCGCAAAATTGAAAATCGGGGGAAAAGATAAGAAGACTAGAAATTCTATATCTTTTTAATCTGTTGTGAAGCAGAGAGAGAGTGTGTGTGTGAGAGTGAGAGAGTTGTGAGAGTGAGAGAGTAGTGAGAGAGAAAGCAAGCAAGCAAGAAAGCAAGAAAGAAAATAGAAAGGGTATCAATAAACCACCACAGCTCAAAAGAGCCTAAATAAACCAAATTTGCATGAATTCACTCAATAAATTCATTTCCCATCCTTCTCTCTCCTTATATATACTTTATATATAGCCCCAAGAAATAAGCAACCACAGCCTCCAAACCCCCCCTGTTCAGAAACATCAGCTGGGCGCTAACTCTATATATCTCATGCATGCATCATGATATTTATACGGAGTTCTATACATATAACCTACATCTCTAACCTACATAGTACATACCTAACCTATCACAAATTGGGTGGAATTGATTGGGGGATTTGTCGGGACTTGAATTGGATGCTTGCATGGTTTGGTTTATATTTACGCGCTGGTAGAAGAAGTATGCTATCACCGGCGCTTAACCTTCACTATTATGCTTTACCCATGAGTGCCGAGGTTATTTTATAGTAAATCACGTTTTGAATCCCAAGTCTACACAAATCTACTCCGTTCCGTGTAACATATAATTCCATCCCGATCTTGTGTTATGTTATGAAGAAAGTAATCATGAATTCCTCCACTACCTATCTAATGTATGTCGCTCTCAGCTTTACCGCTTCATATTGTAAGCCTTTTGGTTTTTATTGTATAAAACCCTCTTCTACCATGATTCTTCATCTTGCGTCCTCTGCTCTCAATCAAAACTCGCTGTTTGGTATCTCTTTCCTCTCAAAAGCTCAAGCCCTTTTCTCATTTCATATACACTCCATCCAAGCAAAAGCATAATACAAGAAAAAGTCTTTCAAGTCGAAGCTCAACCAAATTTTCACTACCAACGTTACAAAACCCCTCATCTCCAACGCTCCAGATATCACTCATCCGTCCGAGTCCATATCTAACATATGCACATGAAACCAAGACCAACGAAAGAGCGACGAAAAAACAATGTGTAAACATTTTCGAATGTGACGCAAGGTCCAAAGAGAAATCAAATCAAGATAACGCCAAATCGCTATGCATCCAAAAACTGGGCGAAAATCATAGTGTAGACGAAAGTTGCTGGCCCGTTTAGAAGATTGATTGTACGGCTGAAAGTAAACAATGGCATGCCGTTAATAAAGATTTACTCGCCGTCTACCACTGTTGAAAATATTAGCAGAGTTATCAATAAAAGCAGAGAAATGAATTACTTACCAACAGTAGCTGTAGTATCTGGAACAGGATCTTCATGCTTCGCAATACTACCCTTACCACGCCAAGTACTAACAGCAGGGATTTGTGCGTCATAACGGACCTCTTGCGTACCATAAGCACGAGGGGTGAGCTTAATGAGTGTATGAAGAGGTACGGCCATCCATGGTGATTCATCTTGGGGCTTCTTCATGAAGTAAGCGTAGATACAACTAAATAGGGTTAGCAGGTTAAATGCATCTACACGAATAAGCCTTACCGAAGAACAGCTTGATGGGTAACAATCAAGATATCCTCTGATCGCTCCAATTCCATGATAATTGGTTCTAGCCGAATGACAACATCACGATACGATTCTCCACCGCGATATCTGTAATTGTATTTATCCTCATCACGGGCCTCGAAGTCATCTGGATATTTCTCCTTGATATCTTGATAGGTAAGTCCATCACAAACACCAGAGTTTAGTTCATCGAGAGCCTTCCATTGAAGCTGATTATACTCATTAGGAAGGTGACGAGCTGTGGAAATAGTGCGACGAAGGGTTGAAGTCCAGACAGTCAATGGGCGATTGTCCTATTGAAATTAGTCATGGGAGTCAACTAAATCTCCATGGAAGAGTACGTACTCCTACAGATTCTAGAACCAATGCAGGTAATTTCTTGGCATACATCTCCCCACGAGGGGATAACTCGGCATCACCACCAATCTTTCCTTCAAGGTTGTACATCGACTCTCCATGCTATATAAAAATTAGCAAAATGAGATTCATCATATCCAATAGTTACTTACTCGTGACAACCAAATAGATCTCGGCTTAATATGCAAATTCATCAAGTAATAGACCACGCGACTTTGAAGATAGTCTTGAATCCGATTGATGATGACTTGTTTTCCGACGTTCATAATCTTCAGATAGGTAAGATCACTCTCATCGTCGTCAATTGTCTCATAGACCTTCTCGTAGTTTTTGATCCTATTTCTGAAGTCTTGTGCTGCTTTCTCCGGGTCTGAACCAGCGTAGTCTGGGGATGTAGTTTTTACTTCCAGAACGTTTGACATTATCAAGTCCTCATCGTCACATTTCGATTCGACAAAGAGGGTCTCGATCCCTTCGGCATCACAACGATCTTTGATCCATCTACGGCGCTCTTTTGTACTATTCGTAGCATCAAGGATGGCAACAATCCCTTGCTTATTCTTAAACCAATCGAGCATGTCATTGACGGCAGCTTCGGCGGCAGCTTTGCGCATACGTTCGCCCTCAGTATTGCTCGTATCGAAGAAATCGGCTGTAGGGTTGGGGGTTGCGTTTCGACGATAGTTGCCGACATTGAAGACCTGAGCATCGATCGAGAGCCATTTGAGGTAACGTTGAGCTGTAAAGCAGATATATTTAGATTTGCATGTACCTGGATCGATTGATGTTTGTACATACCCTTTTGTGCAATGAGAGATTTTCCTCTTGCAGGAAGACCGACCATTACCACACAGATCTGAGTATCCTCAACCTGTACGCCGTAGCCATTAGACTTTGTCTTAAATCGAGTCATTTTTGCAGAGAACGACCAGAGTTAAAGAGTAGGTAGGATTAGAAGGAGTTCAATTGAATAGAAAAGAGGTATAATGAAGGATTAAATGGCGAGTTGCAAAAGAAAGAAAAGAATGATCGCGTGAGGTTATCAACGGCGATTTAAGAGGTAAGGAACGGGTGAGTTCGGAGTGATAGGCTATTATTTTCTGCACCAGGAGACAGAAGATTGATTTCCTCGAATGGCATAAATTGGTCTTTAATAGAGTCGAGAGAAACAAAGTGAAGTAGAAAAATATGCAAAGGTATATATGGACATTGAATGCTTTTGAATGAAGGTTGTAAAGTTGGAAGGCGGTGATGGAGCTGTAGAAATGGATTTTATAATTTTAATGATTTTATGATTTTATGATTTTATGATTTTAATGATTTTATGATTTCATTCATTCTTTCTAGAAGGAAAGAAAAAATTCAGGGAGGAAAGAGCCCTGTAGAATTGTAAGGGTTTACGAGGTTCAGGGTGCTTGGGCCCTGTGAACATCGGGAATTCCCCTTAGAATCCCCCCAAAACCCCTGTCTTCCGAAAAAAATTCCACTTTGTTACAATGACCTGCCTGAACCTGGTCTTGGGCGAGAAATTTCCCATCCTATGACGATTCCCAAGAGTTTCAGTTCACCGGTAAAATGTAATCCCTAGTATCTTTCCTGTGAGAAAAATCTAAAATGTAATCCCTAGTACCCTTTCCTTTCCTATAAGAGAAAGGTAAAATATAATCCCTAGTAGTCCTTCCTTCCTGTGAGAGAAAAGCAAAAGGGTAAAGGTAAAGAAAGGTAACCTCAAATCTAACCCCGCACGAGGCTGAGGGTTTGGTGGCTTGTTTCGAACCCCTCTATCACTTTAACATGGAGAGAATGCCTTGAACCATGATGATTGATGATTAAGAAGCTAATTCCCATTATGGCCAGTATCAATCTTTTCACTCTTTTCACTTCTCGTCATTCTTTCTTCCGTCTCAAAAGACAATAACTTCAAATGCCTCGAAGCAATGGTGGCCAAAGCAAAAGAAAGGAGAAGAGGTCATTTTCAGGGGGAAACACTATTGTGGATTTACTTTCCACAGTTCCACCAAAGATCCTCTTTTTTCTCTCTCCGGGAATCATGCACTCTGTTCTCATTAGGACCAAAAAGATCAGTCATCTCATCAACCATGCCAGTAGCACTGGTCATCTATGGTGGAATGATTAATACAAAAGCATCTAGATCCTCCAGTCATAATGTTGATCTCATCCATAGAGAAGTCTCTCTAGCTGATTTTCAATCATCTCAACCCAAAGTCAGGATGAGCTTGAGAAATTTGCAGGCATGGTTTTAGTCTTGTGATCGATTGACTGATTGCCTGCCTTGTCTCATTGGCACAAAGCTGTGTCAAGCTTTGGTTCTCAAATACACGTATCTAAGAGGTGGAAGGATAATCAACCACACCGAGAAATTCCTTTTGCCGCAAGTTACTTTAAATGCAGCAAGTCTGGCTGGTTCATTTGTTCCTCACCGCTGATCTTGCCACTTCAATCTAAATATCAATCACGTGGATGAGAGTGGATGAGAGTGGATGAGATCTGAGATTTGGTTGCATCAGATCCATATCCCTTTGTGTTCACAAGCTTATCATCGGGATGGGTGGTCAAACTTTGACATTTGATGAATTACTTCAATCCATCAAAAATTGAACAATTGCATGCAAGTTTGGAAATAGAAGCTGCTGAAAGGATTATTCAACATACATTTCCGATGGACTCCCCCTCTCCTTCTCTTCCCGAATAACTTCCTGCTATAACTCCGTACATATTTGCTTGATCAGATAAGGATGCGTTTAATATTTTTTGGTGGACTCAACAACAATTGTAAGAGTATGAACAGAATCAATAAGCCAAAATGGTAATGTGCAAGCTGAAGTTTGAATAAGTAACAATTCTAAAAAGACAAGTTGACATACAATTAAAGAAGAGATAAATAGATACTTTAATGAAGGAGTTGGAATTCTTGTTGATGAAGATGTATTATTATTTGCTTTGTTATTCCCTTGCTTATTCCTTATCATTTTATTATTTTTCGATAAAGACTTGCTTGTTCGGAAGTTATCATGGCACATAAAGCAGCGAATTGTTGAACTGTTGTGATGAGGCTTGTGGCAGTATTGTCTATTTTGATTGGTTATCAATACCCTTCAACTTCTGATATGACCAAATAAGGGAAGTCAATCAGCCCTAATGATAATTGTACAGATTATATCATGGTAATCCTCTTTGTGGTACAATAAAATGCTACCAGTACATCGATAATACCTAGACAACAGAATAGTCTGTGCTTTGGACCAAATAGGTATTACAAGCATGTCTTTTGTTAGCCAATAAAAATTCATAGAATTAATGATAGTGGGACCATTTCCCATGAAGTGGATGTCTACTACAAGGCAGTTTGGTCTTGACTTTGTTCAAAATCCCATGTTAAAACAATGCAACTTTCCTAAATGCCATCTAATCAACTACACAACAAATATACAAAGATTACCCACCATCTCATTTGGAGATTTTTACATATTTGACTAGATTATCATGGGTTCCTGCCAATGCACCATGCCTCCCGGAAGTCTCACCAACCCCTTGAGTTCTCTGCCAACAACTGAGAAGACGTCAAGCTTGGTCTCATGCATTGTAGAGGATATTAGAAATCGTCAGAAGGGACGCAACATGACGAGTTCACCCTGGGTTGGCTACTCATTAGATTTAAAGGGATATAAGGAGCTACAGCAAGAACTCCAAAGAGACGAGTCTCTCTGGGGATTTACACAACATAAACTACGGTACAAAAACCCCTTTTCAAAATTCTCTATCTGATTCTGTCACATATCTAACACGCACGCAGATACGATTATTTCCACTCCATCAGTCGACTTATTCTTCGAAAGCCTACATCCTTGCACGTAGTAGTCATTTGGAAAGTTGTCGGGTCAATACAGGCTCAATTGGATTCTATGCAAAACGCGTCAGACTTCGCGAAGGATATTCTATCCGCAGGATCGGCTTCGATCGAGTTTCCTGACCAAGGGCTTAGCAAGCATGATCCTGACGCGCAATTCAGGCATCCGAGGGCCCGCTTTCCAGGGGTTGTGATTGAGGTGTCGTACTCGCAGGAGAGAAAAGACCTCGAGTCCCTGGCGGACGATTAAATCATTGGTTCTAATGGCAATATCAAGGTGGTCGTGGGCATAGATATCGAATACAAAAATACCAAGAAAGCAACCTTGTCTGTCTGGCGAACGGGCACTATCAGAAAGGCTGGGAAGAATTTATTAATCAGCAAATTGGTCGTGGCGAACCAGATTTGCATACACCGTTCACACTTGCGCTTTATGCTAACTCAATGCAGGTTTTCCGTGATAGCAATGGCAACCCAAGCGGATCTCACACAGGGGGGCTTCGACTACGTCTTGAAGATTTCGTCCCGACAGGCATCGCTGGGGCTGAGCTACAATTAAGTGATCCGGTTATCATCCCTAGCAACAAATTATATTCGTGGCTCGAGCAAGCGGAGGGTGGAGCGCCGTTTTACGGGAAGGAGATTGGCTTTGTACAAGTTGATCCGCCTTGGGAAGGGGCGTACCAGAGGGATCCATCGCTACTGGCGAGAGAGACGAGGAACGCTTCCGCGCGGACGAGAGTAGAGTAGACGATCAAGCGAGTTCATCATCCGAGAAAGAGGCCGGTTGATTTATTCTAGAGAGAAATAATAGCAATTTATTGGTTGCACTTTGCGCTCTGTTATCTGCACGTGCCTTGGGCTGTCTCTATAATCTTAGGCATTTGCTTGAATATATGGAAGAACCCACTGGCCATTTGAACATATTGATCGATTGAATGCCTAAACATAATTGGGTGATAGATCTATTAGTAGAATTCTTTCATTGAGATATTTTGGAGTTAGTTGGATGTAGATTATAGATTATTAGGTTGTCAATGTGTCACAACGATGATTTCATTATCTTAGATTGTTCGGTTCGGTTCGCTAAGGTGTGTTCCCTTGGCAGGTGAACTCTTCTGGTCTGTGCACATCTCAGGAAAATCTATTTTTCCGATAGGTTCTCCTGACTTCCTCTCTTCTCATCACCCATTTATACTCTCCTCTATAAGATTATATGTGTTAATTCATATGATTCATATGATTCGTTTTATTCAGTGTCAATATGTGCACTAATGAGTTTGGGGAATGATCTCAAACATCTCAGGCTGTTCATATTTGTTCTTTACCTCTTTTCAATGAGACTCTTTATGTGATCTGTGTCCTGCATGAATGGTTTCATTTCATATATTGATTGGAACTAGAGTTTGTTCATGCAGGGTACTCATTGTCCGGATTGCAGTTCAAGAAAGAGAAATCTCTGGATTGATGGATCTATTTCAAACTTTGAAAACTCAATCTAGCTTGCTAGTCCGGACCATTGGATACCCTGCTTCGGTATCTGATGAGGATAGAACTTATTGACTGGGAGGTAGATGGATTATTTTGTTCAAACTCCTCATCTTCAAGGAAATGGTTGAAATATCTTCTCATTGTTTCTGGTTATTCGCTTGCTAACTATCTCTTTCGTGTACCTTTGAGGCTCTGATACAGATCACATATCCTGACCTCCTCCACAATTTATGCTCACAAGTATCCATCCTTTCCCTAAAGTTTCCGCTCAAGTTTCCCCTCAAGGGAGGAGAAATCGATAGGTTTACCCTTGGCCATATCTTTCCGTGAGCGATACACAATGCCTGAACTGACTTTCTGTCACCCTCCTCAGAAGAAACGCAAAGAAATCGCAAAAGGGGAGACCTAAAAGAAAGAAACACGTCCACTATGCCTACGCCACTCGCTATGCCGTTTCAAATCTCGCTATGCCGCTACGCTGTTCGCTATCGTCAAAACCTTTTCGCAGTGCCTACGCTATGCTGAAACCCAATGCAATTCTCCTCGCCTGGCAAGATATGTTCAAGCAAACATATCACCACATATGGCTCATAGTCTGTTCATCCGTCGATCGCTTCGAGAATACTCTCCATTTGACCCATATTTGTGATATCTTGCTCGTCAAACATGTCTTTCTCTTCCGCTCTTCTTCTATCCAATCCGACTCTGTCACCTGCGAATGGTTTAAACCCTTCACCTGCCATTCCATCCTCACCCTTATATCTCGGAGCTGGCAACCCCATCTTTCTGATTCCAGCTTGTTTTAACTCCGGCAAATTCGGCCATTCTGCTCTCTCGGACAACTCCTCTTTCAAACTAGGGTGTCCCCAGATAGTCTTTTGAGCAGATACGCCAGACAACCCATCTTTAAAAACCTTTCCCGAAAAGGCCGGCTTAACCTTAAAATAAGTTCCTCGGCTCTTCAACCGCATAACCTCCTCTTTGTCTTTAATTCGCTGGTTCATAGCATCCTTGGCATCATTCTTTCTCTCCTCTCTATGCTTCACCAAATCCTCCTTGCACTTGGGGAAGCAAGGAGAAGCGGCAAGGCCTAGGTGTGCCCCCTGAGCACGGAGACGATCAAAATTCTTGCCAATCTCGTATGGGGCGCTTCGATGAGTCAGAGAGGTTCCTGCAGCGACAGTCATAGAAAAGGGATTAGGAGCCGAAGTGGCGTTGAAAACGACATTACTGTTGCGTGTAGATGTACCAGTACCGCAGACGTTTGAACGAAGTGGGAGGAGATTGCCTCGGCGAGAAAAGTGCGGTGGTCCCATGTATGATGAGACTTCGGGCCCATCTCTTGTCATCTCACCACGCTTGCCACCCATGAATTCGCCGAATGGCGTTGCGTAAGTTGCCGAGATTGATTTCGGTCTCGTGCTTCGTCTCGAGGGGTTCGGTCCCATGCTAACCTCCATTCCCACATTTCCATCTCTTGCTCCTGCAGGACCGGCATTCATCCCGACGCCAACAGGTCTGGCCAAGATTCCCGTTATGGTCGATCCTGCCATTCCTCCACTTTCACTAGTACCCCCAAAGACGATTCCATCCTGCAATACGTTGAAACCCAATGGAGGGAAATCATTTGCAGAGGGTGGGTGTTGTCTTGCGGGTCCAGTAGGCGTAATGTCATGCTGGCTGGAATGGCGAACTCTGCTTCCAGGTCGGTTGCGTCCACTGGATCCACTACCACGGAGGCGCTTCAAAGCGATGGGGTTGCTTGTCTGGTGAGTGGGAGTTGGCTCCATTGTATCTTTCGTTCCTTCTCTTCAGCCTGTCTTGAAGTTATAGAGGGAGACGGGTCGTGGTAGAGGGGGTGGAGTAGAAATCGTATTGTTCTTTGACGAATGGCCACGTAATTGCAAGCAAGATGAGATGATTGAAGCTTTAATTTCCCGAAGCAGAACAACCCGTCAGAGTGGGAAATTAATCGAATGGTGGTCTTTGATCGTCAGGTAAAGAAGATGGGTGTAGCAAACGCCGGATTGTGATGGAGAAATAATATTTCTATACTCAGGCCGTGTGCGGGTCTTGGGTCTTGGGGTCTTCCCTTCACTTACTTATCTGGATTTTCGAGGCCGATGTCGCTGGGTTGATGAATTCTCAGTCTCTGTGGCTTTGTGGGTTGGCAGCGTGAATTTATGAGAGGTGGTGTGGGTAGTGAAAGTTAGGGGAGGCTTGGATTTGATTGGTGCTTGGATTCTTGAGATTCTTTAGATTCTTTAGACTCTTTAGACTCTTGAGATTCTTCGAGAGGCGGTGGATGACATAGGAGATGAGATGGCTTGAAGGAAGTTTCGAGTGAATGTTGTGGATGATATATACTTATACTTTGTGAATGATGCGATTTGACAGTGTGATTTGTATGATTGATACGGTTCACGTGGGCACGTAATTGGTTTATTGGATTGATTACTGTAGCTACGGTATTGGCTCCATTGCGCAGTCTCTCATGTAAGGCCATCCTTTATATAAGGCAAGATGGGACTTTGGATTCGAGTGAATGGATTCAATAATTCAAGAATTTAAGGATTAAAGAATTCAAGAATTCAAGAATTCGAAGCAGCTAGATGGGTAGGTAGGTAGGTAGGTAGGTAGATTTCCTTTGATCTGGTAAGCTAATGAGATGAATGGTGGTGTGTATTTGTAATTATCTAGTAAGTCTTTCACCACTCTTTCAACATCTACTGATTGCATTTATGTTTCTTTCACATACACCTCCCATCTTCCATCTTACATCTTACATCTTTCAACTAAATTTGAATTAATTTTAATTCTAATTCTAACTCTAATTCTTCTCTTCACCTTTAATAAGTGTAACACAATTGTGAAATTCTTGTGAAATTCAAGATGCCTTCTTGACCGATCTCGGACTCCGATGTACTACTAGATGGCTAGGTATATATAATCAATAACTGATATGTATTCACTTTATCTGGCTTGGAAATGTATTTTGTATTTTGTATTTTGTATTATTATTATTATTATTATTATTATTATTATTATTATTATTATTATTATTATTATTAT
>NGKH01000022.1:148766-186284 GCA_002162575.1 Sclerotinia glacialis
ATTATTATTATTATTATTATTATTATTATTATTATTATTATTATTATTATTATTATTATTGGAGTATATGTATTGTGTGAAGTTGTATTTGGATTTGGAATTGGAATTGGAATTTAAGTGGAAGTGGAAGTGGAAATAGATTTCTCCTTGGTATTATAGGTAGGATGTTTGGATTCTGATGGGTGTATAGAGAGATATAGAGAGATATCTTATCCTCAAAACTCTTCTCATAACAGAGGAGATGAATGGAAAACTCAAAGGTTCTGGGAAATGGTTCAATGGAATGAAATGGGAAGAGAGGGGAAGAGAGGAGAAGAGAGGATTTTGAGTTGTGAGGGGTCGGTTTGTGTGGAGTGAAGTGAAGTGAGATTCTTACAATAGATGTAATAGTGTTTGATTAGGATTTTTATAATATCCAGATACTTTCCAAACCTTGAACCATTTGGAAGGAATACTCTAATTATATATTCTAATCATTACCATAGAAAATTCAAATCTACCTCGTAATATATTGAATATATTCAGCGTTTTCAGATAGCTATCAACCCCTCTCATCTAATCCGGATCCGCTACTCTGGAATTCTAGATACCCTGATACTCCTCATACTCCTGGTATTCCTGGCACTATTGCTATGAAGAGTACCTAAAGATGTATATATCCAACTATATATAGTATAAAATTCCTGGAATAGCAAGATTTTCTGTATCTGCTAGATAGGTTTGATATTCGCGTATCTTTCTATACTATACATGTATTTAAATACAAGATTCTTCGTCTCGTCTCGTCTAGTCTCATCTTGTCTTGTCATGTCATGAAGAGTCATGGTGGGAGGGAAATAGAGGATAGGTGCTTAAATACAAGCCTTACACGTGATGAAGCTAGGCTAGGAGCCAAGGGAAAGGATATGTAAGGGCTTTCCATTTATAGCTAGCTCTTCTCTCTTCATAGTTTACAACCTCAATGAAACTATTCGATCTTTACAGTTTTACAATGCCTCATTCCCTGACACCTTCCCTCTTACCCACCCTATCTTCATTCCTCAATTCCATATAAAAAGCTATACAATACCCACCTACTACCAATAAACCCCCTCTACATCCCCTTTAAATCCCCTCACCCGTAAAGAAACTAAACCCCAATCCCCACATCTACTAATCCCCAGGTAAATAACCTTACCAAGCTGGAAATTCTTAACCTTAACCTTACCTTAATACACGTCATTATTCGATTGATCAAGATCCTACCTATAGCTACGTCAGATTTCCTATAACGAATAGAACAGAATGGGATGGAATGGAATGGAATGGAATAGAATAGAATAGTGCGAGATTCTACCTGCAGTGCTTTTACTTTGTTGCTTTATTTCATGGAGTTATGTGCCAATTGGTCGAATGGGTAGGTAGGTAGGTAGGTAGGTATCTTTATAGTTAGGTTTTGTGGATGATATATATATATATATATATATATTTATAAACATCAAATACATATCGAGAATTTCAAGCAAGAAAGGAAAAAGAGGGCAAGAAAGGAGGGAAGTAACCCCAAAGAACATAAAATATCAATGAATCAAGAAGCGAGAAGAGTACAGGCCGGAGAGGTCGAAGAAGCTCATCATATTTCTACCCTGACGAATACTGAATGTAGGATCTATCTCTCCCAATCCCTATCTCCAGCTTTGAACCTCCATCTTCATTTAATCAACAGCCAGCCAGCATTCCCATAATCTAATCTGCAATCCAAGCTAACATATATTCACAGGGGCCAAACCATCCTATACCCTTCCAACCCCCTCCCTCCAATTCCTCTTCCATCTCGAATGCGACATGGAGGATTTTCATCCCATTGGTGATGGAGGACATGGTAATCGTGCCACTGTTATTTTTAAAGGTATGTCCTCTTCTCCACGCCTCCACGCCTCCACGCCTCCAAGACCCTCACCCCCCCCGAATAAAACAAAACTAACTCCTCCCAGGCGGACGATTCGAAGGTCCCCACCTCCGCGGCACCATCCTCCCCGGCGGCGGCGACTGGGAAACCATTCAAAACACGCCTTCACCCTCCTCCTCCTCCGCACAACTCCAAACAGCCCACCTCGACACCCGCTACAACCTCCTAACGTACAATAACCACTGCATCTACCTCCGCACCACGGGTGTACGCACCGGGCCTCGAATAATTCTTGAGGAACTAGGGGAAGAAGATAAACATGCAGCAAATGAATATAAGATGCGGTTGAATATGACCTTCGAGTGTGATGACGGCGAGAAATATGGGTGGTTGAATCGAGTGGTGGGGGTGGCGAGTAGTGGGAGGAATGGAGGGAGGGTTATTTATGATGCTTTTGAGGTTTTGTAGTGGTGAACAAATGTGGACCGAATGGAGAGGTAATTGAATGAGATTTTGGATAATTATATATTATGAGATAGGTAATTCCATAAAGAAAATCGCCCGAATACTGTGTTGATACCCGATAATGAGGGTGAAGGTAGGTATGGAGGCTTGTCGACCTTCACTCAAAGCACATCCGAACAAAAAACCAAAGACACTTGTATGCAGTGCACTTCCCAAAATCCGCAGGGTATAATAAAACGAACCCATAATCTCCCAAAACGCCCTTCAATCCATTACACTCCAAACATCCTATTACTCCCATAATAAATTCACTTCGTCTCCTGAATTCGACTCGTTCCAGAAACCGAAGTACGAATAGAACTAGACGACGGTTCAGACCTCGACATATTCGTCGACATGGAAGATTCCTCCGTATCCATAACATCCGTATGTTCCGAACTTTCCCTTTCCCTTTCTCCTTCTCTTTCTTTTCCCTTGTCTTTCCCATTACCGTCGGTATGTATACCATTCGTGTCGCATATGGAGGTATCTTCGTTCGCGCTTGCATCCGACATATGTGTATCGGTATCAAGCTGAACTCCCCCATCACTTCCATTTAGCCTTACACC
The DNA here is from genome assembly GCA_002162575.1 of Sclerotinia glacialis. Classification (NCBI taxonomy): domain Eukaryota; kingdom Fungi; phylum Ascomycota; class Leotiomycetes; order Helotiales; family Sclerotiniaceae; genus Sclerotinia; species Sclerotinia glacialis. The sequence goes on from NGKH01000022.1 coordinate 151,728, forward strand.
CCCATCCTGATCGCCACTACTATCATCATCACCATCCCCTTCATCCCCACTCCACTCATACTCTCCATCATCACTCCACGCCTCACTCTCATCCTCACTCCCCTGAACCAACCTCAAAACCTCTCCCACAACCAAAAAATCCCTCTCCAACACCTCGGCCCAATTCTGCACATTCCCCAATTCCTTAATCCTCTTCTGTCCCTCCCTAACAACCTTTTCCAATTTATCTCCTTCTTTCCCCAGCTTCCCAATCTCTTTCTTCAATTCTTTTTCTTGTTTTGTTAAAGCACTACTATTCTGATGTAGATTTTGAGCTCGCAATTTAAGAGCATGTTCGTGGGGCGTGAAAATGTTTTGGATGGATGCGTTGAGAGCGGTGCGCGCTTCGGCTATTTGGCGGGCGGTTTCTGGGGATGAGGGGAGGGGTGGATGGGAGGAGGTAGAGGGGTTGCTTGGGGCGTGCGAGTGGGTTGATGTGGAGGCTGAAGCAGAGTGGGAGCGGGAGTGGGAATGGGAGTGGGAATGGGAGGAAGTAGAAGACGGGCCGGGAATATCAGGTGGTGGTGCTGCGAGAGAGGAGGTAGGCATTGTGATGTGGATAAGCTGGTAGTTGTTATGAGGGTTTTTGTATTCAATTGTGATTGTGAATGTGTGTGATGTCGCGGGATGATAGGCGGTGTATTGTATATATAGTATTAAGTTGTAGAATTTTTGTAGAATTTATAATTTATTAAATATTTTAAATAGGGGAGACAGCAGAATAATAAAAGGCAATTTTCAGGTGCGAAGAAGAGAAGTTAAATGAGTTTATTAAAGTTGTGTAGAGGAGGAGAATGAAAGAAAGTAGTTATTCAAGAACCCATCACGAGGTTGATAAGAAATTGCGGGGTGAGAAACATGGGTTGTACGGAGTAGTTCCTCTAGATACGCAGGGGTTTTACAATCAAGCCAGGTCCAGGTCGATCATTCAAATTTTCCCCAGCTTTTATAAATTCCCATCAGATTACTTTTCATGTCGTTATCTTAGTGACAAGAATCTTCAGTCAAGTATGTGAAAAAGGAAGAAAACCAGGCAGGATCAATAAATATCGGATTCACACAATTCAAAACCAACACCCATATGCTTGAGCATAGAATCAGCTGGCAAAGGAAGTATTCTTATTGCTTTTGAATTCATAGACTATTGAAGAGAACCATTTTTCACATGATTCCATATCAGGAACTCCATGCCATGATTCCCAATGAAATACAACCCATCCCAAATCCCATAGAAGATGATTTACTTTCTCAATTGGCGTTGGTAGAAAGCCAACTCCTCACCCTCCAAAATATAACCATCAACACGTCCAGATTGTCCAGGTCTGGATGAGACTGCGGCGTAAAGACGACCAGCCTCGAATTGCTTCTCCAAAGCAGCATCAACCTTTCCTGCAGCAGCGAATCTCTCGTGGTGCTTCTTCTCAATGGACTTGCTCTTCTTGGTATCTGGCTCCTCAACAGCTTGGCCTGCCTTTTGTTGACGTCTTCGGCCCAAGTTTTGACCGTAATGTGCCTCATACCATTGTCTGAATGGAGCGGCATCGACTTGAACAATGGCGGATCTGGTGAGGGTGTTGGTTCGGACCAACTCGTTGTTGGAAGGATGGAAAGCGACAACAATCACACGGACCTTGCGGGCAACTCCCTCAGAGGCCCATGAGAAGTTACCGGCTTCGAGACGGAGGGCACGGAACTTGCGGTTACCACCACGGGTACGGACGAGATGGATTCTCTTGGTTCCAATACGGGTACCTGCTTCTTGTCTTCCGGCTTCGAAAGCGCGCTTCTTCCCTGTAAAAGTCTTAGTTTTCAGGTCGGAACATATATCAATAAAGATATATGGGCTATCTACTACGCACGGTAATGGGATCGCTTGGCGCCAGAGGCGGAGCGTTTATGTCTGCTGTCACGGCTGATACCCATGATTGCTAATTCTGTGGTATGAAAAACAATTAGCCAATTTTGAACCAAGATAAGGAAGCAATTGATTTTAATGCAGGCATTTGAAATGTCGCATCAAAGAATTGGATGCGCGACCAGTTATGCGAAGACAGGTATTGCCCGAAAAGATGTGCGAAAACAAGTATTGATATGTAATATGGTGTGCAGTCGATCGAAGAAGGGTTTGAACTCCATCTCAATCATCCACTGCCCAACCATTCCCAATTCTTTCTTGCTTGACAGCTTTTTTTCCTTCGCATATCCTGATTTCGATTTCGTTCTTGATGCTCGATCTTGATGCTGATAGGAATCAATATATTGATGAATTACTGACCTGATGATTCGAATTACAATCGTTGTCGTCGAAGAGTTTGTCGTGAGAGTTTAAAGAATTTCGAACCGAAACTTTTCCAAAAATCAAAAACGGTGCGAGAAGCTAGTGCGGAGGCTAAGAATAAGCGAGAATTTCGCTCTTCGAAATGGTGGTCACGTGCCAGCGTAATTTATTCATTTTTACCTTCCCTAAAAAGTTATAATTCAGGAGGTTGAGTATTGAATATTGAGTTCTGATATAAGAGACTACGCCCTAAAAACTTCATATATCTTAATTAGTCCCAAAAATATGTCAAATGGATGTACTACTCCTTCCGTTAGCTATGTCTGGCCGATGATAAGAACTGCCTGGGTGCATATCAAGCATTTTTGAATCATGCCTGAGATTTAAAATCCTTCCGATTCCCCACCTTTACAGCAAGTTGAATTTCTATCAAAGGCGAAACAACACACAACGCAGCATTTTACCATTCATTCGGGCACCGAGTGCAATGAGATAACGGAGCAATTCTGGCCACAGGCTCGGAAATCACCATGTTATCGTCCATTAATCAGCCAAAGTGCTTTTCACAGTGGTTTGGGAGTACATAATTACATTGTGTAGTTTCACAGACATCCAAGATGGAGGACGAAAAGGGATGTCCTTCCAAGGGTTAAGCAGTTGTAAGAGCAGGGCAGGGGACAAGAGTCTAGAGAGCGAAGGATAATGGTTTGATCAAGCTATTGAACAGGGAGTCTTTTGCTTGATCGTAAAAAGATGAATGATGGTTGTGCGAAAAGGATAGATGAATTGGCCATAGCCCTTGAAACTAACAGCCCCCAAAATCAGACTGATTTTTTGGGTCCTTTCAGTGTACCAAATTGATTCGGTTTATATAGGTGGATTTCAATTTGCTATACATTTCATCAGTTCAGCCATTGTTTGAAAACAGGATATTAGATTTTTCTGTTTGAATTCAATCATCAAACCTCTCAAGAGCCTTGATAGCCGCTAGCTTGAAAGATGCGAGTTTAGTACTAGAAAGCCAAGGGAAAGAGCAAATAAAGCATTCGGGTATCAATTTCTTTTTAATTCGTCTTCTCAAGACCATGTTTTTTTTTCCATCAGCTGGAAAAGTTAACTTCATTCTAAAATGGCTGAAGTCTTTACCTGGACATCAAGTTGGTGTCAAGCTTAAAGACATTAGTCGTGAGACTCATTGTCATTCATTCATACTGAAACCTGCAATAGTGTTGTTGATTCAGTTTACTTCAAGAAATTCCTTGACTAAGCAGATAAATCGCCCGTTCCCGCGAAAACGACCTTCAAATATAAATCTATCACCATTTAAGATAGCGCTGACGATGTGCTAAGTCTCAAAGTTGTGTTCAAGCTTCGTTCATCCCAGTCAATTCGAATCATCTTGTTTGCAGAATATGCGTCAAACTCATGATACTTCGTTGGCTCAAATCAAGCTAACGGTTAATTAAATGACTGTCAGGTTAAAGCCTGAAAAGATGAGCCTACCGAGACTGGGCTTAACCATTTGGTACCTTGCTATGAAGTATATTATCAACCCAATCTACGGCAAGTCATCCATGCTCACCGATTTTCTCCATCCCGACCCTTTGGCCAAAGTTGCAGACTTTTATAGAGCTACCAGCCATCTCAAGAACATTGGACGCAGTACTACTTAAAAGCCCAGTGTTCAACAAACAAATTTCTGATCATGGTGGTTCCTTTTTGAGGATAGCCTGCCAAATGAGAAATCGAACTTTTTACAAAGAATGCATGGCTCATGCTGCTGGTCGATGGGAGAGCGATCCTTGCATATTAAAAGATGATATGCATCTTCACATACGAGGTCTCGCTGCCCATACAAGTCTTTATGACAAAGTCGATATAGCAAATCAAGATATTTAATGTGCATTGCGAAAAAAAACCCCCGTGACAAAGCGTAATTTTGATCGGATGTATTGCTATGGAAACGATTTTACTTCACTTCCCTGCTATTATCAAGAACTCGACGAAGTGAAATGAGATGATTCTTAAACTTCTTCTAGCTAAGGCGATATCCAAAAATCTAGTCCTTGATCCGAGGACTTTTGGAATAGGTCAAGGCAAGTTCGAGGATTGTTTTCCCTGCGTGGAAGTCAAAGATGAAAAGCTCCCATGGGACATGCAGAGAGAAGAGTGGTGGGGCCTCACAGCCAAGACATGCAGCCGTTATCGACTTCCGAATCTATCACCCGGATTCGAAATTGAAGGTTATATATTAGTCAAGGAATTCCTACCATGACTTGATAATATTCTCTGGCAACCCAAGAGGCGACTTCCGGTGACTTCTGTGTTTCAATAACAGATAAGGATATTCGGAAGCTCATACGACTTAGACCGAAATATTTCATTGGTGAATCAATTGCATCCGTTTCTCCAGCACTTAACTTGCGTGAACCCAAGGTCTGCCCTGCAGTTCTATACTGAGGGTTCATAGTTCTTCGAACATACCCTCAAGAATTCATAGATTCCTGGGCACCGAGAACCACCCGATCTAGATCGTAATCCGGGCTATCGGGTATTCCCATAACGCCTTCGCAAATATCTCTAAAACTGAACCGACACATTCTAGTTTTCTTTTCCACTCTTTGTATATAGGATATTACGAACAGTGGCTAGTTACCAGAACGTTGCAAGTATAGAATAAATGCAGTTTATGAAGTGGCAATCGATTGCATGGAGGTTTATGGTTTTATTGAAAGGCTGGAGAGACAATGGCTTTCAGATACTTGATAAGACAATGTGAGAGATTGCAAATGCTGGCTTATGAATTTGCATCAATTTCGGTCGCTGATAGTGTTCTGACTGCTGGCATGTTGTTGAAAGAACCGTTGGAAACTACAAGGTGGAAGGTGGTTGTCAAACCGCCGTTGCCATATCATTTCCCCTGGAGAGTAAACCAATGAAGTATACGGAAATTTCAAATAGACTGGATCCACCGGGCAGTATTATATTAGGCTCACGGTCATAGGAAAGTTCAACCAATTGCTGGTCTGGAACTACTATTATCATATTCGACGCAAAATGGAGGGCGGGTGCTATCTTGATAGGCAGTATTCCTTGCTAATGAAATGAAGATGCAAGGAAAGCAGCCACCAGGTTCCAAATCATTGGGACGTTTTGGTATAGGCATCTAAAGTACCGTATGCCTGGTCGCGGGAAAAACCGAGATTCCAACTTCATACACAGGTCTTACTGCGCTACTGGTTCTGACAGATTACTTCGACTCAAGCAATACTTCGAGTCTAAGCGATATTCACAAGAAATTTGCCACAGCATTAGGCCTTCTCGAACCATGCTCTTGTTGGGACCAGACGATGAAATATATGCGTGTAATATTCTGATCTAATTCAGTGGGAGTCACAGACTTCATACCTACGCGATTTTACTTCTAATGTAACAAAGTATTGCAGATGAAAAAAAGGAAACATGACTACGTCAGATATTGATCATGAACACCACCTTGAGTAAGACAAATGGAGCGATCTCTGTTGATACTGTACTCCTGTATGCAAATTAGAAAGCACAACAAACATGCTAAGGAACGCAAATACCATCGCACCATCACACCAAACTATAGAAACTGTTGGCGGGTGAAGTCAGGTTGTTGGTAGCTGACTGCATAAAAATAGCTGTTAGATCTACATGCTTGACAGTTCAATATCCATGTCCTCAATGGTATCCTCCTGCGTGTTCAACCATACTGACGGTATGAACACGATTCAGGCAAGCTGATATTTTGGATGACTTCAGTAATAGAATCTGTGTGCAGCCATCATGAGATAAATGATATTAGATGCAACTGCAGCCTGCTGTCAGACGCACATGACTTATTTTGAGGACATACACAGCAAAGGAAATTATATGCAAAGGAACACATCCATTACTACCCTGTAGGAAACTCAAAAATATGGAGCGAAATGAGGGAACACTAGGATGATGGAGAGGTGAGTAAAATAACACGAAACTGCTCGCTCAATTTCCACGCCCACATCTTCCTCCGCTACAAGAAGAGTAACCAATACTAAACACACAAGATGTGATGTCTAGATACAGTAGTGACAAGGGGACCACTTGCTTGAAGAAACCCGTAATTTTTCTAAGAAATACCGCGAAGCAATAATTTCATCATAGCATACATCTTCAACGGGCTTCCCATTCCGACTTATCCGGAAGCGCTGACGAAGCGGGGTTCTCTTAAAAGGCGCGGCCAAGGCGACCATGAAAATTCAGATTGTGGAATCTCTCGACTTCAGATGCACCTTGGTACTCAAGCGGTTAAACTATAATACCGGGTCCGTGTTGATTGGCGGGTCCGAATTTGAGGATGGATACCGAGGATCCACTAATATATCTGTTAATCTATTTGGCGGCGAGGAAGCTACATATGAAACGATGTTGTTGCTTCCATTGAGATCCATTGCAGACTGAGGCTGATAGTCTAAAAGTTGTCCCTTCATATATGCTCCACTTCCAAAGAAACATGCCTGTCGAGTCATACCACATAGATCATCAAAGAAGGATCAGCTGCCGCGTGGACACCAGAAAATTCTTGCATTTTCCTGTCACAATACAGGTATCGGCATGCTGATGAGTTCGATATCAGGGGCTAAGAACTTTCCTGACATTCCTAGTGGCAGAGAATAGATGGTTAAATGATAGTCTTTATCATTTCTCCTCAAATTCTGTACGATTCATTTTACGTTGCTAGTTGAGCCATTGATGTGACTCGCCGTGTGTGATAATTGACTGCAGCGCAATACCTCAGTATCCATTGAACTGCGGCTCAGATTCATATTGTGGCACAACGTGCAATGATTGTGCCCATTTAGCCGCCGCATCGATGAGATTGTTTGTCTAGTGCCATCAGCATATGGGGCGTGTGTGAACTAGCACGCCAATGAGGAACCATTCCGCACTGATATTGGTTACATTGTGACCCCAATGCAAGAATTGCAAATTAGAAACTGCAGAATAGGTAGTTTGAATTGGTAATCCAGACACTTGGAAGACAGGAACATTCCTCGGTCCAGAAACGACCTTTTCTTTCCAACGATTGATGCCACCAAGGAGTTAGTTCACGTGGCGTATATCTGGTATGTCATAGAATTGCCATACTGAGATGTATCTCTTCTACAGCAAGATATTGTGGCGTCTGACGGCAGTGTAGATTAGTGCTAAGCCTGGATTCTGCAAAATATGATACCCATGCACTGACGAAACGTTGCTCGTAAGCTGGCGTGTTAGGATTGCTGTAGAAGGCGTTCATAACGCTAGATTGCGATTTTCAATCTTATGTGGAAACTGCAGCGTCTGACTGTATTAAGCATAGGTAAGCTTCTCCACCCCCATAGTCCCATGCAGAAACGATCCGTGTTTAGTGTATGTAGTACAGTATACCAAGCCAGGCTTTAGCGACCGCTACCGACATATCTGTGGACAAGGCTATGTTTCGAGACACAGCCCCGATGCAATCAGCAAGAATAAATTGCTTATCTCCCCCACTCAAATGATAACTTATCCCAATCCCTTCAAAGTAATAAAATAGAGCCTTGATAGCTTTTCGGTGGCTGATGAGATAAATTGAATGCAGCGATGAACTGTGTATGTCGACGCCTATCGCGGAAAGGCGCGGAGTTTACCACTCCACGAGAAGCAGAGCGAAATTGGCAACGCATCTTTGAACTTCTCGAGAGATGATTACTGGAGTTATTGACATAGATATGTACTGGATACAGCATTATACACTTGGGAAGAGAGAGTAAGGAGAGATTATCATGAGAAAATACCAGGTGTAATCTAGTCTACACTCGAGCGAAAGAGCTCATTTGCCACCTCTCCATATTGAAGGATGTCCGTAACGATTCGATAACCTTCAGACATATTCTCGTCATTCTGCCTGCAGGTAACTCGAACTTCTTTGTTCCATCGATCGACTTCAAAAGTCTCCCCATAACATCTTGAATTCTCAAGTATAGCACCAGATTCATCCATTCCTGGTTGTTCGAGTGCCATCTTCCAAATCGCGATCCTGGCAATCACACGACTATCCCATGCACCCTCTCGTCGGTGAGAAAAAAGCAGCAGTTTCAGTGCTTCACCACGTAGTAATGGTGAATTGCGACAGTACAACGCAACCTCAAATAGCGGTATTGTAGTGCGAATATCAAAATTAAACGATGCCTTGCCTTTTAATATGGTTAGTGTATAATCAATTGCTAGAAGGGATAGCAAGTACCTCTGGACGAACATGTTTCATATTTTATTATATCTCGCGTGTAAGAGACAATATACTGGAATGGCTCTAGGAGCTCGTCCGTGATCGATTGCGGTTCGTTGAGACTTGTGGCAAGCTTGATGATACTGACCACCACTCGCATCCTCAATGAATATGGTCTTAGCACTGGATGGCCAGTAATTTCAGTTTTGCAATCGGACATCCACGTAGATCGACGAAGGGCAGCATCCCATTGTCTTAGTTGCGCTACATAACAATTTCTCAGCTTGATTGCTGAACGAGGGATTTTTATTCTTGGCGTGAATCTGTATTTGAATATCTCTAAATAGAGGTTGTTGGCCCTTGTGACGAGTATCTCTCGAGTATTGACTGCTTCCTCTACGCTAGAGTAAAATTCTGGGATGTAGATCCGCTCTATGGCTAGGCGATAAGAGAATTCTGATTCGAAGCCCATAGTGGAATAACTGACACTATGGAGGCTCATTAAGATACGAACGAATCGATCATCAAGAAGCTTTGAGGTCTCTTTCGTAAGCAATGATCGAGCGCATTGCATGTGAGAAGTTGCTAGATCACGATTGCCGTAAAAACAATCAAAGTGGGCTAATATCATCGACGAAATAAATAGTGCTCGTGAATGCTCTGCCGTAAGTTTGGTGGTTCCTATGAAGTCTCTCGTTGACCGCAACGCTTTGCCGTATTGTTTCAGGGCGAATTGTTCATGAAATTGAGCTTGTTGTGAGTTGTTAGTGTCCAACTGGAAGCTCCGCACAAGAGCAGAAATCGCCACGATTCCATGACGAACGCATGGTGTAGTAAAGCTTTCCTGGAGAACGGCTTCGGTCCAAAAGAATGACTCGATTGACCTAGCTGTACGGCGTGCTGTATTCATAATCATTCTGTATGGGTCGGCGGAAGTTGCATTTGAAAAATCTTGAAAATATAACAATTCTTGCTCGCCAAGGTTTAGGTAAGAAGGCTCATAATTTGCTAGAGTTGGTGGTGCTGGGCGTATAGGAACCAAGCCTTGTCGAGCGACATATTTCATTTTCGTTGCTGGCACTTGGGTGGTATAACCACGACATCGAATCCCGGACTTAGTACATCGAAAACAAGCTGGTTTTCCTTCATCGCATTTTAATCTTCGAAATCTGTGGTGTATCAAGTCAACATTGTGCTCGGAATGGGATATCAACAAACCATACTTGCACGTAATGCAACCTGACTTGACTTTAGGCTTGGAAGCTCTTTTTCCAACGTAGTTTGACATTTCGCTCATTATTAATTAGAGAGACGTCAAAACAAACAATTATGATAAAACTATAAATCTTGCCAAAGACGCGGGGAGTTATATGTAATATTTAAATTCTGCCCATGCACCGAAGACTTTCCCTTCTGAGAATGGCTAAGACTTGCGGCTAAGCCAGCAAGGGTTGGGCGTGGACAGGGCTGGGGAGCAGACCAACTTTCAGGATCCTAACGACACAGGAAAGGAGCACAGAAAATAATGCTCTACTCCTCCCAGGGTTAGAAGCAGTGTAGTGAGAAATTGGCGAGAACCTGTATCAGGGGGAGGACATGATCGTTCATTTGACGAATGAGGAAACAAGCTCCATTTCGTGCATTCTGGAGAGCCCACATCTCAGGCATCTATCTGCAGACGCTTTAATCCCTCACTAGCGCTTCCACTTACACTTGCATGAATTTTTGAATTCAATTGTGGTAAATAGATGATCGAAAAGAAATGCGAGAAACTTGTAGCTATAAAACAGTCCTAATGTGCGGTAAAGTACCACGAGGGACTTTCCAATAATACACATTCCATGGGACAACCCATACTAATCGCGATCTTCTATAAATCAACAAGTATTTGAAGATGCGGTATCGACGTCCAAAAGCTTGTCAGCCCTGTACATCTGACAAACTTCCAATGCGCATCAAATGCAAAGTTTTGACGTCAAACTCTTTATCAGGCATAGATATGATGATTTGGCAGCAGCTATAGTGTAGCAAGGCAAGTAAGCTCGTGTATATTTATTAAAAGGAAGTCCAATGAAATGAAGAGGGACCATATTCGCACTCGGCGAGGAATTCTCCAGCCCTCGCAGCCCCACAATTTGGCCAAGGAGTCAACGTTTTCCGGAGACGAGGCAAACAGAGGTTTCTTCTCATGTCTTTCGCCATGTGTTCTTGACCCATAGTGAGATTATTATGGTCCATGATTGAAAAGCATTGTGACATTGTGACACCAAACCTTGCTTGAGGGCACAGCCGTTCAAGGCATTTTAGATCTTTTCCAGTATTCCTGCATCAATAGGATGGGGGGCTTTCGATTGTAAAAACAAAAACCAACGGTTGGAAGTTTAAGCAATTTCGGTTGACCAGGTTTGGATACACACTAGCGGAATGGAATAACACATCTTCCGGAACAATTTTCTTTATGAATTCGATAATTAATCCTCAATATCTTATGACCCCTCAGATAAAATAAGTTAGTTCTTACTGTTACACATCAGCAGAGGGCCCCCGAAACTTTAACAAGTTTAACAAGGACAGCTTTGTGTTTCGGAGCATTACTAAACTAAGAAACTATGGCCGAAAATATTTACGACGAGATCGAAATCGAGGACATGACTTATGACCCAGTTCTACAAATTTATCATTATCCATGTCCATGTGGCGATCGATTTGAAATCGGCATTGCGGATTTGAGAGACGGAGAAGATATTGGAGTTTGTCCAAGTTGTAGTTTGATGATCAAAGTCATTTTTGAGGTGGTGAGTTTTAATCTTTCTCATGAATTCATTCATGGCTCCTCGACGTAGAAAAGAGAAGCAGATTCTTGAATTATGGGACTAATACTTGTGACGTAGGATGATTTACCAAAGCCAGAAGGAGATCAAGGTGGTTCTCAAGTGGCGGTTGCGACTTGAGCAGAGTGATAATCTGAGGCTGCTTCATGATATTTGATTCGAGTCGAGAATATGTTACAACGAGTAGTGATGAGGCTTTACTGGAAAAGAGACTGACAGAGGGATATGCAGCGATGATGGCGCGCATACTTTTCCAAACACGACTCGCGTCCGATGATGACTACACAGTACATGGTGTTATTCTGCGAAGGAACATTACCGCAAGAATAGAACTGATTTGGGTCGAGTCAAGGTGATGGTGACTAGGAAGCAAATGGGATTAGATCAGTAGGAGAAATTACCATTGTATCTATGATGAGCACACATTTAGAGAGCCATACTGTTTCCATTATTATTGGAGGAAGTACAAAAAGACGAAGCTGCCTCTATCTCAAATGATTTTCTATATGAAATCTCTCGCGTCGTGAAAATACTACAGCCATAAAATGCCATATGATGTCCGATTGAGAGACCTGCAAGCTGCAAGAAGAGCGCGCCCAATCCATCTGTGCATCTTACTCGAATATCTCAACATATCAATCTTCTCCTTGCATCTCAGCGTTATATGGATTTAATAAGTCGACACCCAATTCATTCAACAACAATTCGCTCAAAGAAGAGCCATCTCTCAAGTATATCCACTCCCCTGATCCTGTGCCTTCTTTTGAATCTTGGCCTTCGCTTGTAATCACAAAATCGTAGCGCTTTGGACCAGAGGTTGGGGAAGAAAGCCAAATTTGCTTGTTGGGTGGTTGCTTGTTGATGACATACGTGCCGATGGGTGGAAATGAGAGAGTAAGGACTCCAGCCTATGCAAGTATCTCAGTCAATTTTGAGAAGTACCTTATGGAAAGATGCATGTGCAAGGGGAAAGAACGCACGCTGTATTCAACATCAATATCTTCTCTCTCCTCTTGTAATGCCTCTAACTTTTCAACCATCGCATCCATATACTCATCCGACAATTCGTTGTATTGTTCTTGAGTGAGCTCGGCGGCTTGTTTTGGCTCTTCATTGCTATCCAATACCTTGGGCTGAGGATTCTCTGATTCTGGAGAAAGGCCTTTGCCAACTCTATTTGACGTTGCGATGGAGCGGAAGGGTTGGTAAATCACGCTTGATCGGATGGTTGGAAATGCTCCGCCACGCGCAAGGAAATTTCGAGGGGCACCATATTGGCGGGGCGCACTGCGGAGAATCTTTGTCAGGAGTGTGCGAGTCATTGTTGCGATTTCACGGGAGGATAAGTAGTATAAAAGAGAGGATTGATTAAATGGTGAACTAGGTCGATACTTCAATTCTAGGAGTTAATAAACAGCTTGGTCGCACAAAGCTCGATAGGAATCAAGCTTTCAGCTAGCTAGGTTAAAGCTGCTAAGGTTACCCCACGTTTTCCCGCTTCATCATCGGGACCACCAGACTCGCAAGTCCCGTTCCTTGATCATTTCACCTGCATTTTAGTTCAGCCTTCTTGTGCCAGCCTTCTATAAACCATTACAGAAATACTAATAAGTGCGACTCAAAATTTTACATACTTGAAGAAAAAGATGATCAACGCGGTTCTTGTCTTCAATAATGCTGGGCAACCACGTCTCACAAAGTTTTATACACAATTAGTGAATACCGACCGCCCCATCATCCTCCAAAGAATCCTTATGCTAACAGCCCAACTAGGAAACATCAGTTCAACAAAGACTCATCTCAGAAATATTTACACTGGTATCTAATCGTCCTGCTGGCTCATGTAATTTCCTTCCGCTCCCACCTCTTCTCGCCTCTTCCTCGACATCCAAAACAGATTCATCCCCCCACAATGATATCCCTTCCCTCGTCACCTACCGCCATTATGCGACACTCTACTTCATCATCATCTCAACATCTACGGAGTCACCTCTTGCCCTTATTGATTTGATTCAAGTTTATGTGGAGGCACTTGATCGTTTATTTGAGAATGTATGCGAACTAGATTTGATCTTCAATTTCGAGACGCTACATGCAACTTTGAGTGAGATGATCGTAGGGGGTGTTGTTATTGAAACACAGCTAGAGAGAGTAGTGGAAGGGGTGAGGGCGCAGGGGAAGGTGGCAAAGAGGCCGTTGAATGAAGGGAGGGGAGGCGCATTAGGAGGGATGGGGATGGGTGGGAATTTTGCTTGGGCTACCCGGTGAAAGTCGTCGACTATTTTAACTACAAACGTCTGAGATAAACTGCAATAAGCAAACTCGAATCATTAGCAGGGTCATGATGTCGCAGAAATTTGTGATCCGAGGCTGGCACTGAGGAACGCAATCGAAGGCAGTTGGAGAGAGCAGCTCAACACTCTCAATACTAAGGTTGTTTCATATGGTCGAAATCCATAAGTCTTGCGCAACTAGATATGAGCACAAAAAAGCCCAAAATACTGTCAGCACACAGGTCTTCTTGATTAGATACACACTGTCATCAATGGCTGTGCCCCCAAGTCTTACGATTACTCAAATTACAAAAGAATAGCTACAAGCAACGGTATTCATGAAGGGATAACGACAAACGAGGAGGAGATCTTGAGGAAAGATTGTGATTCATGCATGATTTACTCTTCCAGCCCAGAGTGGTATTTAACGCCTCCACGCCGAGAAGAATATACTACAAATTATACAATATCATGGCTTTTGACAAAGCTTTAAAACATGACCTGTGCTTCATTTACTCGTTTTTGCTACAGGAGATGCGTCTTCGGCTTGATCTACACGTTTGCGAACTTGATCTTTTGTCCACATTGATCCCGCAAGTCCAAAAAACCATTCCCGAACCTATATATTGTCAATATCCTAGTTTGCTGGTAAAGACAGAGATATTCGTACTCCCTGAAATGGTGCGCTTTCGTGAACCAAATTGTCCTTGTTCCAATCTGCGAATAGTACTCCGTACACTATCACAACTATTGCCAAAACATCAGTATTCCGTGATCCGATGTATTCTCCCAGTCTACTCACATAGAACAGAGCTCAATTGTGCAATTTTGACGGCCTTTGTCCACCTCGGTCTCGCCCACTTTAACTTCGCTCTTCTTTTGTATCTTCGTTCAAGCCGGAATTGATGCTTTTGAGATAATTTGGAGAAGTCGGGTGGCCATAAACGTTTCGCCTTATAAGGATTTGCGTTCGGATCATACGGAAGTTCCAACCGCGTCTGCTGAGCAGCACGTCTAACAATTGTGCGAAACATTCCTATATGAGCATGGATGTTAATGATTCGAGGTGAAGCTTGAAGCTGGAGAACCAAATTATGTCTTGGCCTCAGGCAATAGTGCAGGACCCCACCACCCGCAATTTCTAAAGTCAACTCGAATTTCTGTACGATTTCCGGTGACTCGGTGAAACCTTGAAGCAACAGCAGAAACTCCACAGAGAGGATATTGAAAGTTCTGTCTGTTCAATATCGCAAGTATGGCGGCAGTTGAAGCCACTGCAAAGGCTTTGGAGAATGCCACAATCTCCAAAACTAAAGAGTTGAAAGGCGCAAGTACCCCTCCATTAACATAATCCAAATACTTGCTGACCATAATATCTTTTAGACTGAGAAAAGAGACAAACTTATTGCGATCGAGAGGAAATACCAAGCACAATGGGAAAAGGATGGTATATTCCAGCCAGATGCCCCTTCCACGTCCGAGATACCCCTCCACTCTGTCTCCGCCGCAGAATTGCGCGAACAGCACCCTAAATTCTTCGGCACTATGGCATATCCATACATGAACGGTACTCTTCATGCTGGTCACAGTTTCACAGTCAGTAAGGTCGAATTCACAGCAGGTTTTGCACGTATGCAAGGAAAGAGAACTTTATTCCCTATGGGTTTTCATTTGACGGGTTTACCTATCAAAGCATGCGCGGACAAGCTTGTGAATGAAATTAAGCTTTTTGGAAAGAACTTCGAGAACTACAAGGAGGAAGAGGTTTCGGAGGAGAAGATAAATACCCCTACGCCAAGCACACATCACGAAGATGTCACGAAGTTCACGGCAAAGAAAGGAAAGGCTGCCGCAAAGGTTGTCAAGATGAAGTACCAATTCCAGATTATGAGAGCATTAGGTATTCCAATGGAAGACATTCATCAATTCGCAGACCCTCAACATTGGGGTGCCTACTTTTCTCCTCTTTGCAAACGAGATCTCACGAATTTCGGAGCACGTGTTGATTGGAGAAGATCGTTTGTTACAACCGATGCCAACCCGTATTACGATGCTTTCGTTCGATGGCAGATGAATCGTCTCAGGGAGCTCAAGAAGATTAAGTTCGGGAAGCGATATACAATTTACTCGCCAAAGGACGGACAGCCATGTATGGATCACGACCGAAGTGATGGGGAGGGAGTTGGCCCACAAGACTACGTAGCCATGAAGTTGAAGGTCATGGAATGGTCATCTGAGGCCGCAGCTGCAATCAAGGATAAGGTCCCTGCGGATGCAGATATTTTCTTCGTACCCGCTACGCTTCGACCAGAGACCATGTATGGCCAGAACTGTTGTTTTGTTGGACCTAAGATTACTTATGGTGTTTTCAAAGTTTCAGAAAAGGAATACTTCGTAATTACCGATCGTGCGGCAAGAAATATGTCATACCAAGATATTTTCCCTGAAAATGGTAAAGTTGACAAGGTAGCAGAGATCATTGGTTCAGCATGTGTTGGAACTTTAGTTCAAGCTCCTCTTTCTGTACATAAAGATGGTGTTAGGATCCTTCCTATGGAGTCAGTTCTTCCTACTAAAGGTACTGGTGTTGTTACCTGCGTACCATCTGACAGTCCAGATGATTATGCAACAATTATGGATCTCGCTAAGAAGGCGGATTATTATGGTATCAAGAAAGAATGGGCCGAATTAGAGATTATCTCTATCATCAATACACCTTCGTATGGAGATATGTGCGCTCCGTTCTTGGTGAAGAAGCTCAAGATTGCCTCACCAAAGGACAAGACAAAGTTGGAAGAGGCGAAAGAGCTTTCATATAAGGAAGGGTACTACCAAGGGACCATGACATTTGGAGAGTTCAAGGGAGAGAAGGTTGAAGTTGCTAAGCCTAAGGTCAGAAAGCAAATCATCGACGCCGGTCAAGGCTTTGCATACTCGGAACCCGAGCGAAAGGTTACTAGTCGATCTGGAGATGATTGTTGTGTCGCATTAATGGATCAATGGTACCTTGATTATGGAGAGGAGTCCTGGAGAAAGGAAGCTCTCGGCCATCTTGATTCTGGTTTGAATACTTACTCGCAAGAAACCAAGAATGGCTTTGAAGGTGTCCTCAACTGGCTCAATCAATGGGCATGTGCCAGAACTTATGGCCTTGGATCAAAACTTCCCTGGGATCCTCAATTCTTGGTTGAAAGTTTGAGTGACAGTACCATTTACATGGCTTACTATACCATTGCTCACTATCTTCATAACGATATTTTCGGCAAGACTCCAGGTCTTGCTGGAATCAAGCCAGAGCAAATGACCGACGAGATTTGGGATTATGTCTTCGCTCGCCGAAATATCAGTGATGATATCTTGAGTGAAAGCAAGATTCCAAAGGAGACCCTCGAGTCAATGAGAAGAGAGTTCGAATACTGGTATCCACTTGACCTTCGAGTATCAGGAAAGGATCTCATCCCTAACCATCTTACTTTCTTCCTTTATATCCATATCGCCATTTTCCCACCAGAGTACTGGCCAAAGGGTGTCCGTGCCAATGGTCACTTGCTCTTGAACGGAGAGAAGATGAGTAAATCCACTGGAAACTTCATGACCTTGTACGACATGATCAACAAATATGGTGCAGATGCCAGTCGAATTGCATTGGCTGATGCAGGAGATGGGGTTGCGGATGCCAATTTTGAAGAAGATGTTGCTGATAACAACGTTCTCCGTCTTTACACCCTCCGAGAATGGTGTGAGGATATGGTCAAGGAACAAGATAACCTTCGTACAGGAGAAAAGAATGATTTCCTCGACGCACTCTTCGAGAACGAAATGAATGCTATTGTCCAGGAATGTCGTCAGCATTACGAAGCAACAGATTACAAGCTCGCCCTCAAATTGGCTCTTTATGACTTCACAGGTGCGCGTGACTTCTATCGTGAAGCCAGCATTGCTGCCGGAATCAAGATGCACAAAGATCTTATTCTCCAATATATCGAGCTCCAAGCTCTTCTTCTCACTGTCATTGCGCCTCATTGGTCCGAATACATCTGGCTCGAGGTCCTTCATAAACCCACTACCATTCAGAACGCCCTTTATCCTACCGTTGCAGCTCCAAATCTAGCTCTCAGTGCTGCTCGGGACTACGTCCGCTCTACGTCCTCGAATATCACATCCGCTGAAGCTGCTCAACAAAAGAAGAAAGCCAAAGGAAAAGATATTGGATATGATCTCAAGAAGCCCAAGAAGCTTACCATTTTCTCTGCTGCCAAGTTCCCTGCTTGGCAAGAAAAGTATATCGACCTTGTTCGCGAATCTTGGAACCCAGAGACCAAGAGTGCTGATGATAAGGAATTAAATGGCAAGATTGCTAAGATGGGAGAAATGAAGAAAGCTATGCCTTTTGTACAGGTTTTGAAGAGAAGATTACAGAATGGTGAAGCTGCGGATCAAGTATTTGAGAGGAAATTAGCTTTTGATGAGAAGAAAACACTCAAGAATATGGTACCCGGTCTTAAGAAGGCGGCTGGATTATCAGTGATAGAGGTGGTTATTGTAGATGGTGAGGAGGGTGGAAAGAAGGGTGTTGTTGTCCCAATTGAAGATGGTGAGGAGAAGGAATACGGAGCTTTGCCAAGTATGGCTGACCAGGCTGTTCCTGGTGTTCCAACCTTCTTGTTTGAAAACGTCGAGATTTGAGGATATAGCTAAATTTAGATTTGTATGGAATGTGGATGAAAAATGAGTGGAATGTGGGACAATGAACCCGAAAACGATGTTCTATGGATTTAAAGTCATGATGATGAATGATGGAAGACCGAGAAGAAAAGATAAGAGCTATGAAATAGATGATTGTATTGTTATGAAATTGAAGATATTGCGTTTATGCATTCAAGGTTTCGACATGATGTGCATGTTGAAAAACGCCACATTCCAGATGCGTGGATGAAGCAACGAGAACGGTGAAACGGATGAGCGGGATATCTGTAGATATTATGCAACAAATATTGTATTTGGTGAGATCTGGACATTCTATTAAACACACGAGTGTGTGTTGCACCGATATCGTTTATGGTCAAATATCATTTAGTTGGTTGGTTAGTTACTTGATTGGTAAATGCTTTCTCGCACCAACTGCCCGCCACATTATTCACTTCATCAATCGTCAATCACAAATATCCATCGAAACAAGAGAATAAACCATAATCCATTTGAGGCTAATGAAGCAATCTTTTCAATTACTGTCTTCTTCGCTGAGGGAGCAGACTGAACTGGGGATGTCGCTTTAGCTGTTCAAGGAAAATAACGATACCTCATAAGAACACCAAAATACTATCCCAGACTTAGCACGACTGGAAACAATAATAAAACACAGAGCAATACCTCAGAAATTGCGAGAGTCGCATGCAGCAATACCCTATCTCGGCATGCTGAGGAATGCGGCCGGCTTAAACGAGATCGGAAGCATCTCCGTCTTCCCTCATGTCTTCACTCATCGTCCGAGATGTGTTGTGTCTGCAAACAGCAATTCTATCATCAAACATCAAATATTAAAAATCAAGAGCATGAAGGAAGTAAACTCGAGAAGGGGTGACGCAAGTACATAGAAAAAACTCTAGTTATTCTAGGTATCGCATTCTGAAAGCAGATATTCAGGGGAACAAAGCATAATTATCGAACAATCCTGCTATCAAGCTTAAGCAGGTGTGTAAGCTCGGGGCGTGTTTCCATAAATATCCTCTCACTCCTATTTCCAAGGCTGTTTCCGTAACCGACTCGGAGGAGCTGGATTCATTAGTTGCTTTGTTCCTACTTCTTATTTCCAATCATCCTCTACGTTTTCATGAAGAAGTCTTCCTCAAGCCATTCCTAAACCGAGTGCACCTCCGCAACCATGGACGTCATAGATGTGCAAACGAAGCAAATCTCTATAGATAGTTCAATTCGCCTCCTGATGCTCCGCTTGCGGTGATAACCGGATAAAGAAACTCTTGTACGTGGTAATTGTATATAACCATGCCAATCATGTCTGAGCCAGGTTTTGATCTCGTGAACCTTTTCTTCTCAAATACTTTCGTTCTAAAGATTAGAATTCGATACTTCTCTCGTTCGGACTTTCATACAATCAAGCGTTCAGAACTCTACAGTCAAGATGCGTCTCCACTATGCTATCATAGCGGGTCTCGCTACCCTTTCGCTCGCGGCTCCACAGGGTCAAATTCAAGATGAAGTTGATAATGCGCTTGCTAATACCAACGGCAATGGCAATGGCAACGATAATGGAAATTCCAATGGCAATGGAAATGCCAATGAGAATGGAAATAGCAATGATAACAGCAACAGCAATACAAATGTGAATGAAAACACCAATATCAACGATAATGACAATAACAATAAGCCCCCACCGAAATCCACGTCAGTCAAGCCAATTTCCCAAAAACCTCCACCAACGACCGTCAGAAGTACTGTCGTTATCACTTCTTCGATCACAGTCCGTCCAACAAGTACCGTTCAACCAACTACTCAAAGAAGCTCATCTCAAAGCTCATCCCAAAGAAGTTCATCTCAGAGAACTTCAAGTGCAAGTAGCTCAGGAACTCGTACCCAATCGGGTGTTACAACCAGCCGAAGTTCAACTACCAGCGAGAGTAGAACCACATCCTCTAGAATCAGTACAAGCTCGACTTCGCGTGCTACAACAAGTCCATCATCTTCTACTTCTTCCACCTCCACTGGCACAGGAACCCGCACACAATCCGGTCTCACAACAAGCCGTGAAACCACTACAGAAACCGGCACGGGAATACGTACCCAATCTGGTCTTACTACAAGCCGAGAAACTGGAACTGGGACGAGAACTGGTGGAGGGGGTGTTACTACACCTACGACTCAAGTTGTTCCTCCTCCTCTCATCCCAACAACCACGGCCCAAGGAACCGTCATCCCCATCATCCCCGTCATCCCCATAACCCAAACCGGCGCCGCCACCGCCACCGCAGCCGGCAGCGTTGTTCCCCCACCCAACACCCTCTTCCCCTTCATCACGATCCTCCCCGTCCTCACGACCATCACCACCGTCAACCCACCCATCACCACCATCACCTCGATCCCCATCGTACCCATTGCGCCCATCGTGCCCCTCACCCTCACCATCAACAACGCCGTGCAAACCGTCCAAGGAGTCCAAATTACCATCTCGGGCCAAGAAACTATCGTTCCTGCCACACAGGTTACAGCCAGTATCGTTAGCACGACGGTCGTTTCCGGCGTTACGCTTACGACTACGATTCCTGCGGGGGCAATTACCACGTTTACGAGTGCGGGCCAGACATTCACGACTCTTGTTCCGGGTGGTGCGCCCGCCGAAACTAGTGCCGGGGCTGTTCTTGGTCAGTTCACCGGTGGCGCGGAGAGAGTTAAGGCGCTTGAGGGGGGAGTCATCGTTGGACTTGTTGGGTTTGCGGTTGGGGGTCTGTTGTTGCTTTAATTTTTGACATTTTTGAATTTGTTCATTTGACTTAATATGTTGGTTGGTGTGTGTTGGATGTTTGGAATTAATTCTTGAGACTTTGCTTGGATTTGGATTTTATTGAAATTTATATGGCTTTGCGTTTATATCTATCCATCTATATTGATTTGTCTTGATTTGATGCTGATACTGCGATGGATGTTTAAGTTTTGTTGGTGAGGAATTGCTCGGGGTGGTAATGGATGGAATTGAAGGGGGAAAAGTCTAATTGATGGATACCTACCTACCTAATGTGATGGGAAAGATGGATTGCTATGATATAAATATAAGGCAAAGGTGCGACGCATTAATTTTTAATCTAGATACAAATGAATTTTATATGTTTTGACTATTTGGCTGAGAAGGTGAGATGATGAGATGATGATGATATTCTTGTGATGTGTTCTTTAAGGGCTTTTTCAGTGAAGCAAAATGTGCAGCGATGTGATGAAGTGTTCTGTTCATTTGCCCCATGCAGACGCGCTAGATACCGCATGCAGCACCTTCATGATGAAAACATATATTAAAACAAAGAAAAATATATAAATTTTACGCATCCATCTCTTCTGTGCCATGGTATCCGATCCTTTAACTTATACCTACTGGGTATACTAACACCTTCAAGAATCACCATCTCCCATCACCCATCACCCATCAATCTCTCAGCCCAT
This sequence comes from Sclerotinia glacialis, assembly GCA_002162575.1. Classification (NCBI taxonomy): domain Eukaryota; kingdom Fungi; phylum Ascomycota; class Leotiomycetes; order Helotiales; family Sclerotiniaceae; genus Sclerotinia; species Sclerotinia glacialis. The sequence goes on from NGKH01000022.1 coordinate 173,568, forward strand.
CTTCCATCTATTTCTATTGTCACCCATAACCCACAACCTTCCCCCGTCCCTCCCCCTTCCCCTCAACCACGAAACTCGGGCCCAAATTCAGACATGCAACAAATCTTCCTCTCCCTCACACCTTCTACCCCTTCACTTCCCCTTGCCCTTTCACTTGACCACAAACACAAGCAACAAAACTCGGGTCCAAAATCCAGACATGCAACAAATGTTTTCTTCGCTCCGAAATTCCCCTTGTGCTTCCATCTATTCGCTGATCAGAGTTGAAAAGGAATTTGATCGTACGATATCGAACTATTCTCGCTTAAATATCGTACGACTGTTGGTGGTGGTGTAAGACGCTTATTTTGCTTATTTTGCTGCTTGGACGGGGGGTGATTAAGCATAGAGGAGAGAGATAAAGGTACATTACGTTAATTTGGCAGGATAGTTATCGGGGAACAGAAAGAAATAGGTATTGTCTGTACAGTATGACGCACTCACGGTGGGAAAGTTAGTAAGGGTTCACAAAAATGGTAGCAGCAAAAGGTGATATATAGTCGGCAAGTATGTAATATTGATTAAAAACTAAGCTATATAGCTACCGTGACACGCAGACCTCAAGATATAACGAAATGAACATACGGTGTAGAAGGCAAACGGCCATTGGGAGTACAAAATCTATTAAAGCTGTTAGTAAAATGCTTCGTTATCATTTCCAAAACAAAATTATAGAAACAAGAGTAATCAGACAGCAGTTGGTACTTTTTTTGTCCACATAGAAGATTACAGAACAGGTCTGTGAATAAGGTATATCATCATATTACTCTTCGTCCCCCTGATTGAAGAAAAAATGTATGTGCTTACCAAGTTGTATCATCCAAGCTTCCTCTTCTTGAAAAATGAATCCATAGTTCTTTGGGTAGAATCATGTTTCAGACTTCCCAATCCACCTCGGGTTTTCTTGATCCCTTTGAGATGATCCTGATTATTAATAGACTTCACCACGAGCGACATCATAACCTCAACATTGTCAAGATCATGGTTTGATAGCTTCACTGCATCCAATGCCGGAGGGACCAGTCCAACTTTGGTAGGCGACAGATCTGGAATAGACTTGATGAGCAACTCTAGGTAGCCACTATTGGACCAACCACCAAGATATTCCAATCCCCGTTCAGGATTTGGATCGTCTGGACCAATCGAGACATTCTTTGGATTGAATTGCCTTAAAATAACTCGCCAAAGATGACCTAGAATAATACCATGAGCCACGATGGCGATGGTATAATCATTAAGATTGTCATTGGTTTCGAGAAGATGCATCAAATGCTCTTTGACGAATGTCTCCATCCGCCTCTTCATCGATTCCTTCGACTCTACATCTTTGAATCTAGGATCGCCCCTATGTGCCTCAGAATGTATTTCTTTGCCAGTTTTGTTTGAATCTTTCGAACGTTCATGAAATGGTTTCTTTTCGTAGTGACCAAAGTCTTGTTCTCGAAGAAGCTCAAGCTTTGTCACCTCGAGAGAAGTGCCATTGCCCTGAGCATTACGAATGGCTTCTGCAGTCTTGACAGCTCGTTGAAGATCGGAAGAGAATATTTTGAAGACTTTCGAAGCTGCAAGATGAGCACCGAGTCGATTGGCTTGCAACACGCCGTGATTCGTTAATGCAGAGTCTGTGATACCAGCACTTAAAGAAGTTAGCTAAAAGAGGATTGAAAATGATCCAGACCGGACAGCCTTACTATACATTGGCGACATTGTCGACGGTCTCGCCGTGTCGAATTAAGAGAAGCCTCATCCCGCCATGTGGGAGAGGAAAGAAATAATCATCTAAGAAATGTTACCATGATTGATACAATAATTGAATCGTACAAAATTGTATTTATTGATGACTTCTTTGGAGGGGTATCAAATAAATATAAGTTATGGAAAAAAAAAAAGTAAATTTAAATTTGCGAGCCTGCTTAGTAATTGCGCTAGCTCTAGCGTCTTTTTAGATCCGAATTTGAGCCGATGACATCCTAGACCGATTTGATTATCTAAGTAACAGGAAAAGTGTTACGGGAGTAGTCTCTATGACCTAACAGAACAGTAATATAGAGATCTCTCGAGGTAGGTTTAGTCTAGGCATAAGGAGAGATTCAACAAAGGTTGGTGACTGATTTCAATTTTGCTAACTATATAACTAAGTAAAATGATTGTCTTGAGCAGAAGCTCCAAAAGGCGCGTGAGGGTCTCTTGGAATATTCATTACTGAGCTTAAGGTCCCAAGGCCCTACTAGCAGGTGACATCCGATATAACAGTCCCCCTTTTCACAAGCACTATTCCATATCATGAAAATGAATGTAGGACAACAAGGAAACAAATCCAATTCGAAGAAAGCAAAAACAAAAGAAGAAAAAACCCCCCTTTCGTCTCCACCTGATGTCGCATTGCTGCCATCTCGACATCGACGCTTCACTTAAGAGAGCAACCACCAAAATGAATATCGTTATTAGCGATCATCTCGACCTGGCTAGCTATGGTACCATCACCAGCTTTAGCTTTCAACCAGATATGCTTGCTGAACAAGACTTTAACAGTTCGTCCGGGAACAACAAATGTCTCGGTGGTCTCTCCTTCCTGATACTCGGTAAAAGACTTCGAAGTGGTTTGAGTGAACTGGTAATTGAGTGTAACACTGCTTTCAAACCCTTTAATACCGTATGTAGCAGAGACAGAAACGCCAGCTGAATGCACCATCTCTTCGCTTTGAGTCTTGCTTATACCAAATGTGATTCTCTTCGAACGGGTGAAGTCGCCCGGGCTGTCATTGTTCCATACTCCCTCAACATTCCAAGCAACGGATCGACTGACAGTGTAGAAAGGTGTAGAGATCCTAGCAAGATTCCAAGCGCTGTCGTTTGGAAGATAAAATATAAAAGGCAACACCACAGAGCACTGTTCTTGTTGGCCAAATTGGTCGCCAGTGGAAGGAATGGTTGATTTTGTAACCGTCGGCAAAGGATATTCAAATCTCTTCCATGCATTAGGAATTCGCAGAAGGGGCACGACAGCATAACTCGTGTCAGCTCTGCCATAATGTTGCGCGACACGGAAGGTGTAAGGAGGGATAGGAAGATATTCGGAACCGTCGACACCGTTAGTTTCTGTAATGATTTTCCAGGTCGAGCAATTGCGATCGGCTCCAGATGATCCATCGTTCCAAAAATCGCTCGCCTCATAGGTAGATAGGCGGGTGAGATCTGAACGCAAGCACCAGACGTCGTTAACGCTAGGCTGTTTTCCGTATCCTGAGGCTATGACATCTCCCATAGCCACGTATCCAGAGGGAGCTATGGGTCGCCACATGGTACCATCATTTTTCCCACCAGAGCCACTGTCGCTCCACACGTTTGTGTAGCCCGTCGGCCTTGCAACTGCTGAGCGAACTCCGCCAGGTTGGTTAGGACTTGGCCCAACGAGAATCACAGATTTTTTCCCTGTAATCTCCCCGTAGCCGGGATTTCCGTAACTTCCTAGTGCGCACAAGTTACCTTGAGCGCGTGGGTGAAAAAAGGTACCGTCTCTTCTACCACCACCACCAGAGTCACTCCAACGCCAGTCAAATGTAGACGTCATGGTGACTCTGAGGCCATCGTAGTCCCAGGTTGCGTTCGACATTTCAATTTGGTTTGAAGATGTAAGCTTGAGAAGAATAAGAAGATGTGAATGTTCCGAGTAGGTTGCTGATGTCTTGATGAAAAGAAGGGAGTTTTAGAGAGAATCTTCTGGCTTATTTATAATGGGAAAGGAGCTCAGACATAGAACACGATAATGGAATATTCTTGGACGGCTTCACTTTCGTGGAGATCGCTTGCAATTCTCAAGATCCCCATAGTATCACCCGCTGCGTAGCTTTCCCCTCGTTGTTCTACCTCCACATATTTGCTCTACTATCACACTACAGTTTCTTGACTTCTTGATTCATCTCTTCAGCTGCCTCGAGATCTATAATATTATCCGTTACATAACCTCCCCTTAATTATCCTACCTTTACAAACTTTCTCTACAATTACACTACAGCTGCTTGGCTTCTTAATTCATTTCTTCAGCTGGCTGTGCGCACAAATACCAAGATACCAAGAAAACTTTGGGAAGATAACCCCCTCATCAATAACTCATCAAAAATGCCATGCTCTGCGAACATATAACCCTTGCCCCTGCATCAAAAGACAGCGACAGCCTGTTTTCGTATGATGCTGTGCATTCATATGTGAAATTGCCAGGCACAAAACTCAAGCCCCTCTTTCTGTGCCGATCAGACCGCGAGCATCTTCTCATGTAGGGAGGGGCAAGAGGATAATCCACAGATATCTAGAAGTTCATCCGACTGAGCCTTGAAAGACCTCCAAGTGCAATTTTACCCTATAGATAACTGCAACTTGTAGCCATACCGTAAACAGAGTTTCAATTACATTTAGCAATGCGCAGCATTGAGAATGTAGATAGAAAGCTATGTAGAAGCTTCGAATCAGATAAGCTCAGCTAACAGCTCTGGCAGATACCAAGCTTGCTACAGGTCATATGCTGCTTCTTGCATCAGAGGAAAAATACACGGGAATTATACGAATAATCAATCATGCAGCAAGCGAAGACGCCTCATCTGGGTCGATCTCCAATAAATGAAGGGACAGACAGGAAAATGCTCACTATTCGAGGTATAGGAGCAATTGTAAGATCTCAAAGCCAGCCAAGGAGATGAATTAAAATGAAAAGAGACTGCAGTGTAATTATAAAGCATATACATAAAACGCAAGCCTTCTTATCTAGAGAAGCACTTCTAAGACCCCGGCTTGAAATTCTATTATGTGGTACTCCACGAGTAGATCATCAGCTACCCAATAAAAGTCTCGTGTTTTGTTTTGTATATTGAGGCTTTTTCGGATTATCTTCAAGAATCAAGCATCCTGTTGCGATGTCCACTTCTCAAAATTCTCACTCCCAAAACGAAGTTTAACATACTGTAGTGGAACGTTAAATCAAAGATTGACCTTTCGGCAAACAACAAGTTCATTATTCATAGACACAAGTGAAGTAGAAAACTGTTTCGCTATTGCACTGTTGGTTTGGATAAGGAGGTTGAGCATGACCAATAGAATTTTCTCATGTTGGATGCTGATAAGTATTCTATGGCGTAAGTCGTGATCATCTTTTACTCTTATAAATCATTGATGCATTCCCGGATTTGTTGACGTATTCCTAGTTTTGTTGACGTTGGCACGGGTTGGGTTAGTTGTGCAGTCTTAAGTTGCATCGGCTCGTCCCGTCGCTTATATCTACCGGTACTATCTAGGTATGTATTGAAGATGAACCGATTGGTCTAAGACTGTGATTAGATTAGATGTAACAGATTGTGACGGGGTTTGAAAGAATACTAATCAAGAGGCTGTAGAGGTGGACCCTTTTTCAGAGATTGGGACATTCTACTAAATTATTAGCGTTGCTTAGAAGTGCCGGCTGCCTATCAATTTTAGCATTTGTAGTACACAATAGTAATATAAAGCCAAACAGGGTTCAAAGCATAAAACGGATTTGAACCGAATCAACCGATTGGATCTTCAGCCAACTTCAGCCAACTTCACAATAATCTTACAATGTCTTCTGCATAAAACAATATTTGCTGCAGATACTAGTATCGACAGCTAACACATACAGTATATCCATGCTTGTATAGCATCTACCGTGTCCGAATCGCATAAAGACGATGAGGGGTATGCATGTGTATAAGCTTGTACGCCGTATCCCCATTTTTCGAACTCCATCCCATTCATTACCGCCTCCAACGTCACATCTTGTAAAAATACCACTCGAACGGTACTGTCATGCATTTGAGCTTTCGGCAGAGTAGATCTGGATAATGAGACGACTAAGCGAATAGAGGTGCAGCTGCTCGGCCTACTATTTCCCCCAATCCCCTCGAATAGACTAATCTTGAACCAAATCTTTGAGCCATTCAAGGTTTGGCCTTTTAAAGTTTTCACTATCATATCCAATCAATTGGAGAATGCCTAATTTGTTCATGTGGCCTAAAAGAGGTCAGATATAGGCGAAATATCTTATTCTTGTGGCGATTTCTGATGTAATATCATTCTTAATTACCATAAACTAAAGCCTGTCACTAGATTAGTTAGTAGGTGTGTAGAAATAAGATATTACAGAAAAGAACATGTGGATCTTTATCCCAGTGGATTAGTAAGTTTCCCGTGATTCATAGTCCTCAGCATTCTGTAGGCTATCCTAATCACAGGTATTCGAACGATGTTCAAGCTGTGATGTAGATGCTGTAGTCAATCAAACATTTCTTTAACCACTGACAATATATCACGTGATATTAACGCAGATCATCTCAAGTATACAATTTTGTTATCTCATCCTCAGACCCTTCAGAGATTACATAATCCTAAAATCTATAAACCGACCAATAAGAAGCATGTGGAGTATCACTGTAGGATCTCCATGTTACAACGGCCAACATCTATGCCGCGTCACAAGACTAATACAGGGTAACGTGACAAAGTCACGTTATGGACCGCTAAGGAACGCTGACGGTCCAGGACCGCTGAGCGGTCCTGATTAGTCATAAGCATGAAGGTCTATATAAATAAGATGGATTTCCTTTGTATAGAGCTTTGTGTTCAAGATCAATCATTTAGTATATTCTATTATTAGTTACGAATAGTATATTCATTATTATCATTATTTAAGTCCTTGTTTGATGTCTAATTATAAATCTATTTCGAGAGCTTAGAACACTTCTATATGATTTAGACAATTACCCTTGTAACATTTTGAGCATTTTTATTGTTTCAAATATCGATTCGATAAGTAACGATATTATGTTTTTCAAGATACCACAGCCTAACAACCCCGTTATGATTAATTAGGTCACCCCCGAAAGTACCGATAAGGATGAAGATATCGTTATAAAAGGTATCGAAGATTTTAAGGAAATCATTGTTACCGAAGCTTTTAAAGTTGTTTTACCAGATTGATTTATAAGCAATCGATAAAAGCTAAAAACCTTTTTGTTTCAATTTGAGATCTACTTTCAATTTAATTAGGACAAGTTCAATTATGACATCGATAAAAGTGTTTGGGCTGCTTTCTACCTTAAAGAAGAAGCTGCTAAGTGGATCCAATTATATTTTAAGGATTATTTCATCAATTTGAATGAGTCTAAAAAGCGAATATACCTGATTCAAATTATCTTTGGGAGATTCGAAAGATTCAAGAAGGAAATACAACGAGTATTCGGGAATGTTAATGAATTATATAATGTTGAATCCAAGATCTATAATTTCAAACAAACAGGGTCAATAATCAAGTATATTATAGAATTTAGAAGATATATAAATATCATTGAATAAAAAGAGAATACAACGATGAACCATTATCGGAAAAGGTTTAAACCTGAAATCAGGTTAGAACTGAATTGCAATTATATTTAAGAAGATTTAAACGAATTGATCGAGGAATCTATTAAGGTGGATGAGATATTCTACAAATATCAGAAAGAACGCCGATCTTCCAATTTTTATAGAAATCGAGATTGTGGTAAATATTACAAGAATAAAGGAAGACCTCGAGAAAACAGACAATCTTATAAAGAACCAATACAATTAAATATAACGTTCAAAAACAAATTATTTAAAAAAAAATAAAACAAAGATACAAAGATAAATTATACTTCAAATATAATAAGCTAAATCATCAAACCAAAGATTGTCGAAGCAAAAGATCACCAAAAGGAAATTATTATAAGAAATTCGGCAAAGGATAATTCAATGTTATTTTTATACCCCAATTATATGTTTTATATTCAATTGAGAACAATAATTACAAACAAAAGAAACATCAAAAGGAAATCGATGTAATGCCTCGAGATCAGGAAGGGTTGAATATTATAGATCGATATAAATTGAAATGTTTACGAACTCCTTCCCCTCTCTTTGTCAAAACGAAACCAAGAGAAACATTATCGGTAGAATATACAATAATGAACTGGACAGTTTGCTATAATGAATCTTGCAAGATTCATTTATTGGACAAGGAAGCCATAGGATGGTTTCTACAAAAGAAAGCAAAGAGATCTTGTAAGAAAGGGAAAAGCAATCAAGATTTATGAGAAAGGCCAAGGCCAATTGAATATTATAGGACAGACAGGTTAGATCTATTATAATATGAAAATAAATGAACGAGCAATTTAGGCTATGATAAATTCGGGAACTACAGGAAATTTTATTGTATTAGGAACTGTAAAGTATTTGGGAGTACAGTTTTAAGCAAAACAAACATTATATCAATTGCAATTAGTTGATGGACAATTAGCCGGATTAGATGGAAAGATTTCGTAGGAGATTTGTCTTTTACAAATGAGTATAATTCAGTATGAAGAGGTTATCTAATTCGATATTGTTTTATTAGGGAATCAACAGATCATTCTGGGAATGCCATGGTTGAAAGCATACAACCCCCAGATTGATTGGTCAGCGGAAACTATATCATTTCCAAAGAAAAACGATCAATAAGATACATTAAAACCAACAAAGCTGAATATATATAATGGAGAATTGAAAGCGAACAATATCATTGATATAGAATATCAAATCTAGGATCTTTTATTAATAACGAAAAAAGATAAACCTTTTATACAAATGAAGAATAAACAAAAAAAGTTATTTGAAAACATTTTTGTAATAAAACAAAAAAAGATATTAATATCAGTATAATATCAGAAATACAAGAAATTATTCGAAGAAAGAAAAGACTATAAAGCTTTACCAAAATATAAACTATAAGATTATAAAATAGTATTGAAGGAAAGCAAGATGTTTTTATTCGGTTTAATCTATTTGATATTAGTTTCTGATTTAGGGATGTTTAAGAATTATATTGGCGATATATTAGAAGAGGAATAAATCAGAGAATCCATTTTATAGATAATTAGCCTTGTATTATTTGTATTAAAGAAAAATAGTATAAGAAGGTTTTATATAGATTACCACAAATTCAACAATATAATGATCAAAGATCGATATCTATTTCCATTAGTTATAGAATTAAAGGATCGATTGGGAAAAGCCAAGATTTTCTCCAAGTTTGATCTATAAAATAGATTCTATCTAATCAAAATGAAGGAAGGTAAGGAATGAAAAACAGTATTCAGAATTCGTTACAGATTATACGAATATCAAGTAATACTATTCGGTTTGATAAATATATTAGCAATATATATATACTTAATCAACAATATATTAAGAAAACATTTAGATATATATTGTATATATTATTTAAACAATATATTAATATTCTCAAAAACAAAAGAACAATATATTCAGGATATTTATAAGGTTTTACAATAATTAAAGGAGGCAGATCTCCAATACAAACCTAGCAAATACAAATTTCATATTACCGAAACAGAATTCCTGGATTATACTATATTCTCCGGAAGTCTCAAAATGAGTTCTGATAAAATGAAAGTAATCAAAGAATAAAAATCATCAACAAATATAAAAAAAGTACAATCCTTTTTAGGGTTTGCCAACTTTTATCAACGATTCATCAAAAACTATTTGAAAATAACCGCCCCAATAATTAAGATTACCAAGAAGAATCAAGGGGAATTTCGATGGACAAAAGCAATATAAACAACATTCGAATGCTTTAAAGAAGTATTTGCGGAAGAACCAGTTTTCAAAGCTTTTGATCCAGAACTACCAATAATTGTGGAGATGGATTTCTCAGATTATATAATAAGCACAATATTCAGCCAATTAAGTTTGAATAAGAAATAATAATTAATCATTTATTATTCATACAAATTATCGCCAACCGAATTAAATTATGAAATATACGACAAGGAATTATTAACGATAGTAAATGCTTTTAAGGAATAGAAAGTATATTTGAAAAGATTGAAATATATAATGTAAGTATATATAAATTATAAGAACTTGATTTACTTTATTACAATAAAGGAATTAAACCAATGGCAGATCAGATGATCGGAAATTATGGTTGTTTACAATTTCAGAATTTCATATGTTAAGGGAAACGAAAATGCTAAGGCAAATGCTCTCAGCCGAAAACCAAAATACTTACAAAATAAAACATACGAATTGTATATAATATTAAAATAGAATAGCGATGTTTTAATTTATAATAAATTATAATTCGTTATTATTTCAGGAATAAATTATAATATTATCAAGGATATCATAAAAACGGAATATGCAACAAATATTATAACCAAAAGAATCCTAATTATATCAGATAATTTAGAAAAAGGATTTATTATTGAAGATGGGTTCATTTATTTTCATAATAAGTTTTATATATTTTCTAGTTTAGTTAAGGATTATATTATAGAACAATATAAGTTATCAATTTATAGATATCAAGGTATTGCAAGAACCTTTGCCAGAATAAAGAGAGAAGTCTACTTTTCAAAGATGAGGATTATAATTGAAAATGTAGTTAGGAATTGTAATACTTGTATAAGGAATAAAACCGTTTGATATACCCTTTATGATCAGTTCAAAACCCCCGAATTATTTATTTAATTTTGGAAATCTATTGTTTGGGATTTTATAATGAAATTATTATTATCCAAGGATTTGATTACCCAAAAGGAGTACGATTCTATATTAATGATAACAGATAAATTAATCAAGTTTGTTTATATAATATTATTTTGTAAAATTTGGATAATAGATGATTTTGCTTATATATTCATACGGAATATAATTAGTATTTATAATGTATTAAATGAGATTATTTCAGATAAAGACAAATTATTCATATCGAAGTTTTGGTCTACTTTTATGATATTGTTTGAAATCAAAAGAAAGCTTTTAATAGCTTTCCATTTACAAACAGATGGCCAGACAAAATGATTAAACCAAATGATGAAAGTTTATCTTTATTGTTATATCAATTATAAATAAGACAATTGGATTAAATTATTATCTTTAATACAATTTGTATATAATATATTAGAGACAGAAATTACAAAAGTAATGCCAATATATATTAACTTTGGGTTCAACCTATTGGCTTACAAATCATCATTGTTGCAAAATGCGAATGCAGATGAAGCTATAAAAGATATCATAGAAATCAAAGAGCTTCAAAAACAACTCTCTTTGGATTTATAGTTTATCGTTTTAAGAACAATATTATATTACAATGAATCTTGTAGTATAGGACCTACTTTTAAAAGGGGGGATAAAGTTTATTTCATTTGAAAAAATATATAGACAAAACAATTAAATGATAAATTAGACCACAAAAAACTAGGATCATTCAAAATTGATAAGGTAATAAGATCAATCAATTACAAATTGAAACTATTATATATAATAAATATTCACCCGGTATTCTATATCTTACTCTTTAAGAAAGCATCATTTGAAGTATTGAAAGCATCAGACCCAGAAATCGAATCAATCAATCCAAAAGAAGAATATTATATTGAAGAAATATTAGACTACAAATATATTAACGGAAAAATCAAATATTTAATCAAATGATAAAATTATTTATATTCAGAAAACATTTGGGAATTTAAGAAGAACCTTGGTATTCCTGATTTGTTGAAGGAATTTCATCAATGTTATCCAAACCTTTCCAAAAAGGATCTGAAAGATTCAAAAAGGAAGAAGGATCGAAATCGTTCAATATATTCGAATTAATCTTAACAAGCCCTAATAAATCAATACTTGTTTGTTCCTTCTTTTTCTTTATATATTTATTCTCTAATCTCTTTTTTTCTTCAGTTTCTATAAGTTCATCGAAAGTATACAAACCCCAACGAAGCATTTCAGACTTTCGCTTTAACAAAAAACGTTTTTGCTTCCTAAATCGAAGAATCTTAGCTATAGCCTTTTGAAAAGCTTTAATAGCTGCCTTCTCCTTTTATTCCAATTTTGCTTTTTGATGATCCAAACTATCCCAATCGCTTTTCGACAGACCTTTAACATTACATTTCTTCCCTTAACAAATACACTCAATATAATAAGAAGAATCAACTGAAAAAACAATGCATTTGCATTTTTGACAATTATACAAAGAACACAAAGGCATTTCGAATCTACAAACTTCTATTAAACGAATTAAGCGAAATTGTTCCTTTTTCTTTCACAAAACTATAATTATAATAATAAAAAAAGATCATTAATGAAAGAAATATAAAGGAAAAGTTATATTATATAATGTTTGGGATAAATGTTAAATTAAAAAAGGGATAATATTACAATAGCCAACATTTATACTATATCACATAATTAATATAAGGTAATATAACAAAGTTATATTATAGACCACTAAAGAACACTGGCGGTCCAGGATCACTAAGCGGTCCTGATTAATTATAAGTATAAAGGTCTATATAAACAAGATGGATTTCCTTTATATAGAGTTTCGTATTCAAAATCAATTATTTAGTATACTCTATTATTAGTTACAAATAGCATATTTATTATTATCATTATTTAAATCCTTGCTTAACGCTTAGTTATAAATCTACCTCGAAAGCCTAGAACACTTCCACATGATCTAGACGGCTACCCTCGTAACACTCCAAAGGGTTTGAAACAATTTGGTTGTCGTTTTGATATAAAACGTAACATTTCGGTTTATATTCAATAATTATTTAATATATTAAAAATCTATCAATAATTATA
>NGKH01000022.1:187329-203900 GCA_002162575.1 Sclerotinia glacialis
ATATAATTGGTTTTTCGATAGATTATCGTTGAAAAAGATATATATATCTTCGAAGATCTTTTATCAAAGGATTTCAGATATTCACCAAAAAAGCAACTAAAAGCTCTCAAACCCTTTGGGAGATTATTGTTCCCTAAATCCTGATTGGCTGAATTATAGTTATAAAATAATTAGTAAAAATCTATATATTTTACTATAAAACGAAATTAAAATACAGAACGTAAAATCGAATCAGAGGGTCTGAAAATTGAGATAACAATTTTGAAGTTTGGAAGATACCAGGCTTCTCAATCTATAAGGTGCCACTACTTTAAGATTTCAAATACACAAGTCGTCTCAAAGGAAGGCGCCTTTTTGAACTTTACGATGTAAAATGGCTCAATCCAGCTTGGTCATCTTTGAACCTTCCCTTAATGGCGAAAAAATTCAATGTTAGTAAACAATATGAAGCAGAAAATTTGTCTTCTTCTCAAGCCACATCATTACAACACCACCTGACCATCACACAACCTTTGATATCTCACACATTATTGATTCAATCGCAACAATTGATCATCTATCTACCGCTTACAGCTATAATACAATGGACCGTCAAAACATAGATAGATTCTTTTGCGTTACTGGGCGTCTACTTGGATCGTGTATAATTTTCTGTCTAGAGTATACAAGATACATGCTTCGCGAAATTCCGGAAAAGACGCCAGAAGATCCTACACACGAACCCATTCGACGTTTGAGATTCATGCTCGCATTGCTCTCCTTTGTTTTTTGTGTATTTGGCGCGCTTGGTGGTTTCACAACAACGGTGGTCAAAGCCACTAGTTTTCTGGCCGAGAGATCTACCAAGATAACTCGCCTCTTGTTGTGGATCTTTCAGCCATTTTTCGTGAATTTAATCATATGCTCTTCAGTGGTAATTCAACTTTTGCACCTCAACTTCCTCTTATTCTATGTCCAGCCTGAAACTACGAGAACGATTTTGGAAGTTCTTTGCCGGAATACACCATGGCTATCAGGAAGTTGCCAGGAAATTCACTTCTTCAAGGAGACAAATGGTTCCTTTCACTCCGTTGAGATGTAGTAAGAAATGGGCTTGCTACACATGACATTTCTTACAAGAGCCATTGAGATTCGATAGCAGCATCTGTGGATCCATCGGCTTCTCTATTGGAGGTCAGAAAGGGGACAGAACTGGATCAATTTCACATTCAGATATTAGTTCAACAATGTAAGTACAGGTTGAGGAATTTTGGGTATTTACTAACCTTCTCAGAATTCAATTCCAGCAATTTTTGTTTCATGCCCATCGCAGTCACAACTTGATACACCAAAGACTCTCTGGAACAGAAAAACCTCCCAAGCATCTTTTGAAGTTTCCGTGGGGAGACTTATGTGTTTATTTGTCCATTATTGTTAGACTATTCTCATGCTCTTTAGAACACTTGTTAGGAGAAGGGAAAATACCATGATAATGGGGATAGCAGCGAGTCATTTTATTTTATTTTGAAGTCTTGTTTAGCGGTTCCTTTCAACAAGCACATAGCGTTGACTTTTGTCATTGGCTGATACAACGGTGTATTGCGAGCGCTTACGACCTATTTGGAAGGGATTTGACAACTTCGGACCTAATAGTATCTGTACATAACTTTCTTTAATCATGGAATTTGATGGATACAGTAACATCTTCACCACAAAGTATCTGTGGACTGGCCTTCATACTTCTGGATGTATTCCAAATTTCTTTGCCCAAGCTCCAAGAGCTTACTCAAGTCTTTTTCTAAAATACATATATATATGTATACCAATAGGCAAAAGGTGGTACACACGGACCATGGCAAGTGGAATGGTGACTTGGAAACTTCGGCCACCTCAGCCCATTTTCCCACCTTGCAACAACTTACAATATTCAACGGAAGTTACACAACTCAACCATCACAACCCCAAATCACTTATTATTAACGGCAAATCAATCCTTAGTATCTGAGATATATTTCTGCAAATTTTCGGGGGAAACTTCCAAGGTAAGTTGACCTTTTTGTTGTGGTAGTGTTTCACCTTTTCGGTTCATCATATGATCGGTTCTGGATTTTAGGGGGAGCGAAGTTCGCTTCATCAGCACTCGCCAATTTTTCTTCATCAGCCGAATGTTAAGAATTTCATCGGGGTATCACATACCCCTTGAGGATGAAGATGAAAGTGTTCACTATAGTTTTTTCATTTATATTATCAAGGGTCTCTATTACACATTGGTCGCGCCTACCTTATATAACATGGCATCTAGTGCATGATGTATAGGTAATGATTCATACTATATGACAGCAACTAACGCTAATGATAGCAAGCTTGTTGTATTCTACCTCTAGCACATAACTCCAGGTCTGAGTTACTGTTACACTTAAGGAGTCTTAGTAACACGAATTGTCATCATCGCGTTCATTCATCATCGCCGTTTGGGGTCAGTGACTAATGATTCTGAATCCAGTTAGGATTCAAAGATTATGAATATGGACAACAATTCCAAGCTCAGACCAGATGATGACAATCCGGATACCACGACCGACAACAATCCAAGTAATCACAATGGAAGCATCTTTGGCATTCCCAATATGTTCAATAGCGCAAACTTCGCTCAAGCAAGCATACTCTCCAATGATGCCGAAAGTATCATCAGCAGCCCAAATACTGCTAACACATGCATCTTCTCTGATGTCCACAGCAGCACCAACAATAGCCCAGTCTCTGTCCAGACTAGCATTTTCTCAGGTGGCCAAAACAGCAATGTAACTAGCCCAGTCATTTCCCAGACAAGCATCTTCGGAAATGTTTCAAACAGCAATCTGACTAGCCCAATCTCGGTACAAGTCAATAATTTTTCTAATCCGCCAAACTGTACCATCACAACTGCGAACAACATGCAGCCCATCACCCAAGCTCCGGAAGTTGATCCGTTTGCGCCTGACTCCGAACCAGGACCGGAACCAGACTCAAACCCAGACATTGACCCGGATCTTGAACCTGACAACAATTCTGATTTGGAAATTACCAGTGATTTCGGGTCACGCTCAATTAGTTCGTCCCCTGAGGCGCCCGACTTTGATGCTCCAGCAGCTCCAGCACCAGAAACCCTCTCTCTTTGCTCGGACTCTTGCTTCCCTCCAATCTTCAAATGTAACATGCCAAGGACTTTTGCCGGATTTGGCGTCATGTTCAACGGCAACAAACGTAGCGCTGCTATCAAAGGACAAGCACAACGAATTGGAGCCGTAGGTGCAGACAAAGATGATAGTGGTACTTATGATCCCAGTTTAGAAGGCAAGCGAAACATTAGAAATACTAGAGCCAAGAAAAACAAGCAGAACGGTGGAGGAGAAGGAATATCAAAGATAGGTGCGAGTGGCAGAAGTGGGAGGAAAACCAAGGAGCAAGGTTCTTTTGAGTCGGTGATTACGATTAAATTGACTAGTGAAAAGGGTTTGAAGTATTTGAAAGAAATTACGCCGGGTCTTGAAGGTGATGACAGGCTTTTTTCACCAATTCATGAAGCGGATTATGATGGTTCATGGGATGAGGATGAGGATGATGAGAGTGAGCATTTAATCCATGCTACAAGAAGAAAGAAGATCAAAACTTCACATAACCGAAGGTATGTAGTGATTCACTTCACATGATGATTTTGACAAAAACAGCTAACGGTTCTAGACCCGACGGTCTAACTCTTGAAGAATTAGACGACGGACATCTCCAGCGTCGTGGCTGTAAAGGATGCTTCGAATCTGGAGATGATGAATGCTCACTCATTGAATATAGTCACGAGTGGCCTTGTGAGAGTTGTGAAGATGCAGGCAATGATTGCGAACTCATCATCCCACCTGAACTAAAACTTTCATGCATTCGATGCAAGGAGAAGTTGCGAAAAAGATGTTCCTATGCGGATGATGGTGGAAAAGATGTTGAATCTTGCAAAGCATGCGAGAAAGCCGATGTCAAATGTATTGCCGGTCCTAGAGCTAGTTCTGGTCCTTCAGCAAAGATAACTGACGTGCCTGCGAACGCTGGAATTAAGAGAAGAGGGAACATGAGTACCAGACCAGAGGAAATCAAGAAAGGGTCAGAGATAGCTACAGCTACTAATGTGACGAAACCGCAAGCTATGCCTCGAAAATATGTCTCTTGCAATCGATGCAGAGTTGAATTCAAAGGCAGATGTTCACTCAAGCGCGAGGATGAAGGACCATGCAATCGTTGTGTCAAGTCAAATGTGGCCTGCACTTTCACAATGCTACCTACCACCGCCACAATTCCAGGTAAAGCAAAAGGCAAAGGAACAGGAAAGGATATGGCACCAGTATCCAGAACCCCTCAAGACCTTACGCAAACCATCATTCTCGAATCAACCAGACTCAACGATCGAGTATGGCGCACAACCCACCCTCACGCACGTTGTACCAAAGCTCAACAAAAAGCTTCCGAGCGCGCTCAATCCTCTTGTTCACCAGACGTCCAATTGTTAAACTCCAACCTTATCAACCATCCAAATAATCAAATGACCCAAACAAACATTCCATATATCCACAACTACGCCACTCAACAAACCATCCCCCAGAATTTCACCCTTCACCACAAAGGTATACGCACCATAACCATCGCAACCTCCTTTTCCCACCCTCTAATCTTCAACTACAAACGCGACCCCATGTCCCTCTATCCCCCCTGCGACTTCGACACCAACCCCTTCTTCGGACTTTTCGGCTATGGTCTCCGCCGCGTTACCGTCGTCCCTTGGCCCAGCATCACAGGAGCCGGCTACGAAGAACTCGAAAACGGATGGGGAGATTCCGACATGGGACACGAGGCGACGAGAATGTGTGTCAAGTGTACATACGCACGGGTCAAGATATTAGGATGTGCAGAACATTTGCTGAGGCCGATAGAGGGGCTCGATGAGCGCATGAGAGACGAGGAGATTGTGAGGGATAGCGTGGATGCTTGTGAAGAGGGGTTGAAGAAGGGGAGGTGGGGGAGAGGCACAGGTGGAGAACCGGAGGTGGGGAGCAGGGCGGAACTTGTTTGGAGGGCGAAATGGTGTGCGGTTTGTCCGAGGCCCGGGGATTGGGTGTGTAGATTTTCGGGTGCACGAGGATGGGGATCGGGAGAGAAAGGAGGGGGTGGTAGTCAATCGCTGGCGCACAGGGGGTGTGGTTTGATTCTTTGTGATACGTGTTATGAACTTCATGGGAAGGTTCAGAAGGGGGGAAAGAAGGGTGGAAGAGTGGTTTTGGGGAGAGTAATTCAATTGGCGGGTGAGGCGAATAGAAAGGAGGATTATCCGGATGGGGTGAGGGCTGATGCGGGGTTTTTGAGGGAGGATGGGGAGTTGTTTGTGAGGATGCAGAAGGGGGGTTGTGCGGGGAATGCGGGAAAGATTGGAGAGGTGGGCGGGGATGGAGATAGTTTGAGGGAAGCAATTGAAGGGAGAGGAATAGAAATCTCGAAAGGGCTCGATGATGTGGATTCGAGTGAGATGAGTTGGGCTGGTTCGAACCATTTTCGCGAGGGAAAGGGGATCAATCGAGCGGCTACCTCATTTACTGTCCCCACTTCATCGCGGAAAAACACTACGACGACCAAGAAGATAAAAGAAAAAGGTACTGATCCGCCTCGACCACAGCAAATTATACACTCGGTTACAGTAAGTAGAGGAGAAGTAGTACGTAGCGAGGTAGCCGGGAAAAGGAAAAGTGTCGCTAGCACTAAATCCGGAACGATAATTAACAAACATGGGGATATCAAGGGGGAAAAATTTCCAAGAGGGATGAAAGCAGGAGTGATGGCAAAGCCAACGGGCCGGCGAAACGAGGCATTTACTCCAGCGTTTACAAACGGCCTCACGGGTGACGGCGTAAGCAGCGGACGATGGAAGGGAAAAGGCGTGGATAGGAAAGTCCACAATGATTGTGAATTTGGATTGGGATTGCGAGAAGATGAGGCGATGCCGAGTATTGAGAGGGAAGTGATTGAATTAAGCGATTGATGTTGATTATTTAATTATCATCATTCACATTGATTTCTCCAATCCTCGTCCATGGAGGAAAATCATTTATATATCATTATTACCTAGCTTATACATATTATACTACACGTATATTACACTACATTGTATCAAATTATATAGCCAACTAGCTACCCGAATACTTTTCGGAACAAAATTTGATTTATAATACTTTTTTTTATATATAAAAACAAAATTGAAAAATATAACATAATATAACCACTCATCTAACTACATGGGATTTGCGTATAAAGTTCAGAAATGTTTATCCTTAAGAGAAACCTATCTCATATTGAATTAAAAATATCATTCAAAAACGCCAATATAAAGAATCTTACCACAAATACTAATTATTCCATCTAGTCAGAGAAGCTAGCTCAAAGTTAATTATATATTTTTCATTCTCTCTATTCATTCTCTCTATTCATCTATTACTACTCGGGTACTTGGCTTTTAATAAAACTACCTAGTGAAAGCTGCCTTATTTTCTTGAGTTGTTATTACTCTCTTCCTTCGTCTCCTATTTTTATACGATAATAGATAGATACTAGATAAGGCCTGAGGAATTTTTGTTCCTTCAGCCTAGTCTTAAGCACATTAACAATATACTAGACACGAGACAAAAACCAAGAGTGTACCAAAATAAAAAGAATGTCCCATTTCCCATTTCTCATTTAAAGTCTATCGCGCCATCAATCTATCTATTCCCATTCATCTCGCATCTAACCCGTAATCCCAATCTACATACTCTATTTCATAGTAACTAATTCCTCAGCACTAGTAGGATGAATAGCCACACAACTATCGAAATCCTTCTTCGTAGCACCCATCTTAATTGCCACTCCAAACCCTTGCAACATCTCACCACTACCCAATCCCAAAATATGAAGACCAACGACCTTTTCCTCAGGTCCTTGACACACCAATTTATACTTCGTAGGACCCTTGTCTTCTGGTTCCATCATCGTATAATACAGTGCAGTAAAACTAGTATTGTAACACTTAATATTTTCCTTTCCGTAACGTTCAATAGCTTCCGGCTCGGTGAGACCGATCGAACCAATCTCTGGATGGGAAAAGACAACAGAAGGAACATTGTCGTAATCGAGTTTTGAGTCTTTGAATTCAGGACCTCCGAACAGACGATCGGCCAGTTTGCGACCGGCGGCAATGGCTACGGGGGTTAATTCGATTTTGCCGATTACATCACCTATTGAGAAGATGCTCTCAACATTGGTGTTTTGATATTCGTCGGCGATGATTTGACCTCTTTCATTTTGTTTGACGCCTGCTTTGTCCAATCCTAAACCATCAACTTCGGGGGATCGTCCAATAGCCCAGATTAAATCATCTACATCCTCGAGAGTACTCTTTCCATTAGAGTCCTCGTAGTGAATGGTAAGTTTACCGGTCTTTTCATCCTTTTCTACCTTCGTCTGAATCGAGTTCTTGTGCAACTTGACACCCAAACGTTCATATTCATTCGTGACTGTTTCTTGAACCATTGGATCAAAGTTACGAAGAAACTTATCATGACGCATGAATAAATGAGTTTCCGTTCCCAGGGCATTAAACATGCCTGCGAATTCAACGGCAATATATCCGGCACCAATCAAAGCAACTTTCTTAGGTTGTCTCTCAATATCGAAAAATCCATCACTGTCTACTCCGTACTCTGCACCTGGGATACCCTGAGGAACAGTAGGGCGACCACCAACTGCCAGAAGAATCTTCTTAGCTCTGATTGTTTGTTTGGTACCATCGTCTAGTGTAACTTCGGCTTCATTCTTTCCAGTCAAGGATGCCCAGCCATGAATATATTCGATTTTATCGTTACTGAGATTTCTCTCGTAGATGCCGTTTAATCTCTTGATGAAGGCATCTCTCTTGTTCTTGAAATATGACCAGTTGAACGGTGCGGTGGTTTCAACTGAGAATCCGTAGGCTTTGGCATCGTGGATGGCTTCTGCGATTGCTGCTGCGTTGAATGTAACTTTCTTTGGTACACAGCTATTATCATGTTAGTAAATGCCTTTTGGAGGAGAAGAAGGAGGAGGAGAAGAAGAAGAATGAATGAAGAATAACTCACCCAACATTAACACAAGTACCACCAAGTCTCTTAGCTTCGACAGCAATAGTTTTGATACCATAAATACCACTTGCTTTTCTAGCCGTAGCCAAACCGCCACTCCCACCACCAATGACCAAGAAATCACACTCTTTAGTTATAGGCGCCATATTGAAAGGTGTAATGGAGAATTGACGTGAGAGAGAAGAAAGTCTATGATTTGCCGTCTTGGAAGATACGCGGGCAAGAAAAGTAAATGTTTGCATGAGAGCAGCAGGACTTTCTTTTAAAGGAAAGAGGAAGGAGGGGGTGGATTTCTACGGAGTATAGCTTTTGGCGGGGGGCCTTATTTACCAGGGTTCAGGTGGGATATTGTGTGACGTGACGTGATGTCTTGTGGATTGGATTTGCCGGAGTGAAGGAGTTGAAGGAGTTGGAGGAGTTGGAGAAGTGAGGGAAAGATTACCAATTGCGTACAGATTGGATTACACGATAATGAGGTTCTAAACTTTTGTTGTACTGGGTAATTGTTTGTTTGTTGATTGGTTGGAAGTTGATATTTTTTGGAGTTGATGTTGTGATTTGTTGATTTCTCAGCCAAAATCTCGGCTCTTCTATTTTATTTCATGATTATATATATTTTATGATTATATGATTGATTCTTACAAATTAGACCTCTCTGGCCAAATACTATTATGATTATGATTGTAATGAATGATGTGATGCTTTTGAACAAGGAAGGTAAAATAGTATATTCTACCTTTAGTCTCAAGCTCCAACAATTGCTCCTAACATCATCATCAGTGTTGCTTAACATGAAAGAATTCATCAAATCTTTTGTAGATGGATAACGTGGTATTGCATATACTGAACTCCTGGACAATAAACTCACCTCAACCCGCTTACTAAGAATTTAATAATCCTTATCGCATCACATCACATCACATCACACCTCTTATCGCAATCCCCCTCCTACCATAAGACAAGGCTGCGATATCAAAATCAACCAAAAGCAACCCAACCACACGCACAGCCTTACAAAACACATGACCCAACGCACCAAAAAAGCCTCCATCTTCAACATCACCTCGTGAAAAATCTCTGCAAAGCGTAAGAACCATACACATCCTCAATTTGCACTCCAACCAAACACACAACCATAAAATCCTTATCACCACTGTATTCGTGAGACTTCGCTCTTTCTAAACCTGTCGAGGAATTTGAGTTAGGAAGAAATGTTTTCGGGCTTGCATACTGCATAGATATGCAACAAAAGTCTTTGCATTATTTTGAGCATGAGGCTGGGATTCTTCCGAGGCTATCCCGACAGCCTCNNNNGAAAAAAATAAGTAAACAAATTCTAAGAAAAATAATTGAGATGCCCTTTGCTCGGGGTGAAAGATTTCTCTTTCAAATTCTTCGGGGTAGCTTTTTGGGGGGAATCATAAAAGGCTTCTTGATTCCACATATGCGAAGCAGTTCTACTCTTCACAGTATTGCAAAAGTTAATTGAGCCTCCAGTCAATCGTTCAACCCAAACCCAAACTTTGGGTACTTTGGCTTACTATCCAAATTCCTCTCGCATCAATCTAGAAAACACAGACGTACACAGACGATCATGAATGGCAATCGCCGTGTCCAGTACACTCAAAGCCGCGGCACTCAAACAAATCGCCTTCAGGTGCGGCATCGCAATCTCTGGCACCAAACCCGTCCTCACGCAACGAATACAAGATGAGCTCCCCAAAATTACCTTCCCAGGGTCGGACCCATCATCTGCCAACTCTAAACCCTTGCGCATCTTAAGCATTGACATGGGAATCCGCAATTTCTCCTACTGTCTCCTCGAAATACCTCTTCCCTCCAAATCTCCCAAGAAAAAACGAAAATCAAACCATCCAATCCCCATCCTTCAATCCTGGCAAAAACTCTCTCTTCTCCCTCAATCCCCTCCAAATACACATCCGGCGTCCAAAGAAAAAATTCGCAATGGATTTACACCCGCTATTCTCAGCGCCGCAGCATATAAATTGCTTCGTCATACACTTCTCCCCCTCTCTCCAACACATATCTTGATCGAGCGTCAGCGCTTTCGCTCCATGGGCTCAAAACATATTCTCGAGTGGACAATCAGGGTTAATATGTTAGAAAGTATGTTATGGGCCACACTCAAAACGTTATCCGAGGAAAAAGTATGGGGAGGAGAAGTAATTGAGATTGCGCCGAGCAAAGTGGGTAGTTTTTGGGCAGAGGAGAGTGGATTATTAGATGGAGAGGAAGGGGAGGAGTTCAAAATAGTTCGGAATACGAAGGGAGTGAACGCGAGGAGTAAAGGGGCGAAGATAGATTTAGTGAGGAGGTGGTTAGAAGGTGGGGAGAAGCGGAAGGCTCAGAAGCATAGTGAGGTGGTACTCATCGGAAGCCAACAGGTGAAAGAGATCAAG
Source organism: Sclerotinia glacialis (assembly GCA_002162575.1). Taxonomy (NCBI): domain Eukaryota; kingdom Fungi; phylum Ascomycota; class Leotiomycetes; order Helotiales; family Sclerotiniaceae; genus Sclerotinia; species Sclerotinia glacialis. Next base: position 197,891 of record NGKH01000022.1, read on the forward strand.
GAGAGATATACGGAGAAATGGGATCAGAAAGCTGGGAGATCAAAAGGAAATAAAGTTAAAAGCAAAACTTCAAGTACAACTTCGAACAAAGCAAAAAAGAAAGAAGAAAAAGAGATGATAAAAGAGAAAGCAGAAGAGATGGGTAAATTAGACGATTTAGCAGACTGTCTACTCCAAGGCATGGCATGGCTTAAATGGCAGGAGAATCGAAAGCTGGCGTTGGAAGAAGGAGTGGAGATACTACTTGATGAGTGAGGTAAACGAATGGGTATTTTCTCTATACTCTTATTATATACCCCGGTTTTGTTGTCAGATACCAGATGCCATTCGTATTCGCATTCGCAATCAACTCATATACACCAGGCATCTAAAATCCATCCATCTATCCTAACCTCTCAAGCGCAGCGCGCTTAAAAAGCACACTTGAATATCATGTATAAATACACACATAGGATATGCTGAAGTAAAGACATGCACTCAGACGCCATCTCGCCTGCTAATGCTTAATTAACCCTCGCGTCCCATCTAACCTAGCCCAAACGCCACGCCAATTTTTCCGCAAGCCAGTGACGCATATTTCATCGACAATCAAAATTATAGCTAACCACCCTACCAACCATCACCCCAATCAGCATCCTCATCTGTAGCTTTAGGCGCTGTATCAATTTTCTTAGCCACGGGTTTTGCTGCTGTAGTTGGTGTCTTTTTCGTTCCCAAAGAACTAGCCGTATTAGTTCTTCCTGAAGAATTGGGTCTCCCATTACTTTTTGGCGCTGGTTTCGCTAAGCCTTTAGGTAATGATTTTTGAGCTGGTTTCTTTTGTTGAGCTGCTAGCCAGCCCGCGAAATCTGGTTCACCGTTATCGTCAAAGGGGTTTGCGACAGTAGATTGCTTTGCAGTAGTTTTGGGAGCAGATTCACTGGGTGCGTCAAAGAAGGATTCTTCTTCCATGTCTCCCCATGCTTCCATATCATCTTCTCCTGCGTTCGCATCTTCGAAATAAGATTGACCAGCAGATGAGGTATTCGTTGAAGCGACAACTGGTGAAGTTACTGCTTGGCGATGTAATGCTGATGCAGATTGAGTTGAAGGGCGAGGTTCATTCTCTTGTCGTGCGGAGCTAGGATGTACATCTGGAGTCACAACAGCACTTGATGGTTGAATTTCGCCAGTGGCTGCAGCTATTTTATTGGTAAATGAAGAAATAGCCCAGCCTGTCCATGATGAGCCTGCATCACTAGGTTGTGGGGTACTCATTCGAGGTGTAGATGAAAAGGCAGCTTCGCCTGTGGTAGGCGGTGGTAAAGCAGTATCAGGCATTGATGCAGCGGACTTGCGAATGCGTTGCAGATAAACATCCATAGTTTTGTTTGTCTGATCGCGAATGAGCTTTTCCTTGTCGATTAGACAAGGGCACAACGCCGGTAATATTCGATTAGCGCATTCATCATCGTTGAATGAGTCGGCTGTAACAGATAATGCTAGCAAAGCTGCATTTCTAGCATGAACGAATGGATCACGAAGTGAACGTGTGAAAGCAGCTATCAACACCTTCGACCTCGTGCTAATCCCTAGATTCTTGGCTATCTTTCCTAAACAGATCGTCGTGTTCGTTCGAATACCAGGTTGCTCATCATTAGAAGTTTTGGCTAAATATTTCAATAGTTCCCCATTGATAGTTCGGTCTGACAGTTTTCCAATAATTGTCAAGACTGCTTTAACTGTCTGTTCTCGTACTACTGGTGCAAGGTCTGTAAAGCCGGTGACCTGTATCAATCAGCATTTGTTTAAAGTTAAAGCTCAATCATCCTAACCATCTGAGGGAATATTTTATCATTAACCACCTTTTGTGGTAATCGATCAATCATAAGAGGAAGATTGTCCAAAAGGCACACTCGAATAGCTCTGTCAGGGCTACTAAACAGTCGCACCACAACAGGTGTGACCTTTGCTTCAAAATCATCATCCGTGAGCTTCGTGCTAATTTTCATAACAACAGTAAAGACTTTCGGTCCACCACCTCCAAATTCAACAGATTTCAGTAACTCAGGTAGAATCTTCATCTTGAAATAATCCTCTGGAAAGTCATTTGAAAGCTCATCAAGATCACTTCACAGGTTAGCTTATCTATCGTAGGTTTCTAGTAGGGAAATTACCTCAGGAACTCTTCTCGTTCAGTCTCCGTTTTCATCCCAAGATTATCTACCCCTTCAGTAAGCTTGATTAGAGGAGTCTCGAAGAATCCTCCACTTCGACGACCTTGTTCAAGGAAATGGCCAACACTAAGCCGAGCTTTAGGATTACTATTAACTAAACGTCGATAACTTGATTGCATGGATGGAGGTATATTCTTCGTCTGTCCGGCTTGCTCGCCTCCCGTGAAGTCTCCATTGAAGACTTCAAAAATCAACGTTCCATAATTATAAGAATCGGTCGCATAGATAGGGTGTTTCTTGATGGAATCCCAGCCAGAATTTGCCAATTCTGGAGGAGTATACCGTCCGGAATCTGGTACAAGACTGCCATAGTTCTGCAAGATTTAGCTTGGGCTTTTTGTAAACCGGGTACAATTATTGCTCACGTATATGATCGCTTCAGTATCATTCATATTGCTTAATACTTCAAAACCTCCGACTCTCCATTCTCCGCTTTCACTTGTATAAATTGATCCTACTCGTAGCATTCCGTGAACGGATGAGGCTTCATCATTAATAAATTTGATTGTTTGCTATGTAATGCATTAGACTCTGCAACTCGAAAATAATGTTCGCCAACTTACTGCTATGCTAAATAATCCCCATTTCAGAGTCTCCGGGCTCATGCTCTTTCTCTTGATATGCCATCTTAAAGGAACCACTCTCTCAGTAGCAATATAAATATAAGTATCCGTCTAATCCAATACCGCAGGTCAGAAGTTTCACATAATCTGAGCTTCAGTACTTCATACCTCAACTGTATCCAGCACTTTAATTACCCCGGGGTGTCGTAATGTTCGAAGCTTCTTAACAGCATTTTTGGCTAAAGGTAATCGAGATTTATTCGCGGGAACATCGAAGGAGAATATACTACAATTAGAACCGTCTTCCTATAATATCATTAGTTGCCTATTCTTTACCAAAATCATCTCTTCGCCTACTCTTTTGGTGCCATTGTATAACTTCCATATGGACTGTTCTATATCTACTTGATCCCCGAATGTATAGGGAAATGGAGGACCCTTCGATATCGCAGAGGCGACTGCAGACTTTAAGAAATCCATGAAAACCCAGCAATGAAATGAATGGTAAGAATACAATACTTTCGTAGTATTTACTTAGTATTTGTGATAGAAGTAGACAGCTTTTGCCTATGAATTCAATGATTGACCCTCACCATACCAAGTCTAGCTATGCAAAGGCGGTGTGAATTGGCATAATCAGCGGCCGCAAAAGCAGTGTGCCATGCTTCACTCCCTTAGTGGGGTTGCGAGTTGCTCTTCTTGATATTAATCTTTTTATATAAAGTTTCCTATATTCTCCAAAGGCTGCCATGTTTGATTTGCTGAGCCTGCCGGATGAATGCTACATGCTCGGGAACATGTTTAGCTGGCCTGAGTGCTAATAAGCAGGAGGAGCAATAGAGGCACAGGAGATGCAATTAGATTGTTTTCTCTTTCATCCCCTTATTACCTTATCACTCCCACTCTTCTGCACCAATATCTCAATCTTACCCTCGATCTCCCCATCCACTATTAACAGTATGTCTTACTTGGTCCTTGCTGTTTACTTTCCTCCCCATTGTCCTCTTCGATTTCTTGCTGGCTTATCTCTTCGCTTTCCTCTGTACCTGCATTGGTCTGTTCCCATTCATCTCCAGTATCATCTGTATTATACTCTGAGCTTATGTAATAAGCCATTTCGGTCCTACATGATACCCATAAGCCTTGAAGCAAGATGCACAAGAGATAAAACAAGACACAAACTTACCGGTCATTTGCGGTCAAAGAATAAAAGCTCCCAATCATTTGTCGCCCAGGGTTTTCCTTGATGAATTGGATAGTTTTGCTCAGTTCTCTGGTGTTCCAATGTGGTTTCTTGGATCTTTTTCTGTGGAGTACTTCGTCCAAGGTACCAAACATAAATGGCTCGGTGGCATGTTTATTCACATACTCACAAACGCTGCGCGTCATGTTAGGATCCCGTAATACAGGACGGAAATCAACGAGTGAGACAAAAACATATTCCTCCCCTGGCCTACTGTTTGCCTCTGCTCGTCCGAATAGTCGAAGCTTGTTGCGGCTGGATCATGTTCACTACAGGTCCTGGACATAAATTGAAATTGGGCGACGGTCATCCTGTGGCTTGGCTCTCTCGTGCCTTGGGTTGACACTTTCCTCTTTCTAGTTCGAGCAGCATTCCAATACAAGGAGTGGCATTCTTATCGAGTACGAAACTTACAAACTTGGAGGGAGCACATGCACACCAAGCTGCATTTCACCCAGAAATTTACCCTATCGTAGCCCTGTTAAGATGCAGTCGTCTAATTTTGCTCATCAGTAGGGACCTGGTGGTTGATGCGGATTTTGCTACAAGAAATGCTGAGAGAGTTAGATAGTTTCTGCTTTGCCTGGGAGTTCTGAATTTAATAGGTAGTCCGAGTTGCTAGTGCTTTAGATCAGAAGTGCTGTGGTAAAATTCTCATACTTCAAATTTCTCGAAGGGGCTCCGAGGCCAAAAGGTATCTTTGGCCTCCGAGGCTACCCATGGCCAACACTGTGGGGCATAACACTACCTCTCCGCACACTATGGCCAATAGCCTGATACTACATAGTTGTTGATGCAACGGGTTACTGCAGCTGCCCTTATCCCTTACAAACATCATTCTATCTCCCCGAATAGCAAATTCATTGTTCCCTTCTAAAAATAGCTTTGAAAGTCTCCTTATAATATGCATGTCCATATTGGCTTTGATTTATATTACATCTTCGAATTGGGTAAACAAATATATCATGTTTCAATGATACAGATCGTTAAAGTGGCTTTCTTACGTGAGAATTTTCATATCCTGGTTTTGGACTGCATCACAAATCGCACCAAGCGAGAGATCGAGGCTATGATGCCGGGAACTGTTTATTGTTTGCGATGCTTCGTATTCGAACCGATACCACAGCAACCAACTACTTTTCGGGACGAAAAGCCTAGGACTGGAGGCTGGCCCTAAAAGATGTGAAAATGATTATATTTACTTCTATTTGTTGTTTTGATATGATTCAGAGTTCGACACTAGTCACGTAACCATGGAGATGAGTGTGGCTGATACATGTGGCTGCAGGATATGTTTTATATTAATGCACGGTTCATCCCTCCCATATAAACAAGCAAACAACATAAGAGCCAGAAGAAAGCATCTCCAGTCTTTATACTACCATCATGGCAGATGATATTGAATCTCTACGACGAAGACTAGCGCAGGCGGATGCCCGAGCAGAAGAGGAACGACGACGACGTGAGGCAGCTGAGGCAAACGCAAAGCAATATCAATCCGGAAACCTTATCGATTATCTCGAAGCTTGTCATGGTTTCTCAATTGACATTCAAATCGATGACAGGATTCCAACAACACAGGATGATACCACTCAGTCCTTCGGTCAGCCATTCCCGAAGCGTATTGTACCATGGGACGACTTCCCAAAACTACAAGAGGTCATCTAGGAGAAACTATCATATAGTACACGCTTCCATTCGAAGCGCATTTACCCCTCTATTCATCAACTAGATTACGTTCGGCGGTTGATCGATCCCATAAGTTCGGAGACTAGTCTTGGGTACTTTGGTCACCACACGGTTGAGAATCCAATAAGTACCTTGATCAAAGAGGCATATGAAGATGTAGAGTTACGAAAACAGCTTCAGCTTCGTGGGAAAATAATGTTCGAAAGCTATAGGAACTTCGGGGAGGACAGCGAAGGATCGACAGAGGAGTCGGTGGAAACCCTTTCCACAACCCAGTCGACCGTATCAACGGATTGGGG
>NGKH01000022.1:204000-333254 GCA_002162575.1 Sclerotinia glacialis
GGGGGAGGCAATCAAAGCCGCACCGGGGAAAGGACGAGCTACGAAAATAAGAGCAGATATTCCCCATCAAACCTGCATATACGAACAGGCAGATGTGGGAAAGGTTCCAGTCGTATTGATTGAATACAAAGCACCGCACAAGTTTCCTGTGGAAGTTATCACTACGGGGCTTCAAGGCGAGATCCGACCAGTAGAGGAAGTGATTAACAAGAAAGGAGATGATTTCGGATTTCTAAGTAAATCCTTAGTTGTTGCTGTGATTACACAATTTTTCTCGGACGTGATTGATAAGGGTGTTCGGTATGGATATATCTTTGTTGGAGATGTTATAATTTTTCTCTTCATTTCAGATGACCCTTCCACGGTTTATTACCATCTTTCTATTCCTGCACAGGATGTCCAAGAAGATGATGAGAATAGGCTTCACAGGACAAGTGTTTCTCAGACTTTTGCCTTTATCCTAGGCTCATTGGCTGCTAAGACGCCTGGGCAGTCATGGCATGATGCAGCTGCAACTTTGGAGGCATGGGATATTGAATGCATTAATATTCTGCACAAAATTCCAATGACGGAACGGAAAAAACGGCTTAATTTTCCGTCATATCGCGCGACTAGATGGAAAGACTTCAGTTTTTCGCCAATTCGAACACGACCTGGTTGCCAGACCACCAAACTCCCTGAGAATGATCGTATTCGTGATGAAGGTGATGATGGTACTCCACCTACTTCAAATGCTAGCCAGACCAGTCCGACCAAAAATCAACACCAACTTACCTCTACAGCAATGAGCGGCTCAAGCAAAACAGAAGCAAGTAATGACAACGAAAAAGGGGTGGAATTAAGACCACGAATCGAGGATAGGCCGTATTGCACGCATCAATGTTTGCTTGGTTTGGCATATGGTGGCAGTATGGATCAGAAATGTCCTAACTTCCTAGATCATAAGAAAAAGCATATAAGCCGAGCCAGTTTCCTCCGATTTATCCAGGATCAGCTTGCTACTGATCGGGGACGCGATGCAGACTGCAAAGCACTTTACATCAAAGGGTCACGAGGGGCAATGTTCAAGGTTAGGCTGTCTTCTCATGGGTATACTCTAGTTGCGAAAGGAATGCAAGAACGTGATCGAGAGCACCTTCTCCAGGAGAGCAACGTGTATGAACAACTCCGTCCTGTGCAAGGTCGTCATGTTCCTGTCTGCTTAGAAATAGTCGATCCTAAACTCCCGTATTACTACGACACTGGTATCTATGTTACTATGCTCTTCCTCAGCTGGGCAGGTCAGCCGCTTTTTGATTATCTCAACACCAACAACGAGGCACAAATCATCGAACAGACGACTTCAGCTCTCAGATCGATGCATCATCTACATGTGCTTCATATGGATGCCGAGCTGCGAAACTTGTTATGGGACGAACAGCGCAAAATCCTTATGCTTGTTGATTTTGAGCGAGCGAAGATTCGGACAAGATTACCTTTGAGCACTCTCGCATTGAATGGGAAGATGGATCAGCCTGAAAAGTTGAAGGATATAGGAAAAGATGAAGATTTTGACAAAGAGATAAATAGCGCTACAGAATATATTTTGCGATACAACATACAAGATACCCTACGTCGAAAATTGGCCGTTAGACAAGGCTAAAGGGCTCAGCGTCAATAACATCTAATCGGTTCTGCGACTAGGTCTTGGATTGATATCTTCTTGGAGCAAGCTCACTAGTAGCTTATAACATAGCTACTGCGAGTGATTCCTCTCTAAAGCAATTGAAGACTTACCATTTGTTCTTCACAAGGTGGCTATATTTCATTAGTAGTAGAACCATAAGTATAAAGCTATGTCTAACGGATCCGTAGAATCAAGTGAATAATTCTATTGGTAGTTACGAACGAATTGTAGCATTTCGTGAATCCAAAAAGATGCGTATTGGACACTGTCACTCTGTTTCTTGATATCGTTTTGGGGTCTGGTTGGATATTCAAAACATCAAGATCTAGTCTCCTGGGGATTGAGGTGATTATATTGTATTCCTTGATATCTTATTTAGAAATTTTTTGCCTGGGTTTGATTCAATAGTCAATTTATCAGAGATTACTCCTGGAGTGTGAGATGAGTGTGTACTAAGCGGGACATGAACGTTACTTTAAATCACCGACAATAGGGGATATAATAAGGCAGGGCGGCGGGGAATATGAGAGTGGCATCTATAGTTGCCGGTCGAGGTTTCTGTGAAACGCGATCCGACTGGGTGTTATTCATGTCTGTAGGTCTCGAACATTCAAACTCAATCACATAAAATCTTCAGACGAAACTTTGTTAGTGTCTTCAGACACTTGAAAACATTAAACAGTGGTTGAGGGTATGGAGATGTCGGTGCTGGAGTAGGTGGTTATATGATGGGATATCATGAGCAGACTGGCTAGTCACCACTGGCATTTAATACGCTTAATTTACACGGTCGTAATATTGGGAAGAAGTTGAGATTGGGATATTCAAGTCTGATATTTCGATCCACAAGTTGAAGTTTTTCATTGAAGCAAATAGGAATATTAAGGATGTACCTTTTTAGATCTCACGTTGGCTAATAATAAATGGAGCAACGTTCAATAGTGCTGTAATTCGAAGATACGGGCAGACTGAACATCCCATCCTCACTTCCTTAATCCCCACCTCCACTTAACAACCAGCAAACAACATTTCCCACTCATTATCCCCTCCTACGAAGCTAACACCCGCGTTTAATAGTTATCATAATCATCCTCATCGGGGGGCTCTTCATTTGCATCATCGCCTCCCCCTCCATAATCCTCATCCCGAGGATTTTCTGCTTGGTCCACTATTCATGACAAGAAGTTAGAATTAGATCAATTAATGATTCAGTGAAGTCAACCATACCAATATCACCCAGCTCCTTCCACCTCTCAAGAATTTGACCATTGTCCAGTTTCGCGAGAATTTGAACCGTTTCTGTCTCTTCTTTGGTAATCAATGATACAATTGATGTTAGATCTAGGGTGATGTTATACCATCGGCCTGAGTGTGCGTTAGTATTGTGTTGTACGGAATAGCCTGTACATGTGCCAACTTACCAAGTTCCTGTTGCATTTCAGTGATTGCAGGACCAATCTCATCGACCACCGCTTGGGCATCCTCAGTTGTTAAATTTGCCATGGGCTTGTATTTTGAAAGATAAATATTAGCATGTTGGATATTAGGTAGTGAACGAACCATCAATCGTTCATCAGCCCTCCTAAACATCTGATTTAAATCTTCTACAGTAGCACCGAAGAACACGTACCACAGCACCCAAATGCACCAACGCATATTTCTCCGCTAGCCCCGGAGTATACATAGAATTCGGATTATCGATCCACTTTTGCTCCTCAGCTGAAAACACACAGAACTCATTCAAGTCATCAACACTCTGGTTGATATTCTTTATGCACGCAGAAAGACCGTTGTTGATCTCCATGAGCGTGTTCACGATACTGTTTGCATTTTCTTTCATGCTGTTGCTGAGATCGACGCGCACGTTTACAATGGTGCACAGGGATTCGAGGTCAGCGGCGCTGTGCGTGTTGGTTGCGAGGATTGAGGCGCGGAGGGTGCCGAGGATATTGAGGACTTGGTCTGTGGGCGAAGGTGAGAGGGGTTAGTAGAGCTTGAGACTGGAGATATAGTGGTACAAGTAGCTGCTAATGAATGAAAGATGCGTACCATAGTGATCGTGTGCCTCAGTCGCGTAATTGCAGAAGACCTCTCGTAGTTTTGCGTAGGTTGGGAATACCTCTTTCTTTACAGAGATGGATATGGTTAGTTCGTGGGAAATAAGTTGCAAGACAAGTAGATGAGTAGATGGGCAAGAATCACCTCAACCCTCGCGCGTACGTCCGTGATCTATTTTTATAATTAGCCTCAAGTCCCTCACATCGCACAGTTCTCAAAGATTAATAATCTTTAGATGAGGTGATCTTACGGTTTTGTAATTGGCAAAAAGAGTCGTAGCAGCAACAGGCGATTGATACGTCGTTGTCCCGCGAGGAAATAACTGACCCCCGCTGTTGAGTTTGATGAAGGAGGTGAAGTCTGGTGGAAGGACGTAAGTGATGTTTTTGAAGTGTTGCATAGCTGTAGTGTCAATTCTCTGGGCCCAGTAACGCTTGGAAGCGTCGAGGAGGCCTACAGGCAGCAAAGTGATGTTACTCATGACGATTTCGCAGTGGTAAAGAAAAGAACTGGTGAAGAATGTGGTATGCTGGTTGATATGATCAAGATAGGCCATGCAAATGCCTCGTTTTAAACGTAATGTCGAAGGTACGATACAATCGTCGAAGAGTTGTCGCCGGACTCATGCCCCCCACACAGTTCTACAGCATGTGTTATTTCAACTATGCTGCGTTCTTCGCTGTCTCTCCTATTAGAATCAGCCGATCTCAACGGCCATTCGAATCATCGGCAATATCTAGTGGCGTTTTCTAAGTTTCCCCTCTCAATTGAGGGATTTAGACGTCGAGTATTCTTCCCTTGTAGAGAAGGGGCTGTGGCTGCAGAAATTTCGTGCATTCGATATAGTGTGACAAGAGGCATTGACTTGGCTACTGTAGAAGAAGCACATTGGGTTGAATGGATCGTTTGAGCTATCAACGTTAACACGACATGCAGCTACGGCTGCTACCACGGATAGAACCTCTCCGAGGAAATACAACCTGTTTGCATTAGCAGAAACCGGCACATTCAGCCAGAATTGAAGCATGCAGCTTATATCAATATGCAATGCAGAACTTTACGACTTCGTTCGTAGTGTGGTTCACGAACGCAAGTGGATTACGAAACCATTCCAAAAATTTGTGTTCTCAAAAATCAATGTAAATTTAAATATTTATTGGAATTAAGATAATATCGAGATAAATATAAGATCTCTTTCAATTTTAAAAAGTAAATTATCATTATAAAAATTAAAAGTTTGTAAACTAGTTTATCTTTTTTCATCAAAACTTTTGATAGAGAAAGGTAGTAGATTATATTTTTGAATTTCAGTAATGTTTATTTATATTCAACATGTATTATATTTTGAAATCCAAATAATATATTTCGAGTTTTATCGAAAAATACTATAATATAAAATTTTAATTCAACTTTGAAAATGGAAATATTTGGTGGGATTTCGTAATTTACTTACATCTAGTCTCACGAGTCAATGCACCCACTGCTGGTTAGACAGTCGCAAGCTCCGTTATCACAAGGCGCTTTTCGAGTTTAGGATAAGTACGAAATCGAGAACCCGGTTGAAAAAATAATGCCGTGCCGTGCAGGTTTTCAGCTGCGGTGCGGTCGATGCAGATGGACAGATTTGAGCAACGCGGGGTAGTTAGATTATGCAGGTGGTTGAAGGCAGCTAGCATGTGCACGCACTTTGCTCAATAGTATGGCCTAGACGCGGGATAGAGGTTGCGGTAGAGTGCCATTGCATGAGTGGCGTGGTTTATGGGATAGTTATACGGCTTCTCCACATGAAATTTATCCTGCTCAATCGTAGATTCGGCTGGATCCGAGCTGTACCACTTTATGTATTACCTTGAATTGTTCAGATTTCGTCATGGGATCTTCGACAGGAGTCAAGTATCAATGCCCAACCCCACCTAGAGCTGCCAAGTCACGTGCTTGTACTATTCAATTAGACGGGGTAGCGAAAATAGGGGCTGCTGAGTGACTGCTAGAGAACATTACTTCTATCTAATTGCTATGTTGCTAGAGTCTTGCTCAATTTCTTCAGGTTGAGTCATATTCACATGTCATTCACATCATGTTGGGAAAAGCAAGCCCTTTGAAGACTATTCTTTCGTTTTTCATTGAATAGTACATCAAAAGCCATGGCTATCCGGTGTCGACAGTACTTGAAAGGCATGGAAAGGCATGGAAAGGCTACTAGTAGTACACAAGGCGAGTTTGCCTCTAAGAGCTGGTGATTATACATAGAAATAGAAATCAACATGTCAAAATAGACAAGGTATAGAATATCAGAACAAACTAATCAATCAAGGTCTTGGGAAATCAAGAGAATATTTTTGTTAACTAAGTTAATTTATACATAACAATTCCTTTTCCAATGTTGAATATTTTCTTCGACTGAATTCAATAGGTGAAATGAGCGTGTAAATAAGCACCGCATAACGAACCAAAAATTCTCATCGATTAAATAATTAAAGAAAGCGTGGAAATGCAATTTTTCCTGGCCTAAATACCATATTATGCTTGGTACCTCCGGCGCTCAAGCTCCAGCCGCATTGGTGACGGCCGAAAGCTTTTCCGCGTACGAGTCGAGTGTCATTTGCTCGGGTTCGGTAACAAACGCCATGTCGATATAGTTGTCAACTATATAGAGGGTATTTATCGTCAGTCATATGGATATGGATATGGACAGAATAACAATTTATCCAATACATACCTTTTGTGTAGAGGTTGTCCCACTTAGTGATGATACTATTCTGGCTGATCTTCTGCATTATTGGATTCCCAACTCCCGATTTGTCTTGGGTAGCGTCTTTAACACTCTGGAGATCCAGAGCGATGTTTGTCCATACTCCCATCATTCCCTCGATGGCTTGGATTGCGGGGCCAATTTTACCGATCAGGGTTTCTAGATCTGTCTAGACGGCACGGATAGGGAGTCAGTAATGCAAATAGACATGAGGAGTAGACGGTAGATGGTGAGAAATAGATTGCTGAAGGGAACTGAGGACTACCTACCTTCATAAGAGTCAAATCAGCGACCAATGCATTGTCGGCTTTGATTTGGTCGTTTTCGTCACTGAGAAGTCCCTTGATACCACTGATTTTTCCTTGCATCTCGACGGCTCTAGCACCGTAAACACCCATGATAGCAGCAGCTACAACGGTTCCAATTGGCCAGCTATATTCTCGAATCAGATTGTGGCCCACGAAATGACTAAAAAGAAGAAAAATACAAGAGCTTACCACCAAACATAAGCAAGAGCCGTTGCAGCAATAGTAACGTCTAAAATCATTAGTAAATTCTAAACTTTTGATTTTTAACGCTTAAAGGAGACTGGGAAATTCAATGAACATGTAAATACCTTCGTCGTATTCATCTTCGTCCTTGCTCAGCTGAGTTTTATTAGCGTCGATTGCCGCCTGGATCTTTATAATGTCCCCATTATCTCCTTTCAGCGCATCAACGATAATCTTGTCTTGGGCTTCGAGAGAGACCTTGTCCTCCTGGCATTGCTGTTCAAATGTACGCAAACTGTCCACAGCTGCCTGAGCATTTTCCTTCAACGTGCCTATGGCTGTGATTTGGGCGTCCACGAGCCCCGCGACTGTTTCACGGGCATCATCGATCGTCGACTGGACTTGCTGAGCGGTCGGTTTCTGCAACTCGTCATAAAGCGCTTTTCCGGCAATAATAATGTTGGCGTAGTACGACCCGTCTTCTTTGCCGCCTGCTGTCTCTGCATAGTCTTTTACCGAGTGGCTCAAGGCTACAATGCTTGGGTAGGTCGAGTCTTTGAAGATCGAGCAGTGGCTTTTACACTGCGGGAATTTGAAGTCAGCAGTTGGTCATGGTTCTTGCTGACTTCGAGGAATAGTTGTATACTTACCGGAGCATAGACCAAGAGAAGGGGGTCGATATATTGCTTGACGTGGTCGTAATGACTTGCAGTGACACCCGTGCGAGTAAGATATTCATCTTTGGTGGTGGAAAGAAGTACTCCAGACCACTATACATGAGACCGGAAACAGTATTAGCATTGATCTTTTTCCATAGGCATGCCCTTTGGAATAGGGAATGTGAGAAGTTGCATGTAGACTTACAACAAATCTAAGGAGGGCGGCGATACCCGCATGATCCAAGACATACTTGCCATTTTCAGTGATTAATTCCTTTGGTTCAAGTAACTGATTATCAGTGCCAGCTGGAGTAGTCATGATGAAAGGTTGCAGCGCGTAATGCGATATTTGATCTGATAACTTATGTTTCGAAGAAGGCAGAGTTGTCCAAGTTGAACAGTAAAATAATAAAGATAAAGGTGGATGTGAGGATGCGTGGTCAAATATATTGTACTTTATCCTGTAGAGTCATATATAACTCAATGTTTTAGAGCCTGCGAATACAATCCCCCTGCAGAGTTTTTTTCTGATTTCATGTAACGTCAAGAATTTATATCTTCTTTTTTTTTAACGATTTTTTATTAATGTCATATGATTATATGATCAAGAATAAAGGGCTCTGAAAAATTGTGCGCGCTAGCTCACCCCGAATGCTACAAGCAGTATCTACAATCCACCATATCTTTGATTTAGTTTGGTGTAAAAAAATGTGTGTTGTGGTGGTGTAGAAGTGGTGAAAATGTAACACAAATGAGGGGGAGTTCAAATCTATCTGGGGCACAAGCATGCCGATGAAACAATGGCTTAGCTGAAAGAGAGTTCGTATCTGGGGATGGGATAGGGGTAGGCGCAAATAATCGGCGAACAGGAAAGTGGTACAGCTGAGGGGTAGCAAGACGTGTATGTATCTTGGTAAAGGAGCGGTAAGAATGAAACACAGATGAGGGGAAGTTCGAATGCGCAATTATGCGGATGAAATAGTGACTTAGCTGAAGGAGAGTTCGTATCTGCATTTGGGTAGATGAGAATGAGGTGGGTTAGACGTAAAGAAAAAAGTGGTGCAGCTGAGGGGTAGCAAGATAGGAGGTCGCCAAAAGCATCGGTTAAACATAAAGTGGTACAACTGAGGGGAGGTTAAACCCATATCTTGGCAAAGAAAATGGGTGTAGGCCAAAAATGGTGGAAGAAAACGCAGCTGAGGGTGGGGGGAAAAGAGATCAATACTTTGGTAAAGGGGTTTCATGATACGATTCTTGTTGACTTTTTCCAGTAAAATCACCCAATGTGGTATAGATGAGGGGAAGTTGGACCTGTAATATGATAAAGATAGTGGGGTATATACGCTGTCAATCTCCCGCATGATACTCAACATTTCATCTGCTAAGAGATAACGTATGTAACACGGGATCCAAGACTGTCCATATGTCCATATGGAAGTAGGGCGTAGTATTGCTGGCAAGTTTATACAAAATGTATGAGGTTATTTTTCGGTTAAAGACAAATTGATGTCATTATGAACGAAATTGTAGGTGTGTGTCAGTTAGTACCCTAATACGCGCACTTTCATCACTCTCCTTAGAGCTTATTCGCTGCGTATATCCCAATCCCATATAGGCATATCCGTTAAGTCATTATATGATATGTGTAGTGAAAATCCACATGAATAGAAATCGTATTTCGACAAAGATTGTGATTTCTTGTAACCTTAAAGAGAATTCAATCCTACATGTTTTGAAGTTCGACGATTAGCTGTTCTTCATTCTCAGGTCTTCATTCTCAGGTCTTCATCATGAGTTCCAACGACGTCATCCCCAATACCCCTAGCGGGTGGAAACATTATTCGGAATCCCATTCCTTACCAACTCTACCTCGAAGATCAAACCTAGTCGCCAAAGATAGCAAAGTGAGTTTTTGCTTTTCGTTAGATTGTTTGTAGGTTGGTGGATGTTATACTTACTGATGAGTTACAGTATGTACTTCGAGACATATATGTCGATGCACCAACTGCTATTGCCGCATCCACATCCGACTTCACCAATATCTATGCGGATGTGATAGCATTTCCTACGGCAGATACAACTATCGCAATTCCAAAAAATGGGATCATCAATCTTATCTGCCGAACCGTGACGGCAAGCGGACCTCTTACTCTAACTCTCAATCCCGCCGCCGCCGACGAATCAGTATTTATAATCTATGGATCGACATTCGACCAACCGATATCCTACAAACTCAATTCAAGTACCACTCCTGCAATCATACTTGATCTCTCTCCATCTTCCGGCAATCTTGGCGCACAAATTGATATAATTGACGGCAAAGCAACTCTCACTTACCTGAGCCGTTATGTCGACTTATCCATGTCCGATATCGAGTTCAGCAACTGTCTCATCACTCAACTCCGAATCGCATCTATTCTCTTCTGGGTCCAACCTAGTCTTGCATTAGCGTTGACATCCCACGTAGCTAGAGCGACTGATTCTTCAGAAGCAGGCGCATTCCTTAATCTACAAGCCCATGCTCTGGGCCAACAGATTACCGCTTCAGTCCTAACAGGGCCAAACATGAACTATGCGCCGGTTTTGACACTAAGCTTGTACAAACAAGTTCTAGATGGTGCCATTACAACGACGTCTGCGTTCGAAACCCAATACAATCGATTTACAGACAAGGCAGCTGCTGTTGCAGATCAAAAAATCGCATGGGAGGCGATGCTAAATCAGACGGCTGATGCTGTTACTCTTCAACAAACCCTTGTTAGTAACGCATTAGCAAGATGGAATAGTGCAACAGAGATATTGAGTAGTGCAGAAGCTACATTGAGAACTCACCAGAAAGTGCTTCAGCAGAGACAGTCGGAATTTAGTGTCGGGATTGAAATATGGAAGATACGTCAAGTTATTCAAACGATTGTCAACGTTCTCCAAGCTGTGGTTGGTATGTATATTACTGCGTTTTTATGTTTTCATATGTTGTTTCTCGGTCCCAACCAATTTATTATTTGGAGCTTACACTAAAATATACCTCCTCTTGACTAGGATTCGCAATGGCGATCGGTGAGATGGCAATCGGAGATCCTGCCGGAGCAGCCGCCGCACCAGCAGCTGCAGCATCCGCCGTGAAAGTTGCCACTGAGGCAGCCAATGTAGCAAACTCATTTCTCAAACCCGAGACCATCAAAGCTATCAAAGGTGGTACAGAAGCCGTCTTAAAGCTATACCAAAGTACTAGTACGGCGGTGAATGATATCCGGATTAAAATTGATAATGCAACAGACGAATCAAAAGTTGTTTTCAAAGCCTCAGGAGGTGATGTCTCTGGTGATGATCAGGGTAACGCGGATCTTGTTGCAATTTTAAGCCTGGCTGCTTGGGATGACTGGATGCTACAGAGTGATGCGCAGATGGCTTATGCGGTTGCGCAAAGTATTGGAGGAGCGGCGGCGTACCAGTTGGAGTTGAGGCGACATGCTATCGATGGAAAGCTTCTTGTTCAGGCAAGAGCGCAGGCTGTCAAGATTGGTGAGTATTATGTCTAGTCAACCGATTGATAGTTCAGTTTGACAAAGATGTTTGCTGACTATTTCGTGTGCAGGCCAGGAATATATCCAACTCCGGCTCCAATTGCACGCAACACAAGCGAATAAATTGCGTCTCCAGCAGCTACACGATACTTACCAAGGAGAACAAGAAGCGGCTCTCGAGGCTCAAGGCTACTTCTACGATCAATTATTTATGCTTCGTAATAGCATCATGATTTACATGAGAGATGCCGTATGGGCATACAAATACTACACGTTGAGTGATAGTACGATTACTTTGAATCCCTTGAAAACTACGCTTCAGTATCAGGAGGACTCGCAGATGATTTTGCAGCAAGTTACTTTGTGTAAGGAGAATTATTCGAGTGATTTTACACGTGAGTATACTCCAGCTGAAACTTGGACATCCAAAACTTACTTTTGATATTTTCGTTGTGTCTAGCTTTCAGTCTTACTATTCAAACTCTCGAGGTAAGTTAATTTCACAGTAGTCAGACAATCCATAACCGAACAATCTATAAACCGACACCCACTGACTCTTTCATGCGTTATTCCCCTATAGCTCCCACTCGACTATCCCACCAGCGTCGTAACCGCTCTTCAGTCCGGTTCCCATTCCGTCACCATAACCTTCTCGCCTTCCAGCACTTCCACCTCCACCTCTTCATCTATCACTCCAGCCATCTCAGGTTTTAGTCTACCTCCTGTGACCGGGCCCTTCACTGGCGGATCGCGCTTCCGTGTTTTCGGCATGCGGGCTTTTCTCCTCGGCGCCAAACCCCTCGCTACATCCTTTTCCTCGGTTACCTCAAAAGCCCCCATCCTCCTTACAATCTCCACCTCTGGGATTTACAACGATGTACAAGACAACGTGGTATACGGATATACGATGAAACCGCTTGAACGAACATTTAAGTACATGGTGGCGAAAGATGGGACAGTGCAAACACCGTACACTTTTGATAGTATTATTCATAGTGGGGATTACGTGGATCCAACTGCGTTTGCACAGTGGACTGTGAAGATTGAGAATGCAGATAGCTTGGATCTTACTGGTTTGACGGGGTTGGAGTTGTATTGGGAAGGAAATGCGAGATTGAATCATGGAGGTGGGAATGCTTGATGGATGATGCATATTTGTGTGTATTGATGTGATTCATTGGTTCGTAAGGTAGTTTCTCAATTTGATAAGTCTTATTTCATCCAAATGCACCGTGTATTCGTGGTATGATTTTCGATATGGTATCAGAGAAGGTAGGCGTTGCTCTGCACAGGCCAATTCATACTTTTGGCCGAAAGGTCTATAAACCCACTAATGTGAGAGGCCAGACCTCGAGTAGCTCAAAGGTATTGTTCAAGATATAAAGGTCTCGTATATATAACGAGAAGGATATATTCTTGAAGTCTCTAGAATAGAGCAGTAAAGAATAGAATGGAACATCAGGTGACTTGGTAAAGGCATATCCTTAGTCGTACGAGGGCTCTAACCCTCACATTATCCCCCCCTCCCCTACTCTCCGGCGAGCTCGTTTATTTTTGGTAGAATTTCCACAGTCTTTTGCCTTAGTCTTAAGACGCTTCTTCCAATCGATCAGAGCAATGGTATCCTCTAGAGATAACTCCGGCTCCCAGGTTGCTCGTCCGTAGCAGTCCCACTTTACTAAATACTTTTTGTCTATTTCCTCTGCCGGGAGCTCTCTTCTGGTCTAGCATGTGTTCAATATCGTACATTTCTGTTCCGTCAACTAATATTGCAGGTGGTTGACTTTCTTCAATAAATTATCCATACTTTATCACCAATTTTACAACTGGGCGCTTGATCTCGCTTCCGATTTGTTGCCTGCTCTTGAGCTTCCTGTATCTGAATACCAATAAAAACCATATATAAAATATGATAACCTAATTTGAATCATCCTATAACTTAAACAGTTCAAAAAGTAATTACCTTGAAGAGATAAAGGAGCCTCCCAACCAGTAATCACTTGAACCCTAAGCCTATCCAGAATCCAGATGGCATTCCTACGACTCTGCCCACTCCAATGATAAAGCCAAGAAAGATATTTTATTTCAAGAACCTCCAACTCCAATATACAATGTTCCGTCCCCATGGCACTGCAGCTTGCTTTGCGTCTTTAGTTTCTAGTTCAATAATAGCATCGACCAAACCTCCACACACACCAAGATCTACAAGATCCACCGTATAGCCAAGGCTCTTGAACATGGACATAGCACCTTTCCAATGCCACCCTAGTAGTGCTTATGAATAGTATTTTCCTCCAAGATTGTTGAAGTTTGTGGGGTGCATAGAAGTGGGTGTGGTAATTGTGAAAGAGGTTATATCAGACAGAGAGAGGGTTGGAAGGGATCGACAGTGCGCGGTGATTTGTTTGCAAGGAAATAAAAATACATGAAAGGAAGTTCTTGCCCTGATCTCTGGCGTTTACAACATCATGTTATTCATGCGTCAAGGTCCGCCCATCAAATGTATCTATTATTATCACAACTCGGGGGTTGGGACATGGGACATGGGACATGAGATATAATGTCTTGTAAATCCTCAATTTATGATGATTCAGAATGCTAAATATAAGATATCTAATTGTACATCCCTATTTGCCAAGTATGAAAGTTTTGTTCTGATGGGTCATCTATCTAATCCTTCTTTCTTGGGAATTCATCCTATAAACGACCTGCACTTCGTTTTAAAGGCATCCTTCCCGAGAAATCCCAGAGCAAATATTGCCATCCATCGCCCTAGTTATCTACCTAATGTTGCTTAATTTCATATCCTCCAAACCACAAAAAAGCAAACCCATCCTCGAAAATACCAATCACTTTGGTTGATAGAAGATCACCTGGTCCCCATACACATCATCGAAGAAGAAAGCTTGACGCCGTCAAATGCTGATCAAAAGCCTGCCATGCATGATATCATAATGAAAAAGAAAAATATTTCATATTTGCAATCGATCTTTATGCAAACCCGAAATATTCACTGCCTGCTGTAATGGCCGTAAGAACTTGAGCACGAAGGGTTTCATAACTTTCGTATTCTGGAAGGTCGAGTTCTGTGCACTTTGTTAGCATAGGAGCACATATTCGGATTAGACAGAGTAACTTACGATTGAAGCACGTGTGAGAAGATGGTAGTCGCTCTTTGTTACCATAATCGCGATGAATATTGAATCGACTAAAGCCATTCATACCCTCAAGCTCTTTGAAGCCATTGAGAGGAACCTTACTGGTGCCCGTGACGAATTGCAACAACTTGGCTCGCTCTTCTTTGTCGTACGAACGAACAGCACGCCAGAACCATTGGATTTGTGGAGAAGATGCTGAGTAATTGTGGTATTCGGTGTTGCTCTTCCAGTCATCAACATCAATTTCAGGTAGTCCAGAAATTAGCAATTCCAGTTCCTGCTCGTTGAAAATCGAAACCAGTTCAGCAGGGATAATATCATGGAAGCCCTTCAAAAACTCATCAAGCTGTGCCTTCACAGATCCAGTAAGTTTCCATTCGACCATCAATCTCACGTACTCGTGCTTGTTCTCCTCCGTAACAGCAACGTTGCGTCCGTTTTCAATGAAGTCAATGGTCTCAACAACGCCAAACTTGTCATTATCAACAGAGAAGGTTTCGGTGATGATATCCGTGATATCGTTCTCAAGCATCCATATGAGAGATTTATAATAGTCTGGATCCAAAGATTCCATGTCTTTCACTGAAACAGCTTTGCCCAAGATGCGCTTGTAAACTGCTCTGCTGAAATGACAGTCGAGAACACGACCTTCATAAAGTGCCTTTCCGATGATACGACCGATAAACTTGAAGAACATGAGATGCTCCTCATTGATACTACTCAATTGATTGGGATGGAAAGTAGTACGGTCGGAAGATACGGGAATGAAAAGAGCATAGCCAGGGTCGAACATTTGCCTAGAGAGAACTTGGAACCATTCACGAGTAACTCCACCTGCATCAACTCCCTCTTCCCCGTGGAAACGAATGCTTAGCTTGCCATATTTCATCTGATCCGGAGTTTGGAAGTAAAGAGATTTGAAAGAGTCATGGAATACTTGCTCTCGACGAACAGATAGCTGTAGGGGAGGAACTGCACGGGAACCTTGGCTTCGGCTGTGGATGCTGCGGCTGAAGTAGTTACGCTTGTTATCGAACTCGAGAACCTTGGGATTCTTTACCAAGAGGGAGAATGTACCAGACATGAGCTTAGGTGTATGTCGGACGAGGTCGTTGAGAATCTTTCGATGCTCCTCGGTAAATGAGAAGAACAAGTTCTCCATACGTGACTCTGGGACGGGACTAGCAAGAACCATCTCCTTATTCTTCGCAGCTCGAGTAAGGGGTGCGTCCTTCAAGGTGGTGTTCTTGCAAACGACCATGAGGGATTCAATCAAAGGTAAAAGAATAGTGGCGACACTAAGCATGTGATCTTGTTGCCTAATTGTACTGAGACAAGCACTTAACTTCTCCCACATTGGACCGAAAGTGGAATTCTCATAGAGGCTAGACAAAAGATCTTGCTTTTCAACAATCTCAGAAGAGTCCTCTGCTTCACTGGCGGCACCATCCTTCTTCTCACGCTTAGGGTCAAACAAATGATCTAGAGCAGTGAGAACACGTAGAAGTTTGTGCTGATCGGACGCCGGTGGCGAGAACTTAGCTAATGCGACACCTTGGATCTCCGTTCCCGTTCTAGCTTTTTGAATCTGAGGAAGAAGGTCTTGAAGATCTACCAAGATGACTTCTCCCAATGCTCGAGCCTTGGCAATAAGTTCTTTTCCGAAAATAGTCTTCGCCCCAGGTATTGTGGAAAGATTCTTGATGGTGGATATTGTCTCTCGGAAGGTCTTAGAGTTGCACTCACAGCAGAAAATGTTCGTTACCAATCGGAGATTGTGTTCTGGAACGACTGGAGGGGTGAAAACATGTACTTTCTTCTGTTCTTGCTTAGAGGCATCCTCGGGCTTAGAGGAATCAGTCTCTGGAACGGCGGAGGCCTCGCCAACATTAGTGTTTGTTGGAATGGCAAGCGTTGAAAGTGCTTGAGCAGAAGTCAAATCAGCAGGCGAATTTTCTGCAGGAGCAGCTGCCTCTGAGGACGTTGGTGGCTGCTCGGTAGACGTGCTTTCACCCGTGGTAACATTTTCTGGATCAGGTGCGTCGGTAGAACCAGTGGCTTCCGCTGTTTCGTTTGCAGGCGCAGCCGTTTTGGCCTTTTCTGCTTCTTCAATAGCCTCCTTTTGTTTTCGCTCTAGCGCAATGAGGGGGCTAGTGACAATGTTAAGTAAGAGTGAAAGCTGTTCCATGATCGTTGCGCTCTCCATGATGAGGTCGCGATCTAGAAGACTGAGCAAAGAGTTGAGTGCATATCTTGGTGCTTTACTGTCCTTCCCTTTTCCTTTGCGACTGAGACTACGCTTCAGTCCGCCAGATGGCTCATGCTCGGTGAGGAAGAAGGATGCAACATGCAAATTAGTCTGAGCAAGATAGACCAAGGCTGTCAAACATTGTTGGACTACCATGAGTGGCGATGCTTCCGAATTTGTCTGCGCAAGAGAGCCGAGACCAGTGAGTGTTCTTCGAAGAGTTTGTGTTGGTGTCTTTGGATCCTTTTCTTTCGGTTGCTTAGCTCTGACTGACAAATAAGAGAAACTTCGCTCAATTGCGGTCATGTCGGCACTGCCATCCTGAAGAATATGGAGAAGGGTGCTGATAAGCTCGGCGCGGTTGTGCTTGTTCAATGCGACATTCTGCAAGACTGAGTTGAGTGTACTTCGGAAACTGCTGTGTTGAAAAATGAACATCAAACGCAGGAGTGTTGCTACACCTTGTTTGTCCAACATCTGAACAATTGCCCGACGGGCTCTTGGCTGCTGAGGGGCAGCTCGGTTTTCCTCACCAGGAGCAGGGCGGCGAATAACACCCACAGGCGCTCTTCCAGGATGACCAGGATGATCCGGCTGACCTCTGCGTAGCTGACGTGCTTGAGCAGCGAGATCTGGAGGCAAGGATGCCATAAAATCTTCGTCACCATCCATCAAAACCTCATGCCTGAGAGCTGGTGAAAAGGTGGCAAGAATGCTTGGAAGATCCATATCCCCATTTGGTGGACCACCACCTGCTGCAGCAGCTGCTGCGTCTCGTCGTTCGTTACGTTCACGACGACGGCGTTCTTGTGCCTCTTGTTGCATGATTTCCTCTCGGATATCATCTGGAAGAGCATCGAGGAATTCCTGGTCAATGTCGGTTGGTTGTGAGCCGGTGGCGGTAGCTTGTTGACGTCGTTCGGCAACGGCAGCCATGATGACCTCCTCACGGATTTCCTCTGGAAGTTCCGCAAGAAACTCTGCGTCAATACCCAAATCTGTAATATCAAATGGATTGCCACGGATCAAAGTCATGACTCTAGGACGATCAGCAGCTGGAATTTCCGCTTCCTGTGTTTCCGCATTCGTAGCCGCTTCCGGTGCTTCGCTCTGAACACCCTCCATGGCATCAGTTGCGTTGGCATTATTAGCTTCGCTAGACTCCTCGGTTTGTTCATCAACCTCGGCACGTTGAGTAGCCGCAAGCTCAGCTGCAGCTCTTTCAGCAGCTTCTTTCTCTTCAGCCTCTTTCTTCTCCCTGGCTGCCTTCTCCTCTGCCTCCTTGGCTTCCCTAGCCAATTTTTCTGCTTCGCGTCGCATTTTTATTTCTTCTTCCAGCGCATGAATGCGCTCCATGTTAGCTGCTTTGATAACTTTGTCGGCTTCGATAGCAGGAGGGACAAGTCCTGCCATAATTTCGGTTTTGAGCTCTTGGGCGACCTCAACATTGCTCGGTCCAAAGAGTAACTTGGACTCTTCTGACCATCGCGCAGCTGTAAAATGAGTGGAGAAAGATGTAGCGCTTCCAGGCTCGCTTGTTTCGCGATGATTGTCATTACGAGGACGACGCGTGCCAAACATTGCTTCAAGTTCCCTAGGCAACTGACCAGGACCAGCGGTAATGTGAAACTGTAAAGCTTGTCCATTACGAGCAATTGATCCTGGGATACGTAAGGACCGGATCATATCAAGGATTTGTTCAGGGCTATCACCAAAGGCACGACCCCCAAGAACACTACTCATGTCTATCAAGCTTCCGCCTGGTCCCGCTGCTTGGATCCAGCTGCCTATTTGAGGTCCTCGATGGCCAGATCGGTTTGCACCACTTGGGCCACTGCGTTGAAGTAAAGGATTCGTGCCGTCGTCCGCGGAATATGGCGGTGGAGCGCCGGATCTGTGTGCTCTATAACGAAAATCTGGAACTACAACTCTATTAGTTCTATTCTGTCTGGATTGATCATTCATAATTCCCGCCAGAATCGCAGATTCAGCCGCCTGGGCGCGTCTTTCTGCAAATCTGCTCATAGCTTCTAATTCTGAGAGTTGAGACAACCTACCACCAAGTGGATCGCGCGAACCTCCAGGAAGGAATGGAAAGGGACTGGGGAATGCATGACGATGTCGGCCTTGATGTCCACGGTGGCTGATGACCATTGGAGGCTCAACATCTCCCTCCCAACCAAAGATAGGACCGGGGCCGTCCGCTTGATCTATTAGTCGGACCGTAGAGCTTGGTCTGATATTAGACTGACCTGGATATGCATGCTCAAAGAGCATTTCTTCGTCCATATCATCCTCGTCTTCTTCATCTTCTGCCGTGAAAGTTAGCAAATGCTTACAGAATGCTATCGAAGCCCGTTCAAAATGAAAAGGAAATACAATCCATACCTTCCTCTTCAATTTCTTCCATGTATTCACCCAAAGGTTCTTCTTCATCATCTTCAGGGTCACCAACACCTTCTTCTTCCAGACGTTGAAGCATTTCAACGGCATCTTCCTCATCACCAGCACCGGCAAGAACGCGAACAAGATTGCCAATAGGACCCATATCACCCATAGAATGAGCGTGAACATGAGCGTGAACATGTGCCTGTTCGTTGTCCTCCCCTGGTCCCTCGTAGCCTTCCTCATAATCTTCTTCATCATCATCCTCCATATCTTCGTCATTCTCGCTTTCCCATTCATCAAGATCTTCATCTTCGGCAAGCTCTTGGACATTTACGGCCTCGTCAAGAATTTCGATACGAGCATCATCATCCTCCATTTCTTCGGAACCGTGCTCGTCATCATCGTCATCATCATCATCATCATCATCATCTTCGCTATCATCATCGTCTTCGTCGTCATCATCATCTTCATCCTCCATGATAACTTCGACATCAACACCATGATCGGCAGAAAGACCTTCGATGGGACCCATGCCATCATCATCTTCATCACTGACATTCTCCTCATCATCTTGTTCCAATTCTTCCTCATACTCCATACCGTCGTCGTATTCGCCTTCGTACATATCCTCATCATCTATAAAAGTTAGCTGCTGAATAAAAAGTATGACACTGGGTACAACTTACCATCTTCGGAATCGGATGATGTATCATTCTCATCCCCTTGCTCGAACATGCCTAAAGTCGAGTTTCGGAATAGATCAGGGGTCTCTTCCCGCTCATCTTCTAGATCCGACACCGAAGTAGCAGACTCAATATCGTCCTCGTCAGCTTGTCCTGGAAGAGAGGATATAAGTGAGTTTTCGCTAAGATAGATGGCATGATGAGTAAGCTGCTTGAGAGGGCGCAAAATATATTTTACAGCACGCTTTGCACCGGGAAAGTTGAGATCTATGTCTGCGACCGAAGCAGTCAAGGCTGCAATGTACCCCTTTTCGAACATTATGCGCTTGAGCTGCATCTGCGATCTCTTAATGACAGAAGTATCCGCAGTTCCTACATTATCCTTTCCAGTCATGATATGCATCATAAGATCGGCAAGTGAAAGCATCCTAGCATATTTAACCTCGAGGGGTTCAGTAGAAGCGCTTGCGTCTTTGTAGGCTTTGAGAATATTTTCTAGGACAAACCGTCGAACGAACAAGAGGTCAGGTTCGTCTTCTCCATCGCTTTGCTCTCGGGACTTGTCAAGAATCTTTTCTCCTGTCTTGGTCAACAGAGCAGTGATGACAGAGTCGGCCCAATGCGAAGTGGTGAGCTTTTTGCGAATGGCCATGTTTTCTGCATAATCCAATGTCCCAATGGGCAAAAGATCGGCGAGGAGATAATGAAGCACACTAGATCGAGGTTTAGACGGGGTCATGGCTTGAGGAGGAGCACTACGCTTGAAATTGATGAACTCGATCTTGGTTCTATTATAAGAGGACAACAGTTCCGTGAGACATTGCAGCAAAAAACATCGATAGATATATATAGGATGTTCGTCGCCCTTAAATTCCTGTTTCGTGGGTTCCTGGAGAGATTGGCCATCTTTGGGTGCAGGTGAATCAGGCACGGACGGTGCACCAACCATGGACACATCCCCGTTGGATGAGGTAGCCT
Source organism: Sclerotinia glacialis (assembly GCA_002162575.1). Classification (NCBI taxonomy): domain Eukaryota; kingdom Fungi; phylum Ascomycota; class Leotiomycetes; order Helotiales; family Sclerotiniaceae; genus Sclerotinia; species Sclerotinia glacialis. The sequence continues at coordinate 224,606 of NGKH01000022.1, forward strand.
TCTCGGTAAGGCTAATGGTTGGGCGATCCTTATCTTCCACATCTTTGTAATTTAAGAGCTCGCAAAGTAGGAAGTGAATAACACCATCCGGGTTCTCGACTACGGGTGTTTTGTGCTCTGAAGAAGCTGCCTTTCCAACATCCGGCATATCGGTATCAATAGCCTCAGTAGATGGTTTGAGATCTTGAAGACTTAGATCCTCCGTAGCTTGTACGGTCGGCTGAACAGTATCTTCAGAAATCTTGACAGACGAATTGTTTTCACTTAGAGCGTCACCCTTGAGGACTAAGGAGGGTGCACGACTTGTGGGTTCAGACGACAATGGCCATCCTGTGAACTTGACCATTTCGTTGGTTACTTGAACAAAAAGTGCTGGGGCACGATTGGCGATGTGGTGCACCCCCCTCAAGTACAGCTGAAGATCAATAGGGGATCGCTGCGGTCGAACATTGTGATCAAAGAAGGCCTTGATATCTGATCGCATAATTTGTTTGATGGTGTCGTCATCCTCAACAATATGTCTGAGAATTAGCAACAGAGGGCTGTGAATGCGAGTCGAGTTGGCTCCCGCAAGCTGCTTCGCCATGACAAACAATCGCTGTATGTTCTTCTTCTCGCCCATGGCTTGCGCAATTGAGCGAGTACGTGTTAAAATGACAAGGATTCGAAGTACAGCAAGTGCGAGCGATTCTTCTTTTCCAATTCGTGGAAGGATTTCCAGAATTGAGTCTAAAAGTTGAGACCTTTCTTCTTCAGATACGGCAAGCTCTACATGCTCAACGACATGTGCCTCAATCTTTTCATTTCCATCTTTTGGTGGTGTCCACCTAGCCTTTCTTGGTTTAGCATCTTCGCTCAAGAGCATCTCAACAATCAGAAGAATCTGTGCAATCCATGGCGATGGTTCCTCGGCGGAATGCGAAGGAGATAGCTTGACAAAAGTGAGCAATGTGGAGAGATTTTCCTTGAGCTCCCCCACCGCAGCGGCGTAGAACTGCTTCTCACGTAACATTAGCGCTAATAAATGAGCATAGGCGGCGATCTTATTTCCGTCCGTGCGAACATCTTCTGCACCTGCGAAAGACATCAAGGCGACAACAAGTGTTTCAGCGACAACCTTTCTCAGTCCAGAATGATCAGGAGATTTATTGACCATGGTAGTAATCAAGTCGGATATCTCAAATGTGACATCGCCATGAGCATTGATGACGTCCAAGCACTTATCAATCAAGTTTTCTCGAATGAGCTTACGCTCATCATTCAAGTCGTCAACGGTAACTTGCTTGACAAGAGGCTCCTCGGCCTTGACGGATTGCGTAGGCTTCGGTGAAGGACTTTCTAGAGCGGCGCTAGGTCTGGCACCATTGGATGCATCCTGGTTTCTATTATCATAACCAGTGGCGATTTGGTTCATCATGAGATTAAACCCCTGGGGCGTAAAGGGATCACCGGCTGACCCTGGTGTACCTACTTGGCCTGATGCCGAGACTGCGGTTACTGTTTGAAGGGAGTTAATGATCGCTGTCACATCTGGGTGTGCAGAATTGATAGCGGCGGGTTGCTCATTTGGGCTTGCTGATCCAGTAGATCCACTTGAAGGTCTAGAATTACCACTAGGCTCGGGAGCAACCTCAATCTCATCGTCAGGAATTGGGCAGCGCCCACGACTTCTCTCTCTTTCCTGTTCCTTGCAATAGTCAGTTGAAGTAGCAAGATTATTGTTGCAACGATACAAGGCTTCCTTGGCTAAATCCTCAGCATAACCTTGGGATCTGAGCGCGTGCACATTATCAGAATTAATCTTGAAAGCCTTCCGGGAAGGTCTCGTCTGTCTGGTAGATTGGTTTTCAGTTCTCCTACTAGCCCCAGCTTCACCTTCTGTGGAGGCTATAGTACGAATCACTTCAATGAGAACCTCTGATATTTGGCTCGGAGCCTTTTCAATCAAATCAGATTCCCACAAACTTCGGACAGTAGGTAAGATTGCCATGCGAAGCTCCACCATGAACTGGCCAGGATGGAAAGAGTCAACCCGAGCACGATCTCGATCTCGTTCATTGCGAGGCATCATAGCTAGGGTCTGCGGAACTTCGATTATATGCTTGGAATTGGCGAGGATTGAATACATAGAAATGACCTGTTTGGCGCCGATGGCCGCTAACCTATGCTTCACCGGATTTTCGGCTGTCTTCTCCTCCTCCTGCTGCTCGCGTGACAGGACACTTGGCGCACGGATTTCGGAGGTAAAAGCTTCTAGGATTCGATTCAGTGTGGTGAAGCCGGAACGCTCCTTGAAAGCTTGTAAGACGATACTGATGGTTTGGATTTGGCGATCTGTATGACGAGAAGCTAGAAAATGTCAGTTTCAATCTTGTCAAATTAATCAAAGGGGATGGTTCTTACAATCAATTAACATATCCTTGAGTACAGGTAACAATTCGATCCAATATGAGTAAGTTTCCGTACTGTTGTCATCGCCGGGGCGGGCCAATTGGTTAAGAATAGATTCAGACAAAGCCTCGGCGATAGTGGTATGGTTTTGTCTGTAGTATGGATCAGGATTGCGCTTGCTGAGTAGTACCTTACCAACATTCTGGAAGAAGGGACTAATAACCCGAGCCGTCTTGCCAAGGAGGTAACGGAACGTTTGATAGTTCCGATATTGAGCAGAATTCCTTAAATCTCCAGGGGTCGGAAGTTCCGTAGAATTCTGAGTCGACTGACTTGATGGCTTGGCGGGTGTATTCGGAGCCGGATTGGCTTCTTCGACGTCTGTTTGCAATGTAGCAGGGGCTGTTCCACCAGCAGATGGAGATGGAGACTCGGTTTCGACACCTGGCGCTGGCACATTTACAGCAGTGTGAGGTGGCTCGGTGTTGACAGCTCCTGGAAACACGTCCTTCATTACGCCGTCCTTAATTCGTGCTGTTGGTATTGGTTGCCAGCTCTTGGGAACAAACGTCTGCAACAGAAGTTCTTCTTTGATAGATGCACCTAAGAGGGGACCTAGGGTTTGAATTAAGCGGTTGTAGTGATCAGCGAAATTCATAGAATTGAAGCCAGACGGAGTGTTTCTGTGGCTGTATGGAGATCCTTGTATGGAAGCTGTCAAATTAGATACCAAGGATTGGACATTGACAAAAGCTTTCGCAAAAGCGGTGCCTTGGGCCAATATCGCCTTGTCGGCTTGATCGTGACTTTGATTATCTACAAACGGAGCGAAGAAAGATGTGCTGAAGTTGTGTGTGGCGAACGGTTGGAGAACATCTGCGGCAGCCTGAGCTCGCTTCAAAAGTGATGGAATGACGAGATATGGTTTTTGCTCGGCGAGAAGAGCGATAACATTTTGCAGATTTCGTCCGGATATGCCGTCCCCGAAGTTGGCTGGCAGACTTTGAGACTCGGCGAGATCAAGCACATACTCAATGCCACCTCTGGCACAGAACTCGGTGCGGACGGAAGAGTTGTTCAATACAGTCGCAAGAAAAGAAGCGACCGAGGTGATGTATGCCGTCATGGAAGTGTCGGAGTCTTTGGGTGTTGCTGGAGCGGGTACTGCTTCATCCGCATCGCGCATTTCAACGTCACTGCCATTATCGTTTGACTTGCCTTTTCCCTTTGCATCCGAAGGGCTGCTTGGGGAGGCACCCAAGGGAACGACCTTACCAGTGGAATCATGTTCCCACAAATTAACACCTGATCGATCTTTCTCCGCCTTGATTTTGCAAAGATAGCCGACTCGGACGACCATATCAAGGATAGCGTTGACGATTGCACCCTTAAGAGGGGGGTGATGTCGCGCCAACTCATCAAAAGTACCGCCCAAACTAGATGGCAATTCACCACTTGACTCCATACACTTGACATGCTCGGGACTCTCGAATATCTCGAAGAACGATTCCAGAGCACGGGACGCTCGAAACATCCTCATACCAGCGCTGTTCAAGCAGAGCGCACTAAATGCTTGCGGTACGATATTAATGGTTTCTTGAGTTGGTAAGATGCCACGAGCGAGTGGCCCATCGCGGGGAGCTTGAAGCATGGCCAAAGTTGGTGGGTGTGGGGTGGTATCTACCTCAAAAAAGGGTTCATCATCGGATTCTTCGTCAGAAGATGCTGTTGAGATATCGCCGCCGTTAGGACTTCCAATAGCTATGCGTGCCCTCTTTTTTGCTCCGGAAGGTGGTAGCATCTGAATCGGTCTCCCGGTGACAGCTTCGAGAAATCCTTTGCTCAAGCCAGCTTCTGCAATGATTGCAAAACTCGTGGGCTCGTTATTGATGAAACCGTTCAATATACCGACGGCGTTGGTCCAGACAATGGAGCCAAAACAGCGAGCGTTCCCAATGATTTGACGTAAACTACCGAGGAGTTGTGAAGAATCAATGAGATTTCGCAAAATGCGGTCAAAGTTGCCTCCGTAACTATTTGCTGATGACATCATATGGTGAATAAATTTGAACAGCCATTTCAAGACTTGTTGTTGATAGAAAGGAATCTCATAGTCAGTGGATGGTGAACGATGTTCGATTGGCATTCCATTACCAGATTCTGCCATGGCCGAAGCAGCTGTCGTCTCGTGAACAATCAAATCCGAGACACGATCGAGACCATTTGCATTGACCAGTATCTGAAAGGCTTCACGAGCACTGTATACTACATTGTCCAAAAACGACAAAGTTTTCGGTTGATAGCGTTGGGCGACAGTAGTGCGCAATCCGAGAATTTCAATCATGATAGGTATCAAACCAGCCGTCACAAGGCCCTCTGCAGTACGAGGATACTGACAGAGACTAGTCATAAGTGAGAATAAAGCGTTTCGCCACTGATCCTTGTCTGTCAACTTATCACCAAGGTCCTCCACAGCCATCTCTGCCACAGCTTTACGGATGACGTACAACATCACCCCATGGTTTATGGTAGTATTCAAAGCCTTGCAGACATCTTGAAATTTTGTTGAAATTCCAGCGATGGCCTCGAGGGTTGAAAATGCCAGCGTCTGCATGTATGTAGAGACAGCGATATCACCTTCTGCGGGCGGGTGCACCAAATCAGCAACTTGATAGATGAATTGTAAACGCTTTGGCTCGTCACCATCTTGTTTCATGATGTTTTCAAGGAATAAGGGTTCAGCATAGACATTAGCCATGTTCGCGACAGCAAGCATTCTAATCGTCAGAGCCTGTTGTCGAGTCTCCAATGAAGATGTGAGAGCTTTCGCAATTCGAATCTTTGTAAACAGCTCGTACTGTAGATCCTGGGGAAGATCCAAACCATGCTCCTGCATCAAAGAATAGATATCTGTGGATCGAAGCTTTGTCGAGGATATTTCTATGGTTTTGGCATTCTGTCGTTGCGCATCATCCGCAGGCACTGCTGGGGTACGTGCCAAAGTTGGAGATGTCTCTTCTGTGGTAGAAGAGCGATTCGGACGGTGGGCGTTCGGGCCGAGATTGGATGATCTGCGAGCCGGTGTTGGAGTAACAGGTGGGACAGCAGTAGTGATGATATCGACTGGTTTCAATGCATTGTTGGCTGGCTCGGATTCTGTCTTGGTTTTCGGATAATAAGTCATCCTGACGTCTCCCCATTCATCCCAGCTCGTATGCGATACAGGCGATGCGGTATTATCGGAACCTCTTCGAGGGCTCTTGGTACTTGTGCTAACCCCTGATCCACCTTTGTATATTGAAACGAGATCATTTGCATAAACAATGGTGGTTGAACTCTTATGGCTTACTGGAAGGTTGAAATAAGCCTTGTCCTTCTCCTTGCCTTTGGCCCCAGGAGTGGTGGGATTGGGTGTCGTAGTGGAATGTGCCGAGTCTGGCGGCGTGGTGATGATCTTGCTGAAAGGCAGTGCTAACTGAATAACTCTATTGAGATCAATATTGTAATGCTCTGCCAAAAGATGCTTGCTACTCCTAGCAGATCCAACACGCTTCATGGCAGAGTTGTATCTCTGAGCCAATTGAGATGTGACAAGAAGAGTGTTCTCAAGTAACGACAAAGACGTCGTATTGAGTAAACTCCCTAGATGCGGACTGCTCGAGTAAATACTGCGGTTGCCACAATTTTCCAAAAGCATCTTTGAGAATTTCAAGATCGCTTCAATCAATTCTCTATCCCCGTCTTCTCCGTAGCCCAACTCCGACAGATCATGAGTCTTCGCATCGTCCGTTGCTGCTCCTACATTCGACTCCAGCATTTCACGACCGAAGTCTACCTTTTGAGGGCCATCTGATAGCTTGTATGTTGTGCAAAATCTTTCAAGTATCACATCAAAGCGATTCAAGAGAGAGATCCAATGATAAAGGTCGCCACGGGGGAAAGGCCATCTTGTAGGAAATTGTGAGAGGTGTTGCGGGAGGAGGGGCAGAGAAATGGAGCATGCGGTTTTCACGAATTCATTGATGAAGGGAGACTAAACGCATCATGTCAGCCTGACCATATATGCCAATCAACGGATCAAAAACACTTACCAAGGTTTCCAGGTGCTTGGGCTGTATCGTCTTGCTTATTCTCACCATGATGACGGCGGGCGCGGCACAACGGCAGAAAAAAAGATTTCGACCCCCTCCACTACCTCTGTAGCAACCCTATTTTCTTGACAAATTAACAAAGAAGAAGTGTCTCAAGATATATGACAGCTCCAGCTGTAGGTAGGTGGCGTTTGGTGCGTTTGCGCCGTGAGAGTAAGTTGACTTTTGAGGGTACTATGTACGTCGCGCGAAATCTGCGAAATCTGCGAAATCACTAACTTTGAATGACGTTGAGTTAGCGGCTCACAAGATAAACTTTTCGTGATGGTGCAAATCAAAAGAATGTCGTAAGCGTACAGGGTCGCGTTATTTCGAGGTGTGTGAGAAAGCAGGCGGAGAAATTCGTGATATCGAAAGAGTGATATTGAAAGGAACGGTGCAGGCGCCTTTCAATACTTCGTCGTGTCGATAAATGTAAATTTCCTCGACGTGATTGCGCTGGGATGGGAAGACCAGTTAGTTACTGAAAGATGAATTAAAGTAGAATTAAAGTAACTATTTGTGTTTGTTGAGGAGTTGAAGGAACGAAGGTTTGGGATTTTGGTTATTGAATGGTGGTGGTGGTGGGGTTTATGTTTGTGTTATATATGGGTTGAGTAGCAGGATGGGTGATGGTAGGAAAGTTGGAGATTTTGGGTGAAGCTCTCTTATTGAAGCTACTTCCTTAGGTCAATACATACAAGCAAATCGCTTAGAATAGAACTACAGCACAGCACTACTACGTCAGTAACTAAGTAAAACAGAATTGATTTTCTAATGAATTCCTTTTTCTTAATGAAACAATTTAGAAGAGATTAGGTTAGAATAAGGAAAATAGGTACAGTTACAATTATAGAAACAATTACTGTAAAAAAAAAGTGAATGGGTAAATATTTTCATTAATTTGATATAATAATAACTCTAGTATTGAATATTTGAGATTAACTTTTACTTTTTTCTATAGGTAGCCTTATCGAAGCCTCGTCAAAACCTGTAGTAGCCTTGTCAAAGCCTTGTCTCAAATACATGTCAGCCTTATATAAATAAGACTTGTGACTTGTGAATGAGGCTTGAGAACTTCTCATCTAAGACTCCTCAGTCCTAGCTGCTTTAGACCAACAAGGAGAATCATTTCTGGTTCAAAGTCTGAGTTTATAAGTCAGTTCATGAATAGCAGGTAGAAAGTTGAAATACTTGTGAACCTTTATGATATATTTGATATATTTATAACATTTGTTTCATTTGGTTCGTTTTCCCATTGACTATTTCCTATTTCTCACTCACATTGCTAGCCAGTTGATTGATCAAAGGAAGTTATCAATCTAGTATATACACCATAGAAAACATTCCTGATATAATTCCAACAACTGTGACTTCAACCGAACCACAACATATCAGATGAATAGCCGTTACAGATCATGCATTATGATTTGAGGATAAGTCGACCTTTCCAACTCATACTCTGTACACCCTCACATGAATAATATGCATCTATTTCCACAATTCAAAACTGTAGCTAGTAATGATGCTCCGCTGGCTGTGGCTCGATCAAAGACTCACTTATACTCCGGTATATTTTGTTTTCCCTTTCGTTTTCCCTCGGATGAGATGATATACAACTCCACTTCAGGTTACGCATGTTCCCGCTCCACCCAACGAATCGGAACAGTACAACAATTAAGTAGAGAGGTTGGGCAAGGGATACTCATGCCAGAATGAATCCTTAATGAAGCCTTAATGAAGCCTTTTATGCTTTGAAATGGGCATTACGTATACTAAAATGTCAAAATGGCAAAATGTCATGTATACCAAAATATCATGTTTAGCCGCCTGCGAGGTCCCCGGATAGGATATCATGAAACATATAAGAAGTTATAGAAAAAGAAAAAGGTTAAAGTTTCATAAGGAAGATCTAAAAGCTAACCCCCCTTCCCCCCCCCAACCAAGGAATTCCCTTTAGAATGAATGGAGCCTGTCAAACCGATTCACTAACGTCGATACTAGACACCAAACTGGCTAGATTATCCCCTGAGATGTCGTTATGTGGCTCAGTAACATGATTAGATCTTGGGAGAAATGTGAATTAGCCTCTGTTATTTACAACACCCATCTGTGAATTGATAAGTCTACCGAGTATTAGGCATGAAGGTATACGGTAAAAATGAATCTTCTATCTATTCTACATTCCTCCATCCTTAAAAATATCCCAAAAATATCCCAAAAATATCTCAAAAATATCTTTCCCCTGCCAAAATAAAAACGACAAAACTCTCTTTCCCATTCATTAGCAACAAAGGAGATCGAATCTTGTGTCCCCGGTACTTTGGTACTTGAAAAGGAATACCCATAGAAGCATAGCCATTAGTATCGAATTGTCACCACCACCAATTCAATCACCCAACCGAACAACTCCTTTAACTCTAAAGAAGAAAAATGCTATGAATCAACAAAGATAGACATGACTTATATATGATTCAAGTCATAAATTCCCTTTTACATCTTTCCATTCTGATTCGGATTCTGAGTCTTTAAAATTAACAGCAAAAGAAACTCCACATTTTACAACTCGTACAATCCACCGGTCCCTCCCTCGATATTGTACACGAACCTTTTCCTACCAGTTCACTTCCCTAAAACGATTCCAACTCATCCGCATTTGGATTTATCTTTTGATGGCCACATCGAATACTGTACCTTCCCATTAAACTACTTCTTCAACCGGACCACTCACTCACTCACACACACACTCTCTCTCTCTCTCTCTCTCTCTCTCTCTCTCTCTCACTCACTCACTCACTCACCACATACCTACCCTCAAAACTACGAGAATCTCCTTCCTCGACATATATCCTTCTCTTAATTTTAATGAAAATATGTCTGATCCCGAGCATCAAGAGCATCAACAACATCATTCCGATTCAGAAAAAGATTCAATAATGGAAGAAACAGAGAGGAGGGTTGAGCAGAGTTCGGATCATGAGAGTGTTCGTTTATATTCTTCATTTACTTTCATTCCCCTATGTGTCCTGTCCTCGGTCAAGGTAGCACAGCAGCTATCTACCTGCATTGAACTGCAACCAACCATTCACTAACTTTCACCCTTATATGTAGGACATGTTTGAAGATGCCAATGATCTTGATCTTGACGACCTCACAGATACTCCCACCTCCCCAATTGAGAGAACCAGGTCTTTGACGAAACGAAGATCATCATCTATTAAGAGCAATACACAAGATACCAGTAGCGATATTTCATCGGTCCCAACAGTACCACTTCCAGAATCCAATGGCGAAACGAATCACGAGCAATTAGAATCCGATCATCAACCACCTAAATCCCCCCTTTTGACATCCCATCGTATGTCCACTTCTTCCCTCCATAATGTGAATCTCGAGGACGGTGATGGTTTTGGATCACCTCCACCACCTCCTCCCCTTTCGAAAGGTAGCTAGGCTCTGCTCTATTATTTGAGTTGTTTGATAATTCAGTACTGATACACAAGTTTGTAGTAGCACCAGAGGAAATGAGACCTGATCAACCACCCGAATTACCACCAAAACCCAGCATAATAACTCCAATGCAAGGGCTTTCTGGAATCCTTCCAGATGTGCCATTCTCACCGCCACCACCCCATCCTCCTGCTCCCGCCCCTGCCAATCTTCCTGCGCCCGCACCCGTTACAAGAAAATTAACTAGTCCATTTTCATGGCTTTCGAGAAATACCTCGGCTCCAAAAGAGAACGTAAAATCGTCGCCATTGCCGTCACCTCACGCGAATGAGCGAAGACATACCGCTTCCTCGATAGCAACCATCAGCAGTAATTCCGAATTGATGCTAAATAAATTGGAGGAGGGCAATGAAACAGATCCCACGAATGGGGTCAGACGGCCTGGGAGGAATAGTCTGCGGGACAGATTTAAGCTTGTGAGAATGCGAGAAGAGGCCGGTATAACAGAGTTGCCTGAAGAAACGGACGAGGCAGGCAATACAGCATTTGGGGGACTTATCAGGCAGAGTACGACTCTTGGCATGGGATTTACAGGCTCTCACGACGACAAAGACCACTCGCCCAGCTCTGCTGTTCCACCCACGAGTCATAATCCTGTCAGTGTCAACCCAGCATTGGCCCCCGGTACGGCATCTGGGGTTTCTGCAGGCCCTTCTGCAATGGGTGATTCAGAAGCACCGGTTGATTGGGATTTGTGGCAGAACGTCGTGTACGAAGGACCAGCCGCGGTAGCAAGGACAAGCGCAGAAGAACTCAATCAAGCTATCGCAACTGGTATACCGCATGCCATCAGAGGTGTGGTATGGCAAGTCTTGGCAGAAAGTAAGAGCGAAGAGCTTGAGGTGGTTTACAGAAGCTTGGTAAATCGAGGTACAGACAAGGACAAGGACAGGATGAGTACATCCAGCGGAGTACCAAGTATTGGATCGATGAAGGAGACTGTAGTTTCATCAGCATCATCAATACATTCTGAGAAGTCTACTCCTGCAACTACTCTCACCAATGGGATGAGATCCCCCTCTCCACCGAGCGAGAAAGATGTCGCCTTGTCTTTGGCTGAAAAGAAAAAGAAAGCCAAGGAAGATGCGGCGGCATTGACGAAACTTGAGAGAGCCATCAAGCGAGACTTGGGGGCTCGAACAAGTTATTCAAAATTTGCTGCGAGCGCTGGACTACAAGATGGATTATTCGGTTTATGCAAGGCTTATGCTCTTTATGATGAAGGGGTTGGCTATGCACAAGGCATGAACTTTTTAGTTATGCCTCTGCTGTTTAATGTAAGCTACCCAAGTCCCATTTCCAAATGGTTTCTAACGTTCAATAGATGCCTGAAGAAGAAGCATTCTGTCTATTAGTACGACTCATGAATCAGTATCACCTTAGAGATCTTTTTATTCAGGATATGCCAGGTCTACATAAGCATCTTTATCAATTTGAGAGATTATTAGAGGATTTTGAACCGGCCTTGTATTGCCATCTCCATCGACGTCAGGTTACACCTCATTTATACGCAACACAATGGTTCCTTACCCTTTTCGCCTATCGTTTCCCATTACAACTTGTGCTTCGAATTTATGATCTCATTCTTAGCGAAGGTCTTGAGGCTATTCTCAAGTTTGGCATCGTACTCATGCAAAAGAATGCGGCCCACCTTCTTACACTCACTGATATGGCTGCATTAACCACATTCCTTAAGGATCGACTTTTCGATGTTTATATTGATGCTTCTCCTTCAGCAGGATCAATACTGGAAAATGGTTTCTTCGGAAATTCTGGCGCGAGTATTGATAAAGAAGTTTATCGAGCGGATCATATGATCCAAGATGCTTGTGCGGTCAAGATAACCCCAAAAATGTTAGAAACATACGCATTAGAATGGGAAGAAAAAACCAAGTTGGAGAAAGATCGAGAAGCAGAGCTAGAAAATCTTAAATTGACGAATATCTCTCTCACACACAAAGTTCGACGTCTAGAAGAAAGGGTCGAATCTCATGATACCGAGCACGCGGCCTTGGCTACTGAGCTTGTTCGTACCAAAGTCGAAAATCAGGAAATACATGAAGAGAATGAGTTTCTGAACGAACAAGTTAAGGAGTTGAAAAATGTGATTGAAAAGCAACCCGATGAAATCGAAGCAAAATTACAGAGTGAGATGGATCGATTAATGAAGAGAAATCAAGAAGTTCATGAAGAAAATCAAAAACTCGAGGATGAAATGAATGAAATGGAGCAAAATCTGGTGGAAACAAAGATGAAATACGCCGAGGTATATTGTTATTTCCCATTTTATACCGAATGAATGAGAGTACTAATCAATCTTATAGATCAATGCTGCTCATGAAGCTTTAACTCGAAAATGGACGGATTTGAGGAAAGCTTTGGGCGATTAATATCGCTGTAAAATATCAAATATCAAAATTACTAAATACGACTTGTACAGTTCTTCTTCAAATGATACCGATACTTTGAACCTCCTTTTTTTGGGCGTGTTGGACCCGTGCATGCATGCATGGATTGATGGAAAGAAGATTATTAAAAAATGCTATGCTATCTTATAGAAGCTTGCTTGCTTGTTTTGTCTGCTAACTGGATGGATGGAGTAGAATGGTATGAATGGAAGGAAGGAATAAATAAATAAGAATACTTTAGGTACAGCATTGGGATTGCATTGGGAAGGAATAGTGTTGTTTGTTGTATGGTATGTGGATTGGTGGAATACTTTAGGTCCTAGCTAGTCTTAGGCACCTGCTAGATTTTGTTTTAGCGAGGGAGTAGGAGGGAGGGAGACAGATGGAGAGAGACAGAGGAAGAGAGATAGATGGAGAGAGAGTGTATATGTGTGTGTGAAGAATCAAGAATCAAGAATCAAGAATCAAGAATAAATGATATCGCTCTTGACTTTTTGACTTTTTGGTCTTTATCTTTTGGGTTTATGCTTCTTGAATTATATCTTGAATATCCTGTCTTGCTTTTAAAGTGAGCTTTGAATGTCTTTCTTGCGTTGAATATAAACTTTTCCTCACTTCATCATCTTATTTACTTGACACACTTGATTTACTTGATTTACTTGATTTACGTGATTTATCTGATCTATCTGATCTATCTAATTCATCTAATTCATCTAATTCAAATTCATCTAATTCAAATTCATCTAATTCATCTACAAATCAATCCTTCCTTCCCTCCTCCTTCAACTTGTTACTATGTATGAATTCTCCTTTAGCTTTGGCTTTGACGAGCGGATTTGAGGGGGGGGGTATCTAGACTTGAGGTTTGGGATTTGGCTTGGGATTTGAGGGTTGAGTTTTAGTGTGAGAGGGATAAAGAGGCTATTTATTGATTGATGGGTAGTAACCTTAAGTAGTAGTTGTTATAATGCTATGATTGATAATTAATAATTGATTGAATGTAGTCTTACCGGCTATCTATTCTACATCTATGATAGATAAACAAAAGCACAGGGTATAATCATTATCCTCATCATTCTCATCATCCTCTGCTTTCTCTACTTTCCCCCATTAATCATCTCATCTCATCTCATCTCAACCATAAACTCAAACCCCTCAAATCAAACAAATCCCCATTCCCTCCTAACCCCCTCCCACTCCCCCACCTCTACAATCTCGACTTCTCTCCCTCTCCCCGCTCCTTTCCCTTCTAATTCCTTCCACCTCAAATCCACTTTCGCCACAACATTACTATCCCCAACTCTCTTCAAACCCTTCCTCCCAGTTCCTACTCCCCTTCCAGAAGTGCCCTCCCTCTCCCCCAATACTCTCCCCTTCCTAACCACCTCCTCCTTCCAAGCCCTCCAATCTTCATACCCTTCTCTCTGCCTCGCAACCCAATAACCCGGTGTACTCTTCGCGGGTCTCCACTTCCCTCTATCCTTCTGCATAGCACCCAGATCATAGATTCTTGAGTTCTCTCCTGTAGCCAATGTCAAGAGTTCGCTAAGGACATCTTGACCCTCTGCAATTACTAATGCTTTTCTCTGTTCTTCTATCGATTTAGGTTTAATCAAAGGTTCATCCAACCAAGACATATTTTCCCGTTCAGAAAGTTTGACACGACGATTATCTTCGCGAAGGTATCGAACTGCAGCTTGTAGACTAGCGATTTCGGTTTTAAGAGCATCCATTTCTCGTGCCGTAGCAACAGCACGTTCTTGACCTGCTTTAGAACCCGATACAACTTCTCCCAATGCTTTACTCTCATCGGCAATTTTCTTCCACTTCTCGCGATCGGCTTCCATGGTTGATAATTCTTTGTTTTGAAGCTCGATTGCTTCTGTGAGTTCTGCTTCACGGCTCTTGGCGATCTCAATTTTGCGCTCGAGTTCGTTGATGCGTTCATTCTTCTTGGTGGCATCTCTCATGCGACTTTCCAAAAGTTCTATCTTGACGGATGATTCTTCGAGGGTTTGATCACGCAAGGCGATGAGGCGGAGACGTTCATGGTTATCTTCTTTGAGGCGACGAAGTTCTTCTTGAGTATCTATAGTTACGGTCTTGGAGGATTTCAGTTCTTGTGATCGGAGGATCCAAGGAGCTGTTGCGAGCTCGAATTCCAAGGTCATGTCGAGATCAGATGTTAAGGTTGAAAGATCGATGAGTTGGCCATTGAGAAGTTTAAGCTTGTTCGCATAGGTAGAGAATAGGTCAGATTCATCGGCCGTGAAAGTGTTAGAAGTGGTTTGATAGATAGTATTTTGTACCTCTACATATGTGTAGGGTTCGGCTCTACCTTCTTCGTGTAGTAATGTGAATAAATCGTTTCCTACATGACGTGTGTAGTCTGCAAGATGTTGAATTCCCAGCTCGCAGCGCTCGAACGACTCGATGGTATCGGGCATTAGTGATAATGATCGAGCTTTCAAGTCTACAATTTCTCGGACTGCTTTTCCAATAACAACCTTTGCGCTACGTGTTTGAGTAATAACTGCTTCAGTCTTTTTGGAAAAATGTTGGAAGAGCTCATCATCTTCCTCTTGACTGGGTATGATGAATTGTACCATTGTTCGGGTAGATGTAATTGCAGCAGCAGCATTTTCGAGCTGGCTCTGCATGACAAGGGTACGCATATGCACCTCATCAGCGTAATTAGCAAGGCCATCCCGGAGATGAACCTCTGCAAGATGAGACATGAGAGCGATAGTACGTTGTAATTCGCTAGCACATTGCTTTTCCTTCAATTCATCTCTTCTCAGGCCGTCTATCCATCCGTTGAGTGCTCTTTCTACAGGTTCAAGTTCATAAAGTGCGCCTTCATATTTACCGAATTCCTCTATAGAGCAATGGCTAATGGCATTGACAAAACGGTCACACATAGCACTAACCCATACGAGTTTGTCAAGAACATCACAGCCAGCAAATATGTCATCCTCGTGACCAATAGGTGGCTGCCCGTTTACTCTCTCCTTAACAAATCCATGCAAGAGATTTGCTTTGAAAGCTACACGCCGGAATCTTAGCAATGCCAAGACCGAGTCTCTTTCTGCATTGAATTGATCTGGTAAGAATAATTGAACAATAGACAAATGTTCTGATGCCTCTTGAGCGTCCAGGCGACGTAACTCCAGGTCGATTGTCTTGATTTGTGTTTTAGCAGCAGAAACTTGGAGCTTCATGTTCAAATCTTGCATTGCACGTGATCGACTGTTCAATTGTTCCGATTCTGTTTCTGTGACGGCATGAGATGCTCTCATATCTTCCAGATCGCTTTGGAGACTGGTGACTAGTTCACGGAACTTGGACAAGGTATATTCCATATCATCCAAGGTCTCATCCTGCTGGACAGCTCGTCTTGCTTGCTCATTGATAATGCTTTCCTTAAAGTCAAGTTCTTCCTGCATTTCCTTCTCTGTCTCAACATGATTGATCTCGAGCTCATCATTCAGCTCTTTCAAACTCTCGAGGTCCTCAATTGTGGCCTTAAGTTCCTCAATCTGCTCACTCATACTCATGTTTCGATCAGTAAGTTCCTCGATCATGTCTTCGGCCCCTAGAGCATTATCGAGTTGTTGGCGGAGATCTTCAATAACTGCTTCTGATTGAGCAAGCTTTCCCTTAACCACATCATAATGTTCCTTCACACTACCAAGCTCCCGAGCATCCTCTTGTAAACTCTTGATCTCGTCTTTCAGCTCGGCCTCAGCTTGTTGTGTCAAATCCCGGAGCCTCAGAAGGGCTTCTGTCAATCTTTCATTCTTTCTCTCCATTTGCAAATAACTTTGGCTAGTCTTTTCTTCTGCACTCATCTCCCCCCCTAATTCCGTGTTCTCTTCTCGCAGTACCTCGACCTCAAGCTCCAACTCTTCAGTCTTTTGTTTTAAGGCATCCAATTCAGTCTTGAGCACTTCGGCTGTCTCTTCTGCCATTTCCCTATCTAAAGTCGCCATTTCAAGTATCGACTCATGTTCAGCTTCATTAGCTTCAGCTTCCTCAAATCGAGCGGCAAATTCTTTCAGCTGCTTTCGCAAGTCTGTTATTTCTTGTTGCTGAGGTTGATATTTCGTCTGTAACTTCTGAATAATTCCTTCAAACTTCTCCTTTTCTACCTGGACATTTTCCAAAGCTTTCAGCTTCTCCCTATCCTCCATCCGTTTCTTTTCCATTACTCTAAGTTTGGTTTTCAGATCTTCAATCTCCCTGCTAGCTGTCGTGCTCGCTGCACCGCGCGGTGCCGCTGGTGATCCTCCTGGTGAAGTCTCTCGTCCCGTCCTAGACAACACAGGACTTACAGCTTGTGGAGATAGTTGACCAGTGTCGCTCCTCAGTGACGGCGATAAAAGTCTATCTTCATCCACCGTTTCATGAGTTCCATCACTGAGGTGGCCAGTACTTACTTGACTAGAACCTGATGGCACGCGATCCGCACTGGGTCGAAGAGTGCGTTTTGGAGCCAAAGATGTTGGGCGAGCACCCGTCGTCCTGGTTGCAGGCGCCCCTATTCTATTTCCAACATTACTACCCCCAGCTAATGGCTTTCCTCGTGCCGCAGGTGAAGGTGGTGGTCCCATTGATGTTCGGCTAGTTACAGATGATGGTCGTGGTTTTGAAACGCTGGCAGAAGCTGCCCGAGAATTCGCTGGTGTTCCAGTTCTTGGGGTTGAGGCAACTGAAGTGCCTGTGGAGTATAGTTGTTTTGTAGGTGATTTTGTAGGGGACTAGACATAGCATCAGAATATATATAAGCTGAAGGTGGATTTGTACATACCCGAAGTCCTGAAGGACCTGAAGGGTGCCTCCCCATGGGACTTGGACTTGGGGCATTCATGCTTTTCCTCTTAGCCACACCATTATCTGGAACAGAACTTGTTCTTCGTGCCACCGGGGCAACAACACTACTTGGTCGACCAGGCTTCTTTGCAGGCGCAGGTGCTTTCGGGGGTGCTGCAGGTCGATCGATAATCCTAATAGTTGAAGGACGAACGAACATTCCACGACCCATTTCGCACCGGAAATATCGTCTTCCCAGGACACTGCCATCATTTTTGCCTCCTCCATCTTCCAATTCAACTCCGATCCAATCCCCTGCAGCAAAAATTGGATCCGTTCCAATGTAAAGAATAGTCCCTATAGCACCATTTCCCAGTTCGACCGTTTGGCCAATTTCGAACTCGGCCATGATGTGCGAATCATCTGAGAGATTTAAAACTGCGGTAGAAAGTTATGCGCTTTAGAAAATATGAGAAGTTTGTCGTTGCTAAGTAAATTATCGCATTGTTGATATACTATGTCGTTGTCGCGTTCACGATCACACCAGATATGATTACGTAATCATGAAGTTGTCCGTGCTGCTGAAAAAGAATCCCTTAACTCATTCACATTCACCCTTAGACCTTTGGATCATAGGTATACTAGATAATTTGTACAAGAATCATATCGTAGCCACCTGTAGGCCTTTTTAAGTCGGTCGATTTTGTGAAACATTATCCCAATATACCATATGATCAATCCCAAGGATATCTCCTATTCACCCCTGAATTAAGAACCACATTTTCAATACTAGAGATAATTGATAACAGGACCTGTGACTTCTTTGCATTTTGCATTCATGGATATGAGAACACGAAGCACTCTTAATAGAAAGGAGGCCGTAGTAATATCTATTGAGATTCTATCTCCTATAAAACTGCCAAGAAACACATCATCATATCCCATCCTCCATCCTCCATCCTCCATCCCCAACCCTTTTACCATCACCATCACCATCCAACTACAAAATCATCATAGCTGCCCCCATTACCGCGGCTACCGCACCTCCCAAGCGTTCTCCATTCACCATTTTATCTCCAGCCCCTGTCTTGATACTCGTGTCCATAGCAGCGCTAGGTGCTGTAGTCGTTGCCATAATCCCGCTGGTGAATGGCGGACTAGCCGCACTAGTTGCCCCTTCAAATGCAACAGGTTGAGTAGCTGCAGTAGGGTTCTCAACAACAGTTTCATTGGAGGGGTTGAGGACGTTGTCGATTACGTGCATGACACCATTGGAAACAATAATGTCGGTGGTGATTACTTGGGCACTGTTGATGAATACTTTGGAGTTTTCCGAGGTGACGGTAAGAGATTCACCCATGAGGGTGGGGAAGGATTCGTTGGCTAGACCCGTGGTGAGAAGGGTGGAGTAACCGACCTGCGGGTGGATTAGTTTGAATCTTGAAACTGTGCAAGGAGTCTACATACGGTACCATTGAGAACATGATATTCCAGAATTTGACTTAGTTGTGTTGTGGGGAGAGCAGCAGCTGTGTCTCCTATTTTCTCGAAAGCATCATTGGAAGGAGCGAAAATCGTGACGTCGTTGAGGGAGTTGACGGGATCTACTAGGGATGCCTTTGTGAGGGCACCCGCAAGAGACAAAAGGTTTGAGTCAATAGCTGACATGGCTGGAGAGAGAGGAATGGTGAGGACTGTATCAATGATATGCATCACACCCCCATTGAACATAATATCCTGATATCTATGTTAGGTTTGATCCCGATACAAAGAATTGGGAACTGGCTTACAGTCTGTGTTGTAGTGCTTGTCTCTTTCAATCCAGTCGTAATAACGGCATTTGAACCATCCAAAGCAACCTGTACAACTTGTCCACCAGTAACTTGTGTGTAGCTCTCATTTGTCAAAAGCGTCGGTACGAACTGTGCCTCTTTTGTGAATTTGCTGGCTGGGAATGTACCATTCAAGACATGATATTGAAGAACTGCAGCAACAACATCGCTCTGCCCAACTGCAGCCTTGTTTTCAGGCATCGCAAGGAATTTGGCAAAGGCGGCGTTAGATGGTGCTAATACTGTAATCCCCGATGAGGTGTTGGAGAGAGCGCCCGCGAGTGCAGGTTGTTGCCCAAGGAGCACTGAAGATATTAATATGGTAGGATGAAATGGACACTGCAGGACTTACTTGAAAGTGTAGAAAGTGTTCCATTATTAGCTGCGATGGCTTGAGATAATGACATCTGAGCAGTGACGCCGGAGGCAAGAAGCGCCAATGAGAAAAGTGATGGTGTATACATTATGAAGGGAAGTAGTAATAAGATCAACTATTACTTATATATATTCTGCTCTGCAAATATTAAATAGATAAAGAGGACTGGATAACTATCAAAATCACCGAGCAAGGAAACGACATCAGGGAAGGAGAGGCAAGATATAAGATATGGATGGAGAGCTCTCTCGTGGGCAAAGCGGAACTCGGAAACGCCCCGCAGAGAAGGAAGAAATACCAAGGATATGTTTCATGCTAAAGTCTTGGGGCGAGAAGGCTTAGTGCTGTCTGTGGTAAATGTGAGTATACAAAATGTAGCACAGACTCATGATGAGTAGATAAACGAGTGTGCCAGTTAATTGATACTTGGTCGGATGTTTGAAGTACACTTGCAAAACCCTTGTGCCTTCACATATGACAGAAGTAGCAACTGTTACTACAATTTGCTAACAAAGAAACATACACTAGAAAGCTTGACTTGAAATATAAGGTTAAATAAGGTTAATTGATAGGCGGAGTATGCATGAAACAAGCTCTGTTCGGAACTCAAACGCGTGGTATGATTGGCCGCATGAAATGTCAAAGCGACCCAAACGCGGCAGGAAACAGGTGAAACAAACAATCTTGGACTTCAGGGCAAGAATCCATCCTTATTTGCTTGAAGAGGAGGCTGGGAAGTTTTATGCAGGCGCAATCGTATGTAGATGACAGAGATTTGCCACTGCCATTCGAGTATATCTTAAGGAGGAAGTTTGGTTCGAATTCATTAAAAAAAACCACCCGCTGGGATAATTTATCGCCGGTTATTTTCCTGGGAGCAGTGGAGTCTTCCGAGAACAATGCTGAATACTGAGACGATTCTTGATACTATGCTGAGCACTCGCTCCATGAAGAAACGTATTGATATATTCCACACCCAAGCGCATGACATTACCCAGGGCATGCCAAGAACTTTGGCACTTGCGATTCGTATTTGCCGGCCGTTGCTCATTATTTCTTACAAGGCTAATAGTACTTGTTCAAAGGAAACAGATACCGGTACATATGATTCGAAGTTGAGACAGGACTTGGCA
Organism: Sclerotinia glacialis; assembly: GCA_002162575.1. Taxonomy (NCBI): domain Eukaryota; kingdom Fungi; phylum Ascomycota; class Leotiomycetes; order Helotiales; family Sclerotiniaceae; genus Sclerotinia; species Sclerotinia glacialis. The sequence continues at coordinate 245,198 of NGKH01000022.1, forward strand.
GGATAATTCATAACATTTATTGGCATTAATGAAGTAAAGCAAAGCAGTGTGCGTTATTATATACTTTTGACGTTCCCACTCAATTATTTCTCATCCTTATTCCTTCGGAGCCGATGTTGAAACTTTATTGGGGATCTTGAGTTGCAAGAACCTCGCAAACACAACGTCATTCCCCTGATAGATTACTTCCTCATTCAATCGGTGCATTTAACCAGTAAGTTCCTTAATGAAGGCTCCTGGAGTAGGAAACAGAGAATTTCTCTTTTTCTTATACTTATCGCCGAAATCACTACGATATTGCTTTTCCTTCTTGACAGCCCACTGCTGCATCTGTGCGGTTCCGATAATAGTGAAGATGACCGTACTCAAACTCTTTGTCACGAGTATCATGCCGATCCATGCGAGCATCTCGAAGAAGTAATTGGGGCACGTTACCATAGAGAAACCATAACCTTGGGGAATTCCACGCTCAGTCCCCCCCGGCGAGCGAAGGTTCGAGAGAGTGAGATGGGTTTTGAGGTTGGAAAGCTCTCCAAAGAGGTAGAGAGCCACTCCAGCCATGTTTAGATAGTCCACTTTCGGGGATGACAATGCGGTATAGGATGAGGGGGCATATATGAAGTAGGCGATGTAGATACCGCTGAGAAGCCAGTAGTGAGCGCAGTTTTTGAAGATGTTGTTGGCTGGCATTGTAGACAGGGAGAAACGGTGGATGAAAATTGTTTCATATTCGCGTTTGAGGAAATGAAGAATTATGAGGGCCATGGAGAGAAGCTGAGAATTCGAGAGGGGGCCGACAGGCTGGGAGTATATGTAAGGGCGAAGGAGCGGGAATCCGAGGTGGATTAGGATTGGGCCGAGATATTCGATTATATATACAGTGCGCCAGCCTAATTGAGGACCTGTAATAGGTGACAATGTGAGTATGATGTGTATTACTTGCAGAGCAGGTTGTGATTGTGTACCTAAGTCCTTGATCAAGATTTCCTTTCCAATGATGACTTCTTTATGTTGAGAAATGAAGGCTTTCCGGTCTTTCAAGATCTTCTTTTGCTCTGGATCGAAGATGCCGAATCGATTGGGGTCCCAACCGCCGACTTGCTTGGCCAATTTTTCTTTAACATCCTGAACTGTAGTTGTTTCGTCGATATCGACAGAGGTAGGAAGACGTTTGATGGGATTTTTGGGAGCTTTTGAGGTTAGCACCAAGAGATATTCAATGGCACATTGGATAACTTACAGCGATTTGTGACCTTCAAAGTGACTGCCATCTTTCCAGATGTGACTATATATAATATAAATTGATTGATCCGAAGTTGTTTAGGTTAAAGATAGCAAGAGCTGAACATTTACATGCTGGCCTTCAAGCTCCAAAATTGTTAACAGGGTACGGAAACATGCGCCAAAAATTCACCGGTCGTCATCCATCACATGACAAGGTTACATAATGCGATAACATGATAGATAGAACTAACTCCACCACTTCCGTAGAATTAGCAATCCGACAACTTTCTCTATATACTCCACACGGCGAAGTACTGGTATTGGTTTACGTACACTTTCTCCTCATTCTTCATTATTCTTCGTTATTCTTCATTCACATGTTCTCCTTATCCATTATATTGCTTCGTATACAAGCCGCCAGCGCTGAGCCGTTCAAGCGGGTATCACACCGATTGGTCTAATTGTCTATTTGGGTACAGCTGTGCAACCTTGCATTGAGCCCTCAACAATCCTTGCTCTGCAAGCCATCTTCTCCTCATCAATTATGTGAGGAAACGCGTTCGAAAGTTTTGAGCTTTTAGCCGCCCCTGCCTTTAGTTGATGCAGTCCATCGAAAATAAATGAGAGAGTGGATTTGAGGGTTCGAGGGTTTGAGCTGGGTGATCTAGCTGTGCAGTAGCCAGCTCAAGTGAGAATTTTCCAAATGGAACTGGGGAACACGTCGATCAGTACCCGGGGGCTCTAGAGCTTCATTTTTAGCAGCAGCAATCATCACCTTCATACAGCAGAAGCTGAGCAAAGAGAATATGCGTTTTTCCTTTTTATGGATTAGTTATTATTATAGCTTCTTATCTGCCGTTCAGCCTCCTCTCTCTTAGGAATTAACTCAATATCCAGAATAGCGGCTTGCGGGGTCGGGAGCACAATGTTGTGTTCATCAAGAAACCAATCAAACATCTCAGTGGCTCCAAGACACCACCACCACCCGGATTTCGTTTACGATCTGATTCATAGAGTAAGCAAACATCGATAAGGTTGTTAGATGTCAATTTCGACTTCGTTATCGAAAAAGTCATAACGCCTCTCATTTGACAGCTATATCTCAATTTAGATACCGAAGGAAGGAATGATACATTTTATATTATTAAATGTTTAGTATTCACTTGGGTTACATTGGTATACCGGTTAATTCGCATATTAGTAGTGTTGTCTAGTTAATGAATGATACGTCGAGTGGCAAGCATTTCAAATAGCGCGCGCCATGTCCGAATCTGTGATTTTGCATACAATCAGGTCTCACCCCAAATGTGCAAAAGGAGACATCTACGCATTGTCCAATAAATTCCGAGTATTTTAGCCCTTTCGATCCTTGCTGTAGCTCAAGCAGTTTTGATGTAACCCTTCAATTTGATATTCATAAATTTTGATTGGGTCAGATTGGAGGGGATCGTCAACACTCTCTTCAAGATTTACATGTACTATCCTGCATCAATCGGAGTACACGGCAGAAGCTATCAAATCGAGGGGAGAGCCTCCCTTGTCCCCTTCCTCGGCGGCTTACTAGGTAGCTCAGCTTCTCATCCTTTCCGACCTCTTCCTTTTCCCTTCTCCTACCTCACCACCACCTTTATATTCCAACATTATCCCATTATCTTTTCTATTGTAACAATTGATCACTGATTTCCATGTAAGCAATAAAAAACTCAATAAATTCTATCTTTCTTGTTGAATGTAATTTGTATTCTCAGTTGAGAACTAACAGTCCAGCATAGAAAACTTCATCGAGTCAATCGCAATTATGAGACGTCTCTCGACAGTGTTCAAGAATAAGGACAAGGAGAACACCAAATCCTCACCCGCATCTGCCGGAAATGGGGCGACTTCCTCAAGTGGACCGGCACGTCGTTTGACGCTGGCTGCGTCTAAAAAGTCTACCAGTGGTACTCCGAGCTCTAATCCCCAAGCATTTGAGGGTCCCGATCATAGTGTAAAACGCGCTGGTATTGTTGGAACCCTTGAATCACTTGGGAAAGTCATCAGCACAGCCAACCGTCCGTTAAATACCGAAACTGGAGATGGTTCCTATGACACAAAACAGGAACAAACGGGTTTATTGGATGATCTCAAATCATTGAGAATCAAGGATTTGGAAACATTGCAGTTGACTATAAAGCAAGAATTGGGAACTTCGAAATTGACGGACGACAAGACTATGCTAATGGAAAAACTCATACAGGTAAAGTGGGACCTTAATTTGTTCATACAAAAGCTAATACTAAAAAGTTGGTTGCAAATCTTCCTGGAACCTCTAAGACTCGGGTCAAGCTTACCGAAGTACTTGTTGACGAATTATGGGGCTCTTTGGAGCATCCACCAGCTTCGATGCTTGGTGACAAGTACAATTATCGACAAGCTGATGGCTCGTGAGTATACCACGAGAACTACCGACATCTATCTCACTAATTCTTTTCCCTAGATATAATAACATCAGGTTTCCCGATATCGGGAAAGCAGGTACAGCTTACGCTCGAAGTGTTACTCCCAAAATCCTTCAGCCAAACCCAAAACCAGATCCAGGTCTTATATTCGACACAATCATGAGTCGAGATAATGGTGGTTTCAAGCCTCATCCAAACAATGTCTCCAGTATGCTTTACTATATTGCAAGTATTGTCATTCATGACTGCTTTCGCACATCACACGAAGATTTTAATATTTCAATGACCTCCTCTTATTTGGATCTTTCTCCTTTATATGGAAGCAACCAGGATGAGCAGAATAATATGCGAACTTTTAAGGACGGAGAACTTAAGCCGGATTGTTTTTCTGAAAAGAGACTATTAGGCTTCCCTCCGGGAGTTGGATGCATCCTTATTGTGAGTGGCTTGCGGAAAGATTACAGGCCAGGAACTAAAATTTTATAGATGTTCAATCGTTTTCATAACTATGTGGTCAAACAATTGGCGACAATCAATGAGAATGGACGCTTTACACCTCCCAAGGATAACCTACCTGAGGAGAAAAAGCAAGCAGCTTGGAAGAAATACGATAACGACCTTTTCCAGACTGGGCGTCTTATTACTTGCGGCCTCTACATCAACGTTATTCTGCTCGATTATCTACGCACAATTGTTGGATTGAATAGGGTCAACTCTACCTGGTAGGTATTATTCAGATATTCCTATAAAGTGTTCCTGACTAATCGGCATTAGGACTCTCGATCCTCGTATTGAAATGGAGAGAAATAGCAAGCCCGGAACTGTTGCTGGAGTTGGTAATCAATGTGCTGCTGAATTCAATCTGTAAGCTTTTCCACCATCTGTCTCCTTGTACTTAGAGCTAATTTTTTACAGCGTATACCGATGGCATTCCTGCATTAGTCAACGCGACGAGAAGTGGTCTGAGGATCTGTACATGAAAATCTTCGGAAAGAGCCACAAGGAAGTTTCTATGCAGGAGCTCCTCATCGGCTTGGGTAAGCTCGAAGCAATGACTCCAGACGATCCTCTACAGAGAGACTTTGCTGGCATGAAGAGAGGCAGTGATGGAAAGCTCAATGATGATGATCTTGTTAAGGAATTGACTGCGAGCATCGAGGATTTGGCTGGGTCATCGGGAGCGAATAACGTTCCCGCAGTACTTCGTGCTGTTGAAATTCTCGGGATGGAGCAAGCTCGTGCATGGAAGTGTGCAACACTAAACGAATTCCGGAAACACTTTGGTCTCATACCACATGAAAAGTTCTCAGATATCAATTCGGACCCAGCCGTCTATGAGAAATTGAAGGTTCTATACGATGACCCAGATTTGGTCGAACTTTACACTGGATTGGTCTGTGAAGATGCTAAGAAGCCTATGGATCCAGGTGTTGGTATTGCACCAACCTACACAATCAGTCGAAGCATTCTTTCTGATGCAATTTCGCTGGTTCGTGGAGACAGATTTTATACTACTGACTATCATCCAGCAAATCTCACGAATTGGGGAGTTACTGAAGTCGATTATGATTTGAACGTCAACCAAGGCTGCGTATTGTACAAGCTATTCACCCGAGCTTTCCCCAATCACTTCTCATTTAACAGTATCTATGCTCATTACCCTCTCACAATCCCATTGGAAAACAAGAAGATTATGGAGAAACTTGGTCGCGTAGATGACTATAGCTGGGAAAAACCATCCAAGATTCCCGAGAGAAAGAATATCGTCACTTATGATGGAGTCAAGAGTGTTCTCACTAATGGAGAAGCATTTGGTGTTGATAACTGGCGTAAAGGTTTGGCTTTTCTCATGGGAAAACCAGGTATTTAAAATTGTTGCAGAAGCTATACACTTCAATACTAACATAATCTTAGGAGCCAATTTTATGTTGGCTGGTGATGGCGAATTCTTTGCCGAGCGACGCAATCAAATGAAGGAATGCCTCTACCAAGACAAATGGCATGAAAGTGTGAAGAACTATTACGAGAGCATTGTTCCCAAACTTCTCAAGAGGTGGTCTTATAACATTGGAGGCACAACTAACCAGGTTGATGTCATTCGGGATATTGATAATTCCGGTGAGATATTTGTCCACTCTTACCCAATCTTTCTTATCTAACATAAACTAGCTCATGTTTACTTTGCTTCGAACATCTTTCACCTTCCTCTCAAAAGTGAAGAGAATCCTAAAGGCGTATATACCGAGCATGAATTGTATATGGTTTTAGCCGTTATCTTCATTGTGGTATTCTTCGGTGATGTCGATCCAGCGAAAACCTTCCCATTACGTGCCGCTGGTCTTCCAGTCACACAAGATCTCGGTCAACTAGTCGAGCAGAATGTGAACTTTATTTCAAAGACAAGTCTCGTGTCAGGTATTGTTGATAATTTTATGGTGGAAAATAATGCACTCAAAGATTATGGTGTGCACATGGTGCGCCATTTGTTGAAGTCTGGTTTGGGTGTTCATGAGACTGTGTTAGTAGTTCCTTAATTGCTCATTATATTTGCTGACATTGCATAGATGGTCACAAATTTTGCCTACAGCAGGAGCGATGGTGGCGAACCAAGCCCAAGTTTTCGGTCAAGTACTTGACTATTATCTTGGTGATGGCAAGGAGCATCTTCCAGAAATCAATCGTCTTGCAAAGCTCAATACGGCTGAAGCAGATGATATTCTCTTACATTACCTCTTGGAAGGAATCAGTAAGCAATACTTTCATATTTTTTAATTCATATCAGTGCTAACAATGTCCAGGAATGTACGGCACATTTGGTGCTTACCGCACATGTCATCAAAACATCACCATCAACGATGGATCACGGAAAGTCGAATGCAAGCCCGGTGATTCTGTCTTCACAAGTTTTGTATGTGTCCCCTTTTCAATACATACACAACACGATCTCCTAACAAATTCCAGGTCTCACTAGCCCAAGACCCGAAAATCTACCCAGAGCCCAAAAAAGTCCGCCTAGACCGACCAATCGACTCCTACCTCGTCTACGGCATCGGTTCACACGCCTGTCTTGGCGCCGACGCCTCACGCGTAGCTCTCACGGCCATGCTCAAATGTATCGGGCGACTCGATAATCTTCGAAGAGCACCTGGTCCACAAGGCGAGATGAAGAAAATCCCTCGAGAAGGTGGTTTCTATGTTTACATGGATAAGATGATGGGATCGGAATTCCCGTTCCCGACTACGATGAAGATTTGTTGGGATGGGGGGTTGAATGAACCGGAATCGGTGGGGGATAAGGGGAAGGGGAAGAAGACGGCACTTTGAATGGCCAAGGATCATGCGGGTACTGGTGGTGCTGGTGCTTCGGAGGCTTGGAATGGGTGGTAGAGTGGGTGAATGGATAGGCGAATGAATGAAGGAACAAACAGATGGATAAATGAATTGGAGGATAATAGGCGGAAACCGGATTCCATGAGATTGACTTGATATCCTTATAATTTCCTGTTGCGTGCGTCTTTCCAGTTTAACGGGAATGTAATGAGCTGGATTCAAATTTTGGATTCAAATTTGCAATAAGGATGAGGAATTATTTATTCAGGTGGGGAGCTTTTTGTTTCTGTTTTTGCGTGTGTTTTTTTGAGTTACCCAGTCTGTCTGTCTTTCTCTCTTTTTCAATCGATACCTGGTGATGGATGATGTGATATGGAATTGAAATGATTAATCTTTCGTAATTCTACTATCCTAATATCCTACTATCCTAGTATCCAAAATTGTATAAACAAAATAAATAAATCCCCCTTTCTCTATTCTCCATTCCCATCCCCAAATTATCCTCCCTCCCTCCTCCTTCCCTCTTTCCTGCATCCTCTTTCCATCCCCAATTAACCCAATAAACAAGCTAATAATTAACCTAATAAACAACCTAGCTAAACTAACTAAACCTAATAAAAGTAAAGGTAAGACCAAAAATAAACTTTCAAAAATATCTATAATATATATATATATATATATACTACTGGAAGGTAGATAGATAGATAGATAAGCTCTCCTTACAAACAAACCAAAAGAAATAAAAAGAAATCTTTCATTTCATTTCATTTCCTGTCTTTTTATTTATCAAAAGGAAAGAGTAATCTCAAAACATCAAAAAACACAAAATAAATATAAAAAATGTTTATACATGTACTTAAATAAGTATTTAAAAGGATGAATAAAGTATGGTATCTTAAGTATCTCAAGTATGGGTATTTCGAGTTATCTGGGGTATGAATTTCACTTCTCTCGGGTATCTTTATCTTCTCTCCTCTCCTCTCCTTCTTTCCTTTCCATTCCTTTCCTTTTCTTTCCCCTCTTCAAATATCAATCCTCCCCTATTTAAAACGGAAATCAAAGGAATTTAAGTTTACAAACAAAACAAAAACAAATCACCCTCCAACCCCTATCCATTCTTCCAGATCCGGCTCCAGCGCTCAAAACAAATGTGACAAAAGAGAAAACCAGAGGATATCTTGAAGTGGGAGATAGTATATGTACAAGAAAAGTGTATCCGTAGAGGGGTTCTCGTCCTCCATCCATTTGCCGTAAAAACAATATCCAGGTATAACACAAGTATGTTATGTTCGGAGATCATACCCAGAAAATCCTTATCGCTCCTTCCACTCCATTTCCTTCAAATCATCAATATATCTTTCCTTTCCTTCTTTCACCCAGCACCTCATTCCTATTCTTCAACCACATCTCCACTCAACCCACTTCCCACCGTACTCCCTTTCTTCCCTGACCTCAGCATGCTAAACCTCTTCCTCACACTCCCTCCAAGACCACTCCCATTACTCCCCATTCCAATTCCCATGCCCATACCGAGCCCCGCCATTCCCTGGCTACTTCCCGTTCCTGTAGTGTCTGGCCTACGTTGAGGACTACTACTTCTCTTTCTGTGACCTATACTCGTGGTATAATTTCCCTGCGGAAGTTGAACCGAAAGATCCGACTGTGTTACCCATTCCTTCGAATCTTCTAAATTATGTGACAAATCATGTTCTTCGGCGATTTGAAATTCATCTACAGTCTCTTCTTTTCGACCGCGATCTTTGTGGGTCATAGAAATTCCATTCATACTTAGTCCATTTCCGCTAAAGAAGCTCTTGCGACTGTCTTTCTTTGGAGGACGACTTTCTCGCTCTGGGAAAGTTGCATTTCGAGTTAGGAATGAACTGATACGTTTGGAAGCAGCAGTAGCGCGAGTCTGGTTGGGACTATCGAGGATACTGGTATCAATAGTACCATTCGTGAAAGACTGAGAATGAGGAAGTGTCAGATGTCCCTGCGAGTTATTCAATAGATCTCCTTTTGATGATGAGGGTGAAAGTGCCCAACCTGGAACGAGACCAGGGGAAGTATTTGAGAGACGCGGTTGGGGAATTTGAAGTGAAGCGAGTTCGGGTGAGAAGGTTTGTTCGAAATCTGTATTATGCGTTAGCAAAATATGATGATGATAGGAAAGATGAGATCTTACAGTGTTGTAAATCATCCTGACTGTGAAGATTAGGTGATTTTGCAAACATCGCTAGACATCTTTTGATCATGATTGCATGATCTATCAAAGCAATCTTAAGCGCATTTTCAATGGGGCCTAACTCTATCACTTCTCCCTCTCCATCCTCATCCTCATCATCAATAGGATTAGGTAACAGTTCCCTATACCTTGCTACGCTAGACTCGGAAGTAGGATTGACAGATATATTGAGTGCTTCAACGAGAAGTGGTGCAATATCATCTTCACCATCTGCGATCCTCTTTTCCACAGCTGCCATTTCTTGAGTTTTGCGAATGATTCGTTCCAAAGCTGTTTGATGAGCATCAAGCTTATACCTATCCACGGAAATAATTTCGCTGCGACGTAAAATCGTTGGAAATGTATCCGCAGTAGTATAAATTATTTTCTCGGCAGAGTGATCACCTATTGGACCCGACGTGGTACGACGAGATGTGGTGGAGAAATAACGAGGATGTGCGGACAGAAGATAGTCTCTGACCACTTGAGAAACTTTAGAACGTTGGAAGACGTGATGAGCAATATCTCGATGTGGGCTCAGGGCAGAAATCTGCAGGAATTGTCCTTCTACATCGTCAACATCGCCAGAGGTAACAATTTGGGCAGAAGGATGTTGTTCTTGCATGCGATCAGTGAATACCGATGTCTTTTCATTGGGGGAGCCTTCATACACAAACTCCTTGTCGCGCAAGCTTTGTGGAAATCCCATTCCTCGATAGATGACGCGAAAGTATTTGGGAACAATTTTGTCGGCCTTTGAAATAGATTCGTATATCGTGGCAATTGCTCGTTGTGTCCTGGCCAATTTAGAAAAGTCGAAAACGTTGTCTTCATATTGATATTGTAGCTCTTTGTACGCAGCTATGGCACTACTCCATGCTTCACCCTCTTCGAAGTTCTTAATCATATCGAAATAGATTCGTTCCTTTCGATCAAAATGAGATTGGGCTGGGAAATCTGGATCTTCTAGTGGTGGCAATAACTTCGAAGGATCCCACTGATACAGGTCGGCATGAAGTCGTAATGCAAGTCCAGCTTCTGTGTGATTGCCAGCATTGGTTTGAAACTCTGCAAGTTGATGGACATATCGAATGAAGATATCTTCCTTGTGCATATCCCGGAGAAACTCCATCAATCGTAAACGATGAATCATGTGAGAAGCTTCACCCGTGACATCCGTACTATGAACCGCAACGAGAAGATCAAGAAATTCATCGGTGGTACCAATGAGATCTTTCACCGCGTTGTACAGTGGATCATCTGGGTTTCGAGACAAATTATCAAATAGGGTGAACAATTCATTTATAAACAATTTTTGTAAAATGCTTTCCGTTAATGGCTTCGATTTAAAAAGGTGATCCAGGCATTCGATGATTCCAGTTTGAATAGCACTCAAGTCCTCACTCAATGTCCATTCGCTGACAATCATGGTTTGGAGAACCTCTACTGCTACTCGCCGAAGACCTTCATGCACACTAAGACATAGCTCAAGGATGGGTCCGACTAAAGCAGGCACGTATTGAACTTGGTAACCTCCCATCTTGGCCAAGGCGTATTTCTGTCGCTCCTCGTGGGTGGTATCCCAGCCAGTGAACTCCCATGTTCGTCTCAACAGCTCGGCACCATTTTCACGCACATCACCAGCAATCTTCCAAACTGCTCGTCGTTTCTGTTCGGGGAAGGTTTCCAGTGCCAAAGAATCACTACCAATGAGTTTAAGTAAAGTAGTGAAGAATGCCTTCCATAATTCTGTATTGTAGTTCTCCGCATCGTCAGGATGAGGCAAGAATCTGTCCAGGAGAATGCCCGCCAGATACTCGAGTGTTTTGAGTGTGGATTTGTGATGGAAGATGCGAACGCTTAACCAATTTTGCGGAAATGCCTCACATTCTAATATGCTTAAATGTGTATTCAGGAAATCCTCAATCAGAGTTGCCATATCACCTTCTGCAAGCTCAAGCTGCATACCTGCAGGTAAATTTGAGATGGCAGACATGACTGCCGAAAGTTCAACAAGAACCTCATCGAACTCGGCCTCTCCGGCTATTGCTTTGCTGGGAAAGGGGTATGCTGTGGGGAAGAGTAAGGACAAGCGAGTTTGCGACTTTACTTCGCCCGTACGTAGTGCGAGATACGAATCGATAATTTTAGGTATGTATTGAGGGATCTCGGGGCCCAAATTTTTCATTTGTATTGCCAAAATTGAGCAACAAAGTCGAACTTGATCCCTCCATTGTTCGGTAACCTCTGTTGTTTTCCCCCAATGCGGTAGAATCCACTTGGACGTGTTCGTAGCAAGAGCCTTCAAGTGTTCGGGCCTAGAAAATAAATGCAGCCGAGAAAAATTAATAATTAAAACAAGTTTATACAATATAAGTTTGCCCTTTACCAACGCACATGAATCCATAAAGTCGATGGCAATATGCAAAATCTGCTCCCTACTAAGCAAGCCGCTAAGCTCTGGCAGCCAAGTATGGAAATGTTGAACAGCTAATGTTTGACTCCCTACCAGAATGGGTGCCGTGGTTCTCATCATTCCCTCGAGTGCCTTGAAAATTTGGCGAAGTTGGCGGCCGAACCCTGAACTGGAATGGGTGATGCCAATATCTGCTTCTTTCGCTTTCTGCTGCCCTCTTGCATGAGTGATGAATTTTAGGATATGTCGAACGACTTTGAATGTAGCGCGTAGTTTCCTCGAAGTTTCTGGGTCAGAAGGGCTGGCCAGTAACCGAGTAAAGGATCTTACGAGACAAGGCGATGCGAATGGGTAATTAAATCTAGTTTCGGCATATTGATCTACTAAGGGACCGAGGTTAAATCTTCGATCATGTACAATGGAAAGAACTGTGACCAAGGCACTGAAGATAAGGTCTTCATAATCATCGTTTCCAGTATGTTCGACGAGGATTCCAAAAATAGCATCAAATACATCGCTGAGCAGCTTCACGATCTCAATCTCCGAGACAAAGACTAGTCGTTGTAAAAGTTGCTGCAGGTCTCCTGGTGGTTGATCCTTCCACTTGAGTAATCGCAAAAGTACTTTATCCTGTGAGAACTTTGTACTACATAAATATGTCTGAATACGAAGAGTCGCAATCGGTCCAGTGACGGCCTCATCCTTCGACACATCATCTTTCCCACGAGAATTCCATGGTAAGGAAAGATACCCGCCTTTGCCAGTCGAACTACCTCGAGGTAGCATAGTTGTTTCGTCGTATTTATACAGAAGTAGAGAATGATGTCCATCTCGCATAAAGGCTTGTTGGTCCCAAAGTGGAATGTGGCATATGGCAAGGGGATGATTCGGTGCATCCGCAAGAACCATTACTAAATGGCAATTAGGAACCTCCTGTTGGGGAATACATAAGCGTAGAGTTTGGTTCCAAGCATCACCCCGTTCGGCTGCTACTGACTCCCAAGAACTCTGGCCATCTGCATTCGATGAGGGATAGATGGCGCCCTCAAGCCGCTCCCCGCTTGACTTCCTCACTTCCATAGTAACTTGGAGATTCGATCCTACAAATGATGAGGGTACAGGCATCGCACTGCCAACTGATCGCGATAGAAGAGCTTGCTTAGGAAGAAATGCTTCATCAAGGGTAACATAAATATCTGACCTTGGTTTGGTTGGCGCCCCGGAAAAGCCCATCTTATTTGTCTTCAAGATCCCAGACAGTAGAGTCGGAGTAGACTTGATCAGCCCATCTGCGTCTGGGCTGTCAAATGCTTTCAGATACACCTGTAGACGTTCGGTCCTTCGAGATTTTTCATACTGACCGGATTGGCTTGTCATTAAATCACGAATAATCTCTTCCCATCCATCACTCGGGCTCGGTTTGTCATTCCCAAAAGTAGTGGATGGCGACCATACAGTCATGACATGCTCAGCTTCATCTTGATTTTTCATGAGTGAGCTCAACCTTAGAGCTCCCATTCCAACGGTCTTGGAGATGGTTTGACTTATAGTTCCTGGCTTTGAGTCGCTACCATTTCGTGACGATGAACTTCTGTTGGCGCCATCTCGACTGGACTGGGATTCACCGCCGGGGTCGGAATTCTCAGAGAGAGAGTTTAATTTAGGGGCATTGGGTGTATTCTTGGGTTTACCCCACATCAAACTCCTCCTGCCTGCCTTGGCTGCAGCACCAGAAGGTGCGGGCTTGTCCCGATCCTTATTAATACTATCCCTAGAAAATGAGTTGCCCCTTGATCCGCTGCGTGATGTAGGTTTGCCCGCTGTGACTTGTGACGAAGATTGCACTTTCACTATCAGATATAGCTCGCTTTCCGTAGAAGGTAAATCTCCAATATCCGCGGATGCGAGGTCTGTAAACAGAGTTCTTATCTGACCCAATTTTCCCATACTTGAAAGAGAAGCACTGGCAGGCACCTCCACAATGTAGGTTTCCGAAAGTGCCAAGCCTATCGAACCGGGCTTTTTCGTAGCTAGGAAAAACGACAGAGTTGTGGATTCTGAAGACGCGCCAACAAAAGCCTTCACATCCAACTGGAGATGGTGGAGTACCAGATTTTCGTTCGGAACCGAAAGTTGGGGTTTTTCATCTAACAAGCTCATCATAGATTGAAGCCTAGTGACATCTACTGCCGAATCATCACCTGTGAGAACCCGACCGCGCGCAACAGGATCCCGAACAATAACCTCCCCATTTAACAATTTGTTTCCCCTCACGAGATCCCATACTGTTTTCTCTCTTAAAGACTGAAGTTCGTGTTTCGTACAGACATTATGCAGAATTTGCCTTCTTGAAAGATCCAGTGTTTTTACCAAAGTTGACATCTTATCCAATTTATGATATTGTCTCGAAAGCAATAGCTCATGCAAATTTGTAGAGTGCCATTCTCTTAGACAGGATGCGATTTCGTCCACCAGTGGCTCCGAGGCAGATGTTGGTGTCTCGTCTCCAATCTTTAGCATAGGTACAGGAGCTGCTGGCTTTGGCGCACCGGGTTCTCGTTTCGCAATAATTGAGAATCGGTTGACATTCCCATTCATAAGAACCTTACTCTTTCTTTTCTTCTTGGCAGGTTGTCCATTTGCGCCGTCGGTGTCTGCTGATCCTTTGGGTTGATGTACCTGGGCGCCATTAATAGCACTAGAACTCTTGTCTGCCAAAATGCCATTCGTCAATCCGTTTTCATTAACACCGTCTCCGTCCTCCGTAGAAACCTGACTCTGTCCCTCATCATCCCCTAGCACCTCCCGAACTTCTACGCAACTGGCTGGGAAAATTCCAGAGAAAACCCTTGCCTCAAGAGTCTGCCCTTTGATGCTTGTCAAACCAGCCAGCAGATTGGGCGGTGCAACTAAATATCCTCGAAACCATTGCGAATCCTTCCCGCCTTGCTCAATTATGTATAATTCATCCCCAAGTTCGAGTGGAAGGTCTGCGGGCGAAGAAGCAACAAAAGGGAATGTTGCGACGGCGAATGCGATGCGTGGAAGAGGTTGCCAGGGCATATTATCAACTGCGCATTGGGAAGAATGTGGAATGCGGTACACGGCGCGACGGAGCTAATTAGCAAAGGTATGTCGGCGATGGGTAAAATGAAATCTGCTTCATCAGTAGAGAAGTTTCTTTTTCTTTTTCTTTTTCTTTTCTGGTTTGGCGTTGTTGATCTTTTTTGAATTATTCAAATGGAAACTTATCGTAGTTAGCCACAGAAGTCGAAAGTCGAGGATCGAGGATCGAGGTCGAGGAGAGATTTGGTGCTGGCGGATTGTGAATGTAATTGAGGGATCGGATGGAGGGATAGGATGGAGGGATGGTATTGAAGATTCGAGTCAAATGAATTTTTGGCTTCGAGAATTGACCTCGCCGTTAATATCATAAACTTTTTTTGGTAGGTTGGGGTAAGTTGTTCTGGGTAGGTAAGGTTGGAAGGGGGTAATCGTTCTGGGTACAATTAAATGTGCGCTCAGACGAACAAGACTTACCTACCTACCCTGCCCAGCTGCCTAGTCATATCTAAATGTGATATTGCAGTCGATGATTGTTAATTGTCTGGAAATTGGAAATTGGAAAATAGAAAATAGAAAATAGAAAATAGAAAATAGAAAATAGAAAATGATTGATATGGCAAGATACTCGAGGTTGTACTTCTTTCTTCACTTATCGCAAATCTTTTTTGGTGTTCAGTGAAACCAAACAAACCCAAAAAAGAAAGAGTGCGATCTATCTCTATCATTCAATACAAGGCTGAATATGATGAATATGAATAATACATAGCATTGGGTTCTATTAATATCATTGTCTTATTATATATACGATTCAACGTCAAGGAATTTATATAACTCGTCTGAAATCCCGGGCTGCACCAAGAAGTGAGAGAGAGTGCTTTCCCCCTGAGAGACTATATTATATGGATCATATATTTATTGAAAGCTGTGAATTTGATGGCATCTTGTCTTGTATGATACTGCTGTTCTGGCCATACTCTACTTCATCTACATATTCGTCTAGTCTTTGCCGTGTACTGATGTTCTGATTCGTTCGATTCCATCTTGCTTACTGCCCGCCCATTGTTGCTCTAATCTGTTTATTTACTCCGTACAGTACTCGCATGTAAAGTATCTCCTGTCTATCCTATCGCTTCACTTATACACAAGCAAAAGTGTTACAAAGCGACATGTGTTTGTCCATATGCAGGATGAACATGGTTTTTATGATTTGGGACTCGTATATGGAGATTTATAGAATCCACCAGCTCTATCATGGCTGGCTCACTTCCATCACATCGGCAGACTTTCCCCCCCTGTTCGGAGACGAATCATAAAAGTTTAGCGGGAAGCCACTCTCACTAATCCGATTGTCTTCTAGCTGCAGGAGAAGAGCTCATGGAACCACAGACTCCAAAATTAACCACTTGTCAGGTACGGAGCCCTACATCTTATTATCGGTACATAACCCCCTCCTCCCACGTGTGTGTCAGACTATGGATATGAAGTACAACATATCATATAGTCGCACTGGAAAAGATGTTAAGCGTTTTTTATAGACTACGTATGAAATCTCTTGATAGTCGCCAAGGTCGTCAGCTCGTAACTTTAACATCCATCAGCATAAATGACTGAGTGGAGGCTAATTATATTGATCGACGCCAGGTTGACCTTGGTGTGAAATTTACAGACCCGTTCTCGCGCCGTTCTCCATCTCGAGGCAGGAACTATTGTCGATGATAAGGCTTGATGTTGAGAATGCCATCTATCACCGTTAGGTTTGATTATCTGGGAGACAAGATTTACAGATCCACAAACAAACGCATGTCTAAGTACTCTCCGTATGTATCTATTGTGCTTTTTGTAAAAAAGAATAGTTCCAAGGGTGGTCCAAGGCAATAAGGCAGAGATGGTAAAACGTCGGGTCGAAGAAAGGGGTGTGTTAATGTTAATGTTTCTATAAATGGGTTTCCTGTTTAGATATGTTACGATAACCTAGAAAAAGACGGTTTTCGAGCTATGCTATATTGAGATTGATATAGTGTGTAGGTGGTAGAGAATCTTGATGTGATTTGTTGCTATTGATATAATTTATAGATGGTAAAGGATCTCGATGTGATATGTCGAGAATAGATTCTCAATCCGACAAAACAATCATGTACCGGTAGTACCTGGCGGTATATATTTGCCGTGTGACATTTGCTGTAAGGTTCGGTTTAATTCGTACACGGTAGACAACAGGCTGCTAAGGATGGACATAGATGCCCAGGTAGATAAAAAATTAGACTGAGATATGCCTTGCTGTTTTCAGAATAAAGATTATCTATGTAATTGGTGCTGAGTACTGGGTCCTGGGTGTTGATTGAGTGTTGAGTGAATCATAGAAAGTGCCAATTGAAGACTCATTTGCTCATTCTTGGAGTTGCCCTTGAAGACTTATGAATGTTTTGTCTCGGGATATGTACTCCCGATGAGCCGGACTTGCCTTAGCGTGCTAGGTATCAACTATCGCTGAGGACCCGGTACTTACATTCGAGATCCACAAAGTCCCATCACTTACATTCGAGATTCACAGAGCACCGTCTACATTCACATATGAGAACTCACAACTAAGTCCCTTTTGAATACAGATCGGCAATAAACGTTAAGGATTCGGTATCTTTCAACTCCGATAGCTTTTTTCTATCTCATATCGGAATATCTGAAATTCCGGTATCCATTGACCTATGAAATCCCTGGATTCTCAGCACGGGGAAGAACTTCATTGAACTATCCCCTAATAGGCATGGCTTCGCAACTACCTTATTCCGTTTTTTGTCAGAGCATCCCGGTACATTTCAAACGCCCAGCTACCAGCGACCAAGCATATTCGATCTGATCTGGTTATCATGGCTTCCTCATCCGAGAAAGATGCTGGTATAAAAACGCGTATCCTCACACATATGAACGCAGACCACGCTTCTTCTCTATCTATCTACCTGCGACATTACTGTCAGCTCTCCAAAAGCGAAGCCTCCAAGCCGAAACTCCTCGATATATCCCTCTCCTCACTCAGAATCTCCTCCAAATCCGGCAAATCCCACACGATTCCCCTCGATCCTCCCATATCTTCATACGCTGACGCCCGCACACGATTTGTCGCCATGGACTCCCAATCTCGCACTGCTCTCAACATTTCTCCATACACCATTACTCGATACGAGCCTCCAAAGACTTTTCTCCATCGATTGATTTTCGGGTTGTGTTTGATGACTATAGTTATCTTTGTTGCGCAATCACATATCGTACCTGGTACATTTTTCTACGACAGTGTATTGCAATGGTTTCCAGGAGGCGCAAAGACTTTCGTGTGGATTTCTGCTAAGATTGCTATCCCGACTATGGTGCTACACGTGGCGGAAGCTTTCTGGATGGATAGGAGTAGACTTATGAAGTACAATGTCGAGAGGGGAAGTTCGGTGTGGTGGAAATGGATGACAAGTTGTTTGATTGAGGGGATTGGAAGTTTTTCCAGGGTTGATGCTATGATCAAACAACAAAAGAAAGAGCAAGAGTCAAAGGGAAATGGTGGACATTGAAATCTTGCGTGGGCGGAAATCCCGGTCGATCAGCTCAATAGTAAATTTTTATGGGCTGCGAGGAAATACTGCGAGAAGATCGAAGAACTATACTCACATAGGACAAACGAGCAGGAGATTCGAAGGTGGAAACATCTCGACTATTTGAAAGCAAGTCAGATATCCTTGAAACATTAAAGCAGAAGCAATAGAAACCTAGTTGTTACATGCTCCATTCCATTTTGTCTTGGGTCTGGAGAAATAATTTTGGCTAGTGCTTTCCATTGGAGGACACATTTTCTCTCTTGAATACGTTGGTTCAAACATTATCTGAATGATGAACTTGAGTTCGTGAGTTAGTGAGTATTGTGAGATTAGTCTTCTAACACTCATATGCTACTAGGTAGTATTTAATTATTCGAACCATGATTGCTAAAATGAAGAGTACCATGAGATGTCGATACGATATTCGACTTCTGAACACCTTCTAATCGCAAGCTAATGCAGCTAGCCAAGTTGATATTTTCCCTCTTTATCACACATGCAGTAGTTCTCATATCCACCACCCTTACATTGCATTATACCTATTCTTCCAAAGTCCCTCAGAATACACTCCGCCTACATTCTTCATCCAGATCCCATACCCCGTCAAAACATACAAAATCACACAATAACAGATTTGTGTACCACGGATCATTCTACAAGCCAAAAAATCCCTGATAGTTCCTAAAACCTTGGCCCTTTATCATGGCGGTCGGTAGTAGCCTCAATGCCTACTTTACGGTAGGGATTAGGTCCTCTGCGGCTCTGTCATGGTCGGTCGGCGTTAAGCTCGACCTAGGTTGGCGCGCCCCGATAGACAA
Organism: Sclerotinia glacialis; assembly: GCA_002162575.1. Classification (NCBI taxonomy): domain Eukaryota; kingdom Fungi; phylum Ascomycota; class Leotiomycetes; order Helotiales; family Sclerotiniaceae; genus Sclerotinia; species Sclerotinia glacialis. The sequence continues at coordinate 264,292 of NGKH01000022.1, forward strand.
GAGTTCCTGGATTGCCGAGACTGTTGTAAATAACATTGTTACATTAAAGTAATTAGATACACATATTTCAATGCAAATTCGCTAATTTGTAGTGTTTTTATGTAGGCAAGTACCCGAAGTCTAGTATTTTATCGCCAGTCATTTGCAAGACTTTCCTTCTTCTCATAACTTTTTCCTATTTAAACCACATCGTTTTCGCTGTGGTTGTTAAAGTGGAATACTTTTTTCCCACTCCTATCATCCTTTTCTAGCAATCCGTTTCCATTATAGCCATCCTCATACATGTCTTCACTCCTCACAACCCTTTTCCGCAGATCGCACTCGACTTACCACCCCCATACCCATTCTTCCCCCACATCCACATCAAGCGCATCTAAAATGGGATCATGTCTCTCTCTTTCCTCAGGCCCCTCTCCAAAAAATAGCATGTTCACATCCACAGCTTTCGGTCGCTCAGCATATGTACAAATTGAAAAACAAAGGGAAGTTAAGAAATCACTGTTGATTAATGAGGAGGATTATTACTCAGATGAGGAGGATGTCGGGTTTACGGATGTTCCTGCGACGAGATATAGGCTGGATAAGGGAAGATTGAAGATGGAATGGGACGGGGAGACGGGGGTCGATGATACATCAAATGACCTCCTCTTAAACAAAACCCTACCCCCGCTTCCCGAAGAAGGCGAGGAACCGCCTTTTGAGGGTATGGTTAAAGTGTGGAGTTCAGAGGGAGATGGGAGGTGGATGTGGATGTGGCCGCGAGGGGTGGGGGTACCGGTTGTGGTTAGTGATGATTATAGGAAGTGGAGAGAGCAGAGGGATGAGAGAATTGGGGGTTTGAGATGTTGAAGTGTCGCGGTCTTGAGGTCTTGAGGTCTTGAAGTATGAGGAATTTAGATATGGAGTTATGGAGTTATGGAGTTAAGAGTAAAGACTCCAATATTTTAGGGTAGTTATGAGTTTGATTGTTCAGTTGAACATAAATTCAGTGGGTACGTTATACTCAGACGCCGGGTTTTATATCCAATGTCTTCTGAAAGATTTACATGTTTAGCTTTCAAATACCATATATTCGTCCTCAGCAGCGCATCTCTCGTGTTCGAGTGTATCACACTTTCTAGGTTTCTATCTCTCACACGTGTTTGGTTCCTTTCCCTCATTACTTCTCTAAATTGTATGCCGTCGACTCGGTATTGGTAGTAGAGTCGGTAATACCACTATGTTCCTATTAAGTAGTGGATGCCAAGGTTGCAAATAATAACATCAGTCCCCGGGTATTTAACCATTTACCAAAAGATGAAGGGAAAAAAAAGAAAGAAAAGGTAATAAATTGTTTCATTCTCAGATTTTTACTCTTGTCATAGATTAGATGGATGCGCGCACTGGGGAGATCTTCGCGGAATATTAAACCGTCGCAGATGAGACTCTCTTTGAGCTCCAAGACTAGAGTGGTGGATTAAATCACTACTACTAACACATTTGTAGATGGGAATCAGAGGCGCGTGATTCTTTAAATGTATGACCGATAGGAAGGATGGTGCGAATATACTTATCTAGAATTATTTTTCGGGTGAGGGGTGGGTGGTTCACTCGCTTCGCCTGTTTCCACTCACAACGATGACACGTGGAGTTTATTCCTTATGATCGGGTTCTCCAGTCGGGTTATGTTGCATGACCGCATTCCACGTTTGAGTAGAAGAAGATGCTCAATGAATAGAGCCGCAATCGTGGTCGAGCCTCTCGGTCGAACATACGACAACAAACAATGTCAACATTTTGCATTTTGTCTTTGATTAATCCCATCCCCACCAAACATAATACGGTAAGAAAGAATGACCTCGGGCCTCCTGTAAACATACAAACAAGCCAACGAAAATGAAGCGCGCGCCTAGGGCTTGGTCACGTGTGCCTCAAATCGGACTCGACCAAGGGTCTCTCGGCCATTTGTGGCTGGAGATGATCAATGGAGCTTTCTCTCGGGTATCAGCAAGTTGGTGTGAGTATCTAGGGATGAAAATCAAAGTGGCATTGTCCCTTCAATATGGACGGCCATCACACAGCGTCCCGAGGATTTCTCAGACCTTCAGAATTGGCGGCGCAGGAGTTCCTGTCCTTGTTGGTACTGTCGGATATTTGGATTATTTGTAGGCTTAAAGGATTGTGAAGACATACTGATTAGGGCTATTGATTCCTGTGAGCTCTAGTAGAATCTTCCATAATCGCCTCGTTTTGCTCGCCAAGATGTCTAAGAATGGACATGACAGTAGCGCTCCAGCTATTTCTCGCGGGAAGTCCAGAAATAGAGAGCCGGATGTCATTTCTTCGAGCTCCAGCTCTAACACGACACGCTCGAGATATCGCGATGCCACCTCAGCAGATAGAAACCCATCAAAAGCGAAATCGTCATCATCTCCAGGAGATTACGGTCCTGGGTACGGTTGGCGACAGGCACCTCTCTTAGTTCCGCGAAGTGGGGACATAGATACAGAACCAGAGACCAGCGATACCGAGAACGAATTCGTGAAAAGTATCACGGGTAAAAACCGTCCCCGAGAATATCGATCGTCGCCACGAAGCGAGAGGAATCGAAGTAGATCCAGCACTAGCGGCAACAACACTGACGCCTCCAGCACAAGCAAGAGGGCGATTTCACTGTATAGTTAAGGATCAGACGTGGGACTTCGCTCGGATGGAAAATCACGGCCATCTTCACGGGCGTCGGCGTCCTCGGGTTCGCGTGGAGCGAAGCCGACTCGCTCGGTGCCCGCAGTGCCGGAATATCACCGCAACACCTTCGATTGGCATCATATGCCGCCTCAGAGCTCCAGGTTTACTGATGCTAAACTTACTGATTACTCGCCGAGAGCTCGCCTGAAAAAAGGATCAAGATCATATCAAAGTGGTCAGGGTACAAAATCCCATAGATCCACTGGTGGGAAATCAGTATCATCTGTTGAGCAGACTCTCGAGGCTGTAAAGGTAAAGCTCTCTCGTCCTGCAGTTGACGACGTCAGAACCGTGCCTGGAAAGAGAGATGTGGTGATTGACCGTGGTAAGCTATTTCTAGCCTTGTCACATGCATTCTGATATTCAAGCATCTAACACCCAAGCAGCACGTGCGCATCGCACAGAACAAGAGGTTATTTACGACGCGGCGACAGATTACGAAGAACTAGGCGCAGTAACAAAAGAACGCTCTTCTTCCCAAAGTAACAGAGATCAAGGTATCTCTACTACACACGCAGCCGAATATAGCCATTCCGACTCCTCTCGACGAAAGCGAGTCGGTGGTCCTGCAAATCCTACATTCATGCTACCACGAAAGCCACTTGCGAAACCCAAAGACCCTTCCAATCCCCCATCGAGAGAATCTCCAAGAACACCACATCGTCCAAATGTTCCACCTCGAGAGCCACAGCCTCCAAGAGAACGAGCCCCATCTCTTCCGGCGTGGGAAAATCCATTTGATAAATATGGACAACCGGTCGCCCCGGAGAAGGAGAAGAAGAATCGATTGAAGAATATGAAAATGCCGGAGAAACTCGGAAGAGCTTGGCGCCGTTTTGGACGTCGATCTAAGGAGGGAGTCTATGCCTAATTTCTTTTTTGAGGAAATCTTTACCCGGGTGTGGAAATTCAAACGCGGATAGCGGGCTTACCTTCGGTATCTGACTCCTATCTTCCCGGGACATCTGCTATCTTCCCATATGCCACTTTTACATCTCATTTTATTCGTTACTCCTCACTGAGTACGGGCAAATTCCGGATAGGTCCTGGACATACAGATTTTTATCCCATGAACTTAGGATTCTAGCAACGGAATTTCGTTTTTATTTTTTGGTTCGTATCTTTTTTATAGTCTTGTATTGGTATGGTAGTTTAATACTATAGTTTGCTTCGAGAAGATTTGGCGTTCGCTTGATATAGTAAATAAACAAATCTGATTCATCATCCATGTTTTTGAGTTTTGTTCGCCGTAGAAATGTTTGGTATATCATTTACACTATCAGCCTGGCGTGGACAGGGCGAATTTACTCTTCCGCAAACCAATCTAAGATTTTGTCTACTGCTTCGGATATAACCCACCAGGCAGCACCAGGTACAGGATTGGCAGCCATAGGTATTCCGGCATATCCTGGCCCACTCTAACCAGTCATAAGCTGAATTATCCTTGGTGTAGTAACAACAAGCACAGCAAGATGATCTGAGGCTCCTTGGACGCGGAGTGGTACATATGGCGGGGCAGGAAGGGGCGGTCCGACAAGTCCAGAAAGTTCCAATATCTCCGCAGCGGTCAGGGGACTAAAGATTTCTTTTGGTGCTTGACAAGGTCGGAACATATTTGTTGTAGACAATATAAGAGTTAAGCTTGAAGGAGATTTTGATGTCGTATCGACGGAACAGAAAAATCAATCACACTGGACTTGGAAGCTTTATCCATGATGAATATCAAGGACAAGGCATGCTGAATCTCAACAAAGAAACATTGTTTGACAATTTAACAAAATTAACATTAACATGATCAAAAAGAGTTTACCTTGATTCTTAGAATGCCGTCAGCATTACTACAGTTCTTCGCGGCAAGCATAGAGATATATGAAATAGATCTAAACAAGCCTTTGAAGGCGATCCGATCATCATCAATGGGCTCCTTACCATGGGACCCATGGGCCGCAACTTGCAGGAGAGCAGGAGACGGGGAGAAATTTGACCCCATGGAGAGGCTTGATGAGATATCCATCATGTTCAAAAGCCGGGATTTTAAGCTCAGTTTGACCGGTAAACATTTTGTTGGGAGAAGAAAAACGGCCGAAGTATTCATCTGGATCTTGAGAAATATTTTGTGAGGAAGGATCATACGAACGAACATTGAGAGAAAGTTGATGTATGTAACCAACTCCCAGTTGACACTTTACCGCCTTGCTTTGTACCGGCAGAATGATTCCATTGTATTGCGGCAAGACAAAGGCGGTGAGGCATATTTGAGCCAAGAATAAAATAAAAAGGAGGTCCGAGATACACCTCGAACGAATTGAGGATTCGAAGGAATAAGAAGATAAAGAAGAAGCTTTCCACTACGCTGTAAGCCTGTAAACAAGCAATCTATTGTAAAGAAGGTTTCGCAAGAAATTCTTCCAATTTTTTTAAAATACATTAAAAGTGGAATAGAATGGACTACGGAGCGTAGATAACTTTAGGACTAATCACCGAAATGATAAATTAGAAACCGAAGAATCCGTTAGGTTGGGATCGTCTCCACGCTAAAGCTAAATTTGACGATTGACAATTCAAATGTCCTGATTAGGCCCTGAAACAGAATTTTAGAAGGCCATGTATTAATGCCTTGGCATTCAGGGTTTGTTTGGTTCGTTTCTCTGAAGTCTGAGCAAGTTCTGTTACTTCCGGATATTATGCTGAGCATATTTTATGGGGATTTATGAGGGAGAAGAGTATGGTCATTGGCTTCCGAATATGCATTCATCCATATAAATCCCACTCTGTTGAAGCTTTATAATCACTAGCATTGAGCCTGTTAATGGCTTGATAGTATTAGTTAAGGGGGAGGGAATATTTCCTACCAAAGACCTGTCAAGTTTCAAGTTATCAAATCTCATGCCTTCTAAAAGCTTTAGCTAAGCTTCATGCAAGCTTCATGCAAGCTTTATCCAAGAGCTTAGCCAAATTGACGGTTAATATCGAATCTAGCACTAAAGATTGGCAATATTCAACATCTGATAAAATTCCAATCCTGGCAATCCTGGTAGCGAGTTGCAACCGCAACCAAGGGATACAACGGGCATCATCAGCGGCTATTGGGTATCAGGGGCATGGACGTTTGTCCTTCGTAGGATCCAATTTTTCCTCTGGAAACAAACGGAAGAACAGAACCTTATATTAAAACGTTCTTGATGTAGACTCCACACTTCATTTAATCGCTGGAAACCTCCTGTAATTTCCTGCATGCATGTGAGCTCTGGCGGTAGCATGCAAAGTATCTATCCGATGACATAGACCCTTGTATTGGTCAATTTCTTCTATCCTGCTTCTGTATATATCTTCACGCCTCTCCATTCTCATTCACACCATCAAAAATCAACACTCTTTACATTCACATTCTTTTCACACTCCTTTCACACTCTCATTATTTTTCTGTTTCCCCGTTGAAGCATTTACATTCGTTGAACAAGAATTTGCTGGACAAAATGCGTTTTCCGATTATTCTCGGAGGCTTAGCCTCAATTGCTCTTGCTTGCGATAACCCAGACCACGATGCTTGCGCTAATGCTTTCACTGTTTCTGCGGCAGCTGCCGGTCCCTTTTGCGCCACATACACTCAATCGTCGAACACGGCAACGACGGGTCTTCCCGCTTTTGCTTCAGCTTGTGCAAACAAGCCAAACAAATTGTCTAGTGCATGCAGTTGTCTTAACGTAGCGACCACTTTGGCTACTATTGCTGTGAGTATATTCTGAAGAATACCTCGGGTCTGAAGTCCTAGACTAACTTGTACATTAGAAGAGCTCAGGAACCGCGGTCATTGTCCCTTCAGGGGCTTCTGGCTCAGCTGCCTCTGCCGCCAGTCCAACAAACGCTCAAACTTCCTATGTCAAGTCTATCACCGCCTCGGCCTCAGCTGTAACTCGCGTAGCTAAAACGACTGTCGCTGCTAGTAGTTCAATCGCATCTAGTTCATCAGCCAAATCTGCAGCTAGCGCGTCCATTACAGCGGCCCCATCTGGATGCACAGCAACAGCTTATGGTGATATTGCCGCCATCGTTTCCTCGTGCACAAACATCGTCTTGGATAACATTTCAGCACCAGCAAGCTCCTCCATTGATCTTACACACCTCAAAGATGGATCCACCGTCACTTTCTCTGGAAAAACCACTTTTGGAACCACTGCCGATTCCGACTTCAACCCAATTGTTGTTAAGGGTAAAGACATCACCCTCACTGGAGCTACTGGACACGTCATTGATGGAAATGGACCTGCCTACTGGGATGGAAATGGTTCTAACGGAGGAAGCAAAAAGCCCGATCACTTCTTCGTCGTAAAGGATGTCGTCAATGGTGTTATCAGCAACCTCAACATCCAAAACTGGCCTACTCACTGCTTCGATATCACTGGTGCCAAAGGTCTTACCATCTCAGGACTCACCCTTGATAACTCTGCTGGAGATGCCCCTAACTCAGCATCTGGCTCCAAAGCAGCCGCGCACAACAGTGATGGATTCGATATTTCCAATTCTGACTCTGTAACCCTTAAGAACATTGTTGTCAAGAACCAAGATGATTGCGTCGCCGTCACATCTGGGTCCAACATCCTCGTAACAGGAATGGCCTGTTCAGGTGGCCACGGTCTTTCTATCGGATCCGTCGGTGGAAAGTCAAACAACACCGTCTCCGGCGTTACCTTCTCCGACTCCACCATCACCAACAGTCAGAACGGATGCCGCATCAAGTCCAACTCCGGTACTACTGGTACCATCGAGAACGTAACTTACCGCAACATCCAGATGTCAAACATCTCCAATTACGGTATCGATGTCCAACAAGATTACTTGAACGGTGGATCAACCGGCGAACCAACAACCGGCGTCACCATCTCGAACATTGCTTTCTCCGGCATAACAGGTACGGCCACTAGCAACGCATACAATTACTACGTCCTTTGCGGAAGTGGCTCTTGCTCCAACTTCAAATTCACAGATGTTAGCATTTCCGGAGGTGGAAAGACTTCAACCTGCAACTTCCCATCTACTGGATGTCCAGCATAAATCTCCATGATGAATGTGGATTGATTTGGGGTTTGATGATAAGAGTTAGTCGTGGGAAGTAAAAGTGGAATCCTGGAAGATATCGCCAGCGGTTGAATTGCACCTGTATATGTATATTTAGTTCTTGTATAACATTCGAGATCAATCGAGCTCACGAATATTTATATCTTCTAAATAGAGTATTGCAATCTAAATGAGCGAAATAATTTTATAGATCGAATACTAAGTGTTGTATTTCAATGTCGTTGTTGTTTTTATGAGCCGAGAAAGTTCAGATGTGCTATGTTATGTTACACAACATGACAGAGCCCCAACCAATAAACGCCGGGCTCCGAATCCCGAGCTCCGGTTCCTTTTATTAGATAACTCGAAGTACGTTGCAAGTCCGTAGAATGGTAGAATTCGATTGATAAGCCTCAAACCTATTTGCTCCATACCACGATCAGATTAGCCAGTTGAATACAAAACCATACATACAAAACCACCATACCAACGAACAATCCACCAAAACATGATCTACTTAAATCAACCCTTCAATCCCACTTCAAAAGAACAAAAATAACCCCCACCAAACACGCCAAGAAAGAAAGATATCAAAAAGAATCCTTCAAAAATCCACTTCTCATCCGAGTATCCTCAAAAGGAAACTGCAAAACAGAGGAATTGACCTACGCAGGGATCGAACCTGCAATCTCTTGATTCCGGCGACCTAGGTTTGATTCTAGATATTCGTAGTCAAGCGCCTTGCCATTGGGCCAGCAGGCCAGTTACTATTTAATGGAGTATGTGACGAGATTAGAGTATATATTAAAAGAATTTCTTCTTTGTGTAGGAAAATAGTGGAGTGTTTGCCTTGTGATAATTGATCTGATAGGTAGAGAAAGAAAATTTGTAGGTGGGGGTGGGTTAGGTTGTTGGAGTAGAAATTTCATGGACCGTATTTACCCGAGTTTACCCTTCATTTACTTTTTCATATCATTGGGGTGAAAATCAGCAACTATTTCCATAATGTTGGAGGCCTTATAGTTTTGTTGTATGATATTTACTAATAAATCGTTTTGACAGGTCGTACTTTTGATAGGTCGTACAATAAATTTTATAGATCAAAAGAACTTCATTATTGTCTTCCGAGCATTTCTCGTTGATTTGTACATCACATAACTCGGGGTTTTCAGGAAAAGACTTTGAGAAAGACATTACACAGAAACAAAATTTAGGTAATCAATGATTCACAGTATTTAGGTATCATAATTGATGCAAAGGCTGGCTTAGTCTTCTATAAAGTGACTTGCGATACTTATATCTGAATTCCACAAGTGTCCCAAAATCGGGTACGTCTCAAAGTTGGAGAGGTATCGCATTCTATCACGGCAATCAGATCAGGTACAGCGCCAATTTCTTGATTCTAATATAATTGATTGGTAAATATAAAACGAGTGTGTTTTCCGTCAATCGACGAAAGTAGGAATTGATCCTAAAATTCTCAATCAGAGCTATAATGAGAATTCTCATGCAGCAAGCTTGACATCGAGTCTCTTGAAGCCACCCCTATCGGCGACTTCTTGTTGCAAAACAACCATTCTCTTCTGATCACCGGTTGGATCAGCTGAATCGCCTTCAAGCTTCCATTCAAGGAATTCGTTGGTGTAGTTAGGACTAAAGTCTTCATTCAAGACACCAAGTCGTTTACCATACTTGGTGACTTTTTCCCAATCACGTTGAACATTCTTCAAGTCCTTTGAAAAGTATGCGTAAGATCTTTCAAAGATCTTACGATTGACAGGAGATGCCATCTCAGGTTTGATGTCAATATATGTCTTATAAGCTTCGGTCGGAGAAGCAAGTACGTGATCAGTTGCTCGTTTAACGGCCTTCATGAACTTGCGAATCTTCTCTGGGTTCTGTGCCATGAATGTATCGTTTGCTATGAAATGTTAGTCGGCATCTTCAGATGTTTGGACCGCCGGACGAACCGATATACAAGATGGAGCAGAAGCAGCAACATCCAAGCTCAGCAAGCTCATCAATACGGAGCATTTGAACATCGGAACGAGGGCGCCCTTGGCCTGCGAGCCATTCCTCCAATTCAACCATTTGTACGTTTTCTAATCCAATACCAGCATGAATACTTCCTTCAATGATGGCCTTTGAGACATTCATGCCACAACGTACGGCTTCATAATCGCTTGGTTCCATTCCGTAATGTTTGGTCAACTCATCGATTTGGATCTGTGGCCATTAAGTATTAGGTTAATTGGAACGGTTGAATCAATTCATTCGTACCTTTCCGAATTCTCCAACATATCCAATCTTCTTTCCCTTAAGACTACGAAAGTCGGTGGTGATTCCACCATCTTTGAGATAAACCACTCCGGTGAATGGTTCATCAAGCAAAGATCCAATTGAGGTAACGGGGAAATTTCGAGCTTTGGCAGCAAGGGTATGGATCATAGCTTTGAATCCCATATCAACCTTTCCAGAGCCAATGATCTCAGTGACATCTGTTTTATTTCGTCAGCTACTGCTCAACCAAAGCTATCTAGCATTGAGTTTCTAACCACTAGGATCATTAGGCTCAAGAAGAGCTACCTTGATGCCTTCATCGGCAAAGTATCCAAGCTTCTGAGCAAGATAGACAGGTGCATGATATGGCGTTGCGTGCCTAATAAAAAAACAACTGTTAGAGTACTCCTTTGCTTCAAATGAGTTTTTCCGTCCACTTGAAGCTACGATTTAAATTTTGTAGCCTACCAATTCATCAAGAATGTGATCTTATCGGTCGACATTCTGTTGATCGGGTAGCTAACAAAAGGTTAGAAGGCTCGCAAGGGAGGGAAGGGGAAGCATGTCCTTTCGCTAGAATTATCTAGATCAAGTTCATATGTACGGTATAATCTCAGAACCAAATCCTTTCCGTCCTTGACTTGAAGCCAAAGACGAACAGAATAGGAACACCCGCCATGCCTTTGTTACACGTTACCTTGATCTGAGGATGATTCATAGCGTGAAAAACCACGCTTCGGTTCGTGTCGAACATACTGAATCGATTTGTTGAAGGCGGGATAATTGAGAAGAAAGGTGATTTCAAGTCGATAATCGAAAGTTTCGGATCTGGAGTGTGAGCAAGAGTGTTAAGAAGAGAAAGTAATAAGTAAGAAAGAAATATAGAAAGTGGGGGAAAGGTAAAAAGGAGAGTTAACCTAGCCTGTGACCTGCTCCGGGCTTAGTGCGGGGTAGATACATATGTACGTAGTTTGCTGCAGAAGCGAAGATGATCGATCTATTAATCCCAACAAAAGTCTTGTCTACCAATAAATTCCCATGTTATTATGTTCATTTAGTATATTGTTGTTACAAAAACCTAGCAGCTAAGAACTTATCACCCCAACCTACTCATTTTCCAGAAAGCCCTCCCAAAGATTCCGAATCGAGTGGAATATAAGATGTCATTATGGAGTCATCATAGACTACCCCTCTTTAATACCCCTGACCAACCAACTATTAGAAGGCTTTGAGGAGGTAAGTGATTTGCTATATCAGAGCAATATAATTTTAATTACAAGGTTGACACGATAGGATCCAATTAGGTTTCATTTGCGAAACGAAAGTTCGGTACGAAAACATCTAGAATGTGAGTCACCATATGAGCTCGAGAATATTCCCGCGGAAGAATCTGAGCAAATCCAAATGAATCTCCGGAGGAATTGCCAAAATACAAAAGCACTGGTGTATACGGAATACACTGTATTGCACCAAATTGAAACCTCACTGCACCATTCCATGCCTGTGCAATCTTCCCCGGTTCCTCTCCGTCACACGTGTCTATTCTCTTGATAGTCGACCATCTCGACATGACCAGATTTACACAGTATTTGGCGCTAAATCATGGCCTCGGATTTACCACCTGTATGTTTCTATGCCATTAATGATGCATATCAAGCTTGCTAAACGAATTAGCTGATCACGCCAATTTTTGTACGGGGCCGATTATATGGCTTTCCTCGGTGATATCCGTTATGGTATTCAAAGCCTTCTGTTGCGTACACAAGGGGAAGAGATGCATGAGAAACTATATATGGATATATAGTTATAGTGCCATCAGGGAAAATATGCGGTTGTCTAAAATAGCTTTGGCGATTAATGATTGAAGACAAAAAACCACTTGAGAGAAGTAACAAAGGCATATGGACAATTTTCCGTCTCAGTTTTCAGAGCGCATGGATTAATCCTCGTGGATAGAATGATCTAATCAAAGTGAAGCACAAGTTAATCACTTTAGTGACCAGTTATAGTCCGAAAGATTAAAATAGAGTAACTTACGATTGGCAACGGGCTTGCGGGTTCATAGTCCGCACATCACCCCGAGTACGCTGTGCCACATCCATACTTCCACTAACATATCCGGTGTGTCAACCATTGACCATTGGAACAATGAGATGCATAAAAAAGTTAGTGGCAGGAAAGAAACCTGGCAAACTTAATAAATAACTCACTATCCGGTTCAAAATGAGACGGATCCAGAAATAGGTCATTTCGTTGATATCGGCAAGTAGCCGAAGCGATTAACCGGAAATGAAAGCCGAATATGAGAAAACAGTCAGAGTCTTATGCTGACTGGCATTAGAGCGTGGGCAATGCTATCGGGGCCACTGGACAGTATACAACGAAGCAGGTCTCAATCTATTGAGCGCAGCCGCTCATTTTGATTACATATTTTTGGTAAGGCGACTACTTCAGGAAAAACACTTTCTAATAACAGAAAATCTTCTATTTCCTCCACCTATGAAGCTTGCTACACGGGCTGGCAATGATGATATGTCGAAATGGTTTTAGGAGAATTGCCTGAGTTTGAAAAGACCCCATCTGATTACAGTCTCGATAACAATATCTGACGAGGTAAGACCAGGCCTAGTTCCATAGGAGAGGCCGCATTACGGGGAGAAATGTATATGCTTCAATTGGCTGTATATCCCGCTTCACAATCTTCCTCAAATAGTGTGAATTATTCTGTCCAGCCCCAAGGATATGTCAAAAAACAATTCAATCCAGACTTTGATCTCTCTTCCTGTCTCTTCCTGTCTCTACTTCGCCAGCACCTGGGAAACCCTTTGATGCATTGACGCATTCTTCAAAGAATCTCTTATACTATTAGAATCCGCACATCCTTTGAGAAAACATACCGAGTTGGATTATGTAGAGATAGTCCAAAAACTTCTGGACGCCGGACCCGAATTCGTGGTGAAAACAGGCTTATTGACAGTAATACGCTGGCGATCGCGGCTCAACATTGACATGAAGATATTCCTGATCTGTTTCTAGACGGTGGTGCTAATCCTAACAGAGATGACTCGCAACAGTGCGGCTCGCCCTTGAGCCCCGCTACTCCTGATGCTAGCCTGCCCATTCTCCGCAAATTTCCCAATCACAACACAAAGGCTGTAGAGATCAATTCCTAGCCTCTTCAGCATGCCATTAGGCTAGAATATACCACTGTGATAGAGTTACCGCTAGAGCTCAACCCGAATGATTTTGCAATAGATCGAATGCACTTCATAAGAAAGGCGGTGGATGAAGGCTTGAAAGTGTATGGCTCAACTTCTGGAGAAAAAGTGTCCTGTGTTGCCGTGTTAATGTATTTATATATGAGGATCTAGACATCAGTGCGTAAGGAATAATGATTGAATTTCTGATTCAAGAAATGATTAGTTCGACAACTCGCCTGATCGCGCACTTTACCCTACCCAGATACCTACAACCGTTGTTTATGCGAGCACTAGCCCCTTGTAGTCTGTGTTCTTTCTTTTTTTCTCCTTTTTTGAAATCCCACCGGTTTCCAAATTATCATCATCTTGTACAGCAGAGCCTTAGACCCAATCAATCATCCAATCAATCCGTAGATGATAATCTTAAGCCTCTCATGACTATAGATGCTCAATTTTAACATATTAGTGGTTCAAATCATTCAGACCCTTATTTTTTGGCATCGACCTAAAAGCTTGTTGCATGTCTCGATATAACTTACTATTAGCTATCGAGAATGATTTTATTGGAGTGATGGGTTGAAACATTGTGACATAAAGAGAAAACCAATAGTAAAGTAGAGCGCGAATTCATTGCAGTCAGGGGCTCCCTTTTTCGACTTCACGTAAAAGTTATTTCGCGTGCCACGAACGATCTTTGTTCCGAAATACCTCTTCCAGTATAGTTTCCTAAATCTCCTGTTGCACTAGCTAGAGATTATCTGTCTCACATTGTACGATTCATTCCAACCAACGAGTTTCCACCAGACAAGGATACTCAGTCTGTGGAGATAATTGTACGAGAAAAACGAACGATGAACTTGTTCATTTTGTTCTGTAGAACGAAGACAGGCAAAGAAACAGCCACCAGGAATAGACACTCATTGGTAGCAATACTCTTCTGTAAACATTAATCGATTGATCCCAAATCCAGAAAATCCTTCTCTCTATAGGAATTGTCCATGGTATATACAACGCAAACCCCGCAAATCCATCTCCTGATATCCATCGCTCGTATCTCAAAATCGGGACAGTAATCGAAGCCAAGTTCAGGAACCGGAACCGGTAACGCCAGGAATGTAACAATGTGGTCAAACAATTGAATGATCCACCAGTCGGAGAATAATGAATGCGGCTGTAGCAATAACGATAATGGTACGATGACCCAACGCGGGTTGAATGTATGAAGTTGTGTAATAGTACTAATCGTATTCATTCGGTACCTGCCCGTGGAACATCCCCGTCTTTTGTAACAATTACATAGTCAGCACTGGTCCTTTCCTCATCATCAGATTCGTATTCACCTTCACTAGCACCTGGAGTGGGTGGTAAAGCTCCTGGAATATGTGATGCCAGAGCTGTTATGTATGATTGGTCTTGTCTTGGGGCTGCTGGCCTAGATGTATGATTCACGCTGCTGGATTCAACACCCCGCGATGGGATGTTGTCCACAAACTTCGGTTCTAATGGGCTTATAGGATCCATTATAGAGCGATGTTGTTGTTGGGAGATTGATTTCCCTGGTGGAGAGCTTCTCGGGGTTACTGCTGCTTGTTTGGCTCTTAATCTTTCCTCGGTCGCTTTAAGTCTGGCTTCTAGCTCTTCGAGTTCGGAGGTTTTTGTAGATATTTCATTCTTCCTAATGGACAAAAATGCATTTTTAGTATTACTGAAGTGGTAAATTTGAGTGGTATGTGAGAAATATGAGGGGGGCTTACTTCTCTGTGACTATAGCGTCGAGACCATCAGTGTTGTCAAGCTTGAATAAGTCATCCAATGCGAGAGCGAATGATCGTGCCATTTGACTAAATGACCATCAGTATTTTAACACAGCTTTCAAAACTATCCAACATACGACTGTGGCCTGCCATTTGGCACAAATTGACTATCGAGTTCGGCGTCGGACATGATTGTAAGGTTGAAGCGTCTGAAGGAAGCTATTTGAATATAGGGCTGTAACTTAAAGTTTACCGGGTAAGGAGATCTTCAGGAACGATATTGGGGTTGGGTATGGAATGTTCTGAGGATACAAAATTGAAGAATGCTGTAGTTAAAAATTGGATGATTTGCGAAAAAAGAAGTAGAAAAGTCGAGATTCGAAGATTCCGGGCTTCTTCTTGTATTTGTTACTGAATAGTAATAAGTTTGATGCGGATCCTCTGTTTTCAGAGATTAGAGATTGGCAGCTTGAAAGAGAAATAATAGGGGGCTTTTAGACTGGTGTCATGTGAAATTAATGGGGAAGCTCTTGGTTCGTTCTTTCCGGTAGCTGGGGGGATACAAATGACGAGGGAGTGGGTATATACGATCCAAATTCAGGAACAATCTCGCAAGGTTTGGTTCATGATATTTTAAAAAGAAGGAAAACGTCCAAACAGTTGTTGTTGTCTCGAATGACTTGGTGAGGGGGAGCTAGCCAGGTGGAATGCATAGATGTCTATTCAACCAACATTTATAAAAGACTAGCTTTATGCTGGCTAATTGTCAATATGATGGTCATCTTGACAATTAACAAATAAATAGCTAGAGAGAATTCCAGTATTCAGCATGAAGATCATCATTAAGCAATATCCAAGTTGGCAAGGAGTAGTTTCTATGGGTCTGGGATAATGGTATAACTAACTATCTGGGGTTTTTTCATCGGTCCGTGATTCGCATAATATACTACAATACTTCAAGGTAGGTCTTCGAAAAAAGAATGGACTTGACGAATAGGGAGGGCGTATAGGGGATAAATTGAAAGTGTATCTGAATAAAATGACAGGATACTTCTTTAATGCCATAGAACACGTTAATTTCAAAGATCTCGCCAAGGGTGCCTGGGTGTTAAGATGGCCCCTTTAAATGCTAATCAGAAGCGGTTCTTTTCTAGAGAAGACAAATATAAGGAGTTATCTTTCGAGAAATAGCACAAGACCGGTACTTTATGACTTGTAGTGCATTCCTACCGCATTCATTGTTATGAGTAGCTATATCAATACAGTGTGGCTGGCGTGGTTGAACCAGGCTGGTAAGCTGGCAAGCTAGCACTATCCAAATCACTAACATAGTAAGTATGCCCAGCTTTTACAATCTCGGAACACCTCGCCGATGTTTTCCAAAAATTCAAAAGAACTGGGAAATCTTCAAAAATGCATGCAGCCGGCCGAGTTAGTTCCAAATTCCGAGTCTCTTTGAAGCCTTTTTGATATATGCACGTGACCATTGATAAATTTTGGCTAGAAACTGTATGAAGTGGAACATGCGAATGTGGATGTGAATGAATGTGAATAACATCATACTTTTTACTTTTTACTTTTTTGATCATAAATCAATCCATTTTATCCACACCAAACCACGACCCAAAATTTTATCAGTCGCGATCAATCATAAGTTTATATGGTAGTTTGATAAAGTATTAAGTTTTCGCATTGATTCGATCGCTTTAACTGCCTAATTAATTGATTGAAAAGATTGTCTTGATCTCTGGGCTTTTTATCGATTTATCGCGAATTCGATCCACCTTACCTTCATCCTCTTCGTCGTGGCTCCCTTTCACCCTCCCCAAAGTCGTGGAAATCCCCTCGAAAGCTGGCGAGGAGGATACCGTGGCATGAATACTTCTTCAGTCTATACGCCTCTCGAATGTTTATTGTTATTCCAGTCTTTGGTCGCATATGGCACTGATCCAAACTCATTCGTTCAAATTTCCCAACTCTTGACACATAATTCCTTGGTTAAGGATGGGGAAACCTACGATGCCGGAAGACTGAGCGCAGAATCACTGGGGGATCTATATTTACGACTTCTGCGAGAGGAATTAAAGAATGATGCGGAACAGGATGTACAGGAAGAGAATGGACCAGCACCGTCAAAAAAACGAAAACTCTCAAGCCCACATTTACCAACAATAAAAGATGCCCAGCCCTACCGAGAAAAATTGCCAGTTTTAGTAGAGAGGTTATATGCGCGGTATAGAGATTATATGGTGCGGGCGATCAGGGAAGATGAGGAAAACTACCGGGCTGTTCAACGAGATATTGCCGCGATTGAGAGAGGAGATTGGGATGAGAGAATTTTGAGAGGAGAGCGGGCTTTGAATGAAAAAAATGGACATAAACAAGCCGAGGATGCTGGCACGAAGCCGAATGGTATCACTAGCAGTGTTCCTATCACGGAGGAAGGTAAATCACAGGAATCCAAACCTCTGGATAGCAGACTACAGGAGCCACGGCCGACAGAACTAAAGCGTCTGGAGCCCCAACTCCCACAGATAAAATCTTTTGAGATAGCTATCCCTCCGCCGTTACCTCAAGTTGTAAGAGAGCAATCAAAAACAAAAGCATCTCCATCTCCAGGTCCTTCGCCAAGAACCGAAGGTCGGCCAGAAGGTTTGGCTATCAGTGATGTTTTAAACTCTCAAAATTCCACTCCCTTCCCTCCCCAAAAGCATATTACGGAACATCAGCCTCGAAATGGCACGCAACATGGGGCGCCACCAATGGCTCATCAAAGATCTGGTAGTCATGGTCCTCATGGCCCATCTCCTTTACAAACTCAGGCTCATTCGCCTCAACTTGGCCCTCCTCCTTTGCAATGGGAGCCACCATTTCACCCTGGCCCCAATCCTCCACAGTTCCATAACACCCAGCCTGGATCGCCACATCCATCTCCGCACTCCCAATTTTATCCTCCACAATTTCCTCCACATACATATCCTCCTCATTCATACCCTTCTCCTAACCATCGGAATTCTCTACCAAGTCCACATTTACCTCCGCCCCATCATTCTGTACCATCTTCTCCATTGAACCCTCAATATCAACAAGGGGTTCTTTTGCCACCGCCTCATACGATGGGAAGGTCCCCAAGCACGTCTGGAACGCAGCTAGATGCGTTAGCAGATATTGCTGGACAGCAATATCGTGCAGCTTCCGGTTCTCCTATGCTTCAGCAAGGGCCGTTACCTCCGGTATCTCTGCCTCAAGTATCTATGCCACATGTCCCGCCTCATATTCCATATACGCATTCCTTCCCACCTCCACAAAGACCTCTGTCTTCGACTGGCCATCCTCCTCCACAATGGAATGCTCCCTTCCAACCGCCATACCCGGTACCAAGCTACCAATTCAATGGACCGCCGCCCAATAACCGACCACCTTTCCCCCGACCAGAACTTGTTGCTCCCGAGAACAGGCAATATAATTCACCATACAACGCAAATCAAAGCCCACGGCCTTCTCTACCTACGAACACTCCAATGCAGCACAGGCCACAATTACCGCGACCTCATACTCCGTTGTCTCAAGCACCTCAGTTATTCATGACTGGAAGTGGCACTAAATGGACTTCGAGACCATCTGGGGCTACCCCACGATTACCCAGAGAGCCTTCCCGTCCCCAGATCGAGCCTCTTAGTCCTGTGTTAAAACCTAAACTATTACCTCAATCCGTGGAGAAGTCGTCACATAAGAGAACACATTCAAAGCAGGATTCTGCAAAGACAAGCAAGCCACATACACCAAGCACACTACGCAAGCGAGCCGACAGCACAACCTCAACTCCTACTACTGGACCATTTAGAAGGAGTCAATCGGTACAGTCACATGCTGACGAACTCTCTTTGGACACTGAAAACCCTGGTCCTCATTTTAAACAAGAAGTCGCGACACCTCGTGGCGTTGGTGATGTGGCCGATATTGCGGCTGATGAAAGTACAAGTCAACTATCTAAAGTACCACAATCACCTCGGCAAGCAATGAAGCGAAAGCGTATTGATAGTCCTGAACTGAGGGAGCCACGAGTGCCACCTCTTTTTGTTCTATGGACTCGAGCCTTTCCAAAGATCAGTGTGTCTGCTCTGGAATCCATTAGTGGTCATCGGAATGCGAGCACATTTGCAAATCCGGTCAAGGAACGCGATGCTCCAGGCTATAAAGATCTTATTCTTCGTCCACAAGATCTCAAGTCTATTCGAACGGCCATTACAGCTGGACATAAAGCTGCAGCGGCTGTGGCAGCTGCCCAAGCTGCACCTGATGATCAAGGTCAATCAAGTGCATGGCTTCCTATCTCTGAAGATTTAATTCCTCCAAAAGGCATAATCAATTATGCTCAATTTGAAAAAGAATTGATGCGAATGTTTGCCAATGCTATTATGTTTAATCCAGATCCAGATCGCGGATTTGGGAAATCATTTGAAAACAAGAGAAAAGAGTCTGAGAGGGGAGCGGTGTATGAAATTGATGAGAACTCATTGGTGAAGGATACAAGAGCCATGTTCATGGATGTCGAGAAAGATATTGGGGCATTAAGAAGTGCCGAGAGGAGAAGCGAAGAAGCTGCTGAAAGAGAAGCTCTTGGTGGTCCTTGGGGCGTTCGACATGCAATTACTCATGTTGGACCTGATGATGATGATGAAATAGATGAACTAGCTGGGGATGAAGATGCTGGCATAGGCAACGGAGGTGGCTTATTGAAAAGAAGAAGAAAGGTGTAAGGTTGTGGCTTCGCTCGTAGTGTTTATTCTACAAGGGATATGTAAATATTATTGTGCCACGAGATATACGTTAATGAAAATGAGAAACATCCTCATCAGGCTTGTTGGTCTTTTCAAACTACTTTTACGGAATTTAAAGTATCAGTGAGTCTTATTTTGCTATATTTATTCCTCTAGCATTCCCCCCATCACCCTTATTGGCTGAATACAAACGAGTATGATCAAAAAGACAAGCAATATTTGGAAGTCCAAATCACCCTCGAGCATCGAGACTCATTTGTTCGAATCAAATTCATATCTCGGATCTTGAATTGATATCTTACACATATTGATACCAAATTGTGAATTCCAACGCCAAGACACAGGACCGGAAATCGACTTCTCCTACCTCTGCTGACAATGGAATTGATGATGTGATAGTATTCGCCACTAGATCATGCTGATTTGGGAACGCTGGTGAGTGAGGAATATGGGTGAGTAAGGAATACGGGTGAGTAAGGAATACGGGTGAGTAAGGAATACGGGTGAGTAAGGAATTAGGTGTTTATATGGATGATATACGATTTGTTGTATAGGTACACCAGGGAATGCGGATCCATTGCCTCTATGTTGGGTGAAAAAAATTGCAGTGAAGTCACGACGATGTTCGCTTGAGCGAGACGGCACCGTGTATAAATATAATCTATCAAGTATTGAAATCTCATGCAAACATCAAGTCTTATGATTCGCACATATTTGAAATGATGCATAATTAAAAGGACGCCAAAAACCCTACGCCTAAAAATCAAGTCTTGCTAACAATTTTCCAAACTGAAAAAATGTCTTCTGGTGAATCGGGTAATGACCTGACTCCTTTCCAGGCATGATTATAAATCATCATGAAGCTCCTGGCTATCGCAAAGATAATCCTGGAAAAGTTTACACTTGATGGTGGGATTGTACCAAAGGAAATCGTAAACTTAGCTTTCCTCCGGTGATTCGTAAAGTACAGAGAGTATGGAACCCATAGAGCTAACATCCGTACTGTAGTATGACCTAGTACCAAGATTAGCACCGCCTTGAACTAAATCTCATCACCAAATCTTGATAAAACAAACCCGTCATCATCCCTTTGATGTGTCCTCGTGTTCGGACTAGTCTCATCATCTCGATCTCTGTCTCTCTCCCTATATCGTCCTTCATACTCAAGTTCGTTCTCGATATACCTCATCTCCCTTTCCATATAGTCATTTTCAAGCTCGAGCTCACTTATATCTCTTACCAAATCTTGTTCCATCCTTATCTCCTCAGTCTCCCGATATCGTGAATTGTCTTCTTCAGTCATTTCTCTCATTTGTGGTTTCTCATCTGCTGCAAGATATTTCCGTTCTTCGGATTCAGAGTGTCTTCTCCTGCTATGACAGAGTTCTTTGCCCCTATGAAATTTGTCCCGCTCGTCAGATCGTCCGCGGTGATTGCTATATCCATCTGGGAAATGAATTAGTGTCCAATTTTGTTTTTTTTTGTTTTTGGAGACAGAAGATATCGTTACTGACCAGATTCTCCAGAAACAATAGAACGAATTTCCTTTCCCTCATACTCCCCCTCTATTTTACTTGACCAGCAACCCATATTTACCAGCTCTATTTATTGAGAGAACTTCGATGTTTGCTATCGAACAAGCACTTATGTGACAGAGGTTTCCGACTCAAGCACCAGGCTTCAACTACAGAGTTAAACATCTTCACGAGAAAACCGCTTGGGAGTTTGTAGATACCACCAACAGTATAGAGAAGAGGCTGAAGCGGTTCAATCTTGGTCGTCGGTCGAGACCATAATCTGCATGTTCATGATGTTGGATGTTGGATTAATCGCTTCGTGTGGCGATGAGGAACAAACGCTGGCCACAATCAAAACCCAATTGCTGGGTATTCTTCATCATTAGCGATATAGACCGAGAGAGGGATCAATGAAGTCATTGTCTCATACATCTGTAGGTTGACCGAGATTAGATTAATTATCTGAGATCTCGTCCCGAGGTATTGGTTGAGATGTAGGAACCCTGTTGAAATAGCTTGATTCTTAGCGCTGTGATGCCTGGAACGTGTCCCCTCTACAGACAATGACCCCTGAAACCCGCTAGAGCTTGCCGATCAAAAGCCTCCAACGCAAAACAGCTAAAAATCGTTCCAGGCTCTCCGAAGTTTACGCTCTCAACAATGGGGTCAAAGACGAAAGAAAGTACCGAAGAGCAAAAGGAAGAACAAGATATTCTCTTTTTCCAGGTTAGATCTATCGCTTCAGGATCATCTGGCCACATTCATGTACCCAAGAATATAAGCCCCGCGCGACGACCAAGCACGATGAAGGAAACAACAGACCAGCAGTTCTACTGTATCGCTCCAGATATTCCAAAGTCAAGAATTTAGATAATTCTCAAGTCCTGTGCAGCTTCTCAAACATATCGGTATGACACTGACAGTGTATATTATATCCTTCAAAGGTATAAAGCAAAGTCCTTCCCCTTCATTAGTGGCAGGTTGCGCACATTTGCGCGAGTTTGTCACAGAAGGTTATACTACTAAATGATACAGTGGGGTTTTATCACTTGGCACGCTCTCTATCCTCTTTCCATACATTTCTCATTGGTAGTTGAAGCTCATGATGAATATTGTGGGGATTTTGTTCCCGATGAAAGTTTCATCAGGACTCATAATGTGCATTTGGTGATTTGGGTCGGCTTGCTAGGTGACCTCAAACTTGCTCATGGTAATTGGCTGAAATCTTGGCAAAGGGTTGATAATTGAAGGTTTCCTATTTCTCGGATTCTGGTCTTTTACTTTGGCATTGATAATTCGGTGTGAAGGTATCATTTCTCTTTTTGGGTCCACCGGTACGCATAGGCATCATGGAGGTTATCGAAGCTCGCCATATCCAAATGGCGGATAATATGTCAACGATGGAACCACATTGGGGATATGTTGATCGTATATTGCCATGTAAGAATGATCCTGGCTCGTGTGAATATCTGGATGCTGTTTATGTAAGTCTTTGTACCGGTTGTCCCCTCCAAGTTCCAGACAACCCCCCCTTTATGTCAGATTCGCTTCCGCGATATTTTTCAGTATTACGTACAACCACCTTTTAATACTGACCACTCATAGCATACCCATGATTTATCAATGCTCTACACTTTCATTCTATGGGCAGTCATCGGAGGTCTTCTTCTCATACTCACCACACTTCGTTTCATGAAACCTTCAGGGCAAACTACCACCAAAGCGAGGGACTCGGAAATTCAAAGTAGAGCGAGCACTTTATCTTGGTACTATCGTACATGGCGAGGAACAACAGCGACTTTCCGACGATTTCTCCTTCCAGAGAGTTTTGTTAAATTCTTCGGACATGTTACCAGATTGCAAATATTGATATTAGCGATCTTGCTAGGTTATTTGCTCATCTTCACGTAAGTAGTTGTGTTCTATTCCGAGGAATTTCCTAACATACAATAGTTTCGTTGGAGAAGTCTATAAGAAATGGATCACTCCAGTAAAAAAGACGAATTTGTTCAACACCCGGTCTGGGCTCGGCGGCTTTTCCGATCGTGTAGGAGCATTCGCATACGCATTAACCCCCTTCACCGTCCTCCTTAGTTCTCGTGAATCGGTTCTCAGTCTTGCCACCGGGATCCCGTATCAATCATTCAACTTTTTACACCGCTGGACCGGTCGTGTCATCTTTATTCAATCGGCTGTACATGCCTTTGGCTGGACACTTATCGAAGCACGATTATACCAACCACAGCCTACCACTTTCCAAAATTGGATCAAGCAGCCATATATGATCTGGGGCTGCGTTGCATTAATATTCCTATGCTTTCTATACGTCTTCAGTATTCGAAGGGTCATTCGGTGGACAGGATATGAATTTTTCAGGAAGACTCATTATGTGGTAGCTTGTTTGTATATTGGTGCATGTTGGGGCCATTGGCAACAACTCAAATGTTGGATGATTGCCTCTCTCGGATTATTTTTCATCGATCGAGGTGTAAGGATACTCCGAACCTTGCTCATCCACGTTGGATATTTCGACGCCAATGGTAATGCACGTAAGTCAACATCATTTTCCAATAAACACATCAAATAAACTAACCACAAACCCAGGTCTCGGATTCCACCCCGCTCAATCAACACTCCAATATTTTGACGACAAAGACGGCGGAGTCATCCGTCTCGAATTCAACCACAGACATGCGCCATGGTCCCTAGGCCAACATTTCTTTCTCTGTTTCCCCGCCCTCAATATCTGGCAATCTCACCCCCTAACCATCGCATCACTACCCTCAAATCACCACACCTACATCATCCGATGCCGAGCGGGCGAAACCGGGAACCTCAAAACCCTAGCCTTGAATAATCAACTCACCACCCCCGTAATCCTCAGCGGACCATACGGAGAACCACTCTTAAAATCCAACGAAGAACCAACCAATATCCTAGCTATCGCCGGCGGAACAGGTATCTCATTAACCTTACCTCTTGTTCTGGCCGCCACTGCTAGCGACGCATTGATCTACGAAGGAAGAGCCATCGATTTTATATGGATCGTAAGACGCCGTTCGTGTTTAGAGTGGATTAGCGAAGAATTGGAGACGATTAAGCAGAGAACGCGGGACACGAAATTAAATCTCAACGTGCACATCTATATCACACAAGAAGAAGAAGCATCTTCATCGGCGGAAGAACAACCCGAGGAAAAGATGTTGAATGATGAGAAAATGATAAAATCAGAGGATACAATGACAACTTCGGTAAAGAGTTCGAATTCGAGTTCGGATCTAAGTGCGGGAATTACAGGGCTTGGGTACAAGGTATCTTATTTGGGCGGTTGTAAATGCTGTCATCCGGATCTCCAAGGACTGGTTCGTGGATTTATGGATGAGAGGGCGGGGGAGGCGTATAGGACGAGGGTCGTGGCGAGTGGACCTAAGGGGATGGGAAGGGATTTGAGGGAGGCGGTTGCGGGGTGTTGTGATGGGGGGATGGTTGTGAGGGGGGAGAAGAAGGGTGATGTGGAGTTGGTTTGGGATGCTAGGGATTAGTCTTTCTTTTTGGGTGTGGATGTGAGATGCATGTTATGATGTTATGAATTATTTATGTGTGTATGATATGAAAAAGGGGTTATAGAATAATTAGAAAAGTAATAAGTCAATTCAGAATACTTCAAATATTTGAAATATCTCGCTTGGAAGGTGATGAATAGTGTTCAATATTATCCCTTAACTTATATTGTAAAAGTGGTAGGTCGAGATATATGCATGCCGATAGTATATTGCGAAAAGGGGAATAGAGATCGAAATCAAATAGATTATATTGTAATCCATACATGGCCGGTCGCAACAAGCCCAAATCAAATGACCCAGCGGGTCATCTCGGATATGTTTTCATCATCCCACGATGCTTGGATTCTGGTATGTGATTGTATTGCGAGAGGTATAGCAAAGAGGCAAAGAAAAAAATAGCCAGTTCTGGCAAGGCAAGTGAATCGTATATATCCACATCGGGTGCATATCATCTTCTTTTGGACTATTTGGACCGCGGTGATGACTATGAAGACAGCGAAAATGACTATTAAAGTTGTTCGGGGAGATTTGTTTGAACAAATGATTGTACATGATCTTACGTATAAGTATAAGTATCACGATATCATTAGAATCACCAATGGAAGCAAATACCGCTGCGTTGTAGAGAACCTCAACAGCTCAATATTAATGAGACAACTTATGCAAGTGAACAAGCTCAATTTGTATTCTTTCTAAAACTCACCGTGCAAAAAAAATAGATTACAAATGAAGAAATAGTGGTACATGCTACTCATCAAAAGCTGCAGTTTGTGCGTTATCGATCCCGTGTAGTAACCATCTAAGCTACCTCCGTACAAGTGGGTAACCTTATGTATTCAAAGGCTTAGATGCACATGCTTCCTCCCAGGAATCCATTTTTGTATCGATATCCGGATTCATCAACAGAATGGCCTTTCTAAGAGGATGTTCGCGGGGTACTTCATCAAAGGCAATTCCACCAGCGCCCTTCAAATTCCAGTATACCGTATGCCACCTTGCCTTGTGCTCATCTTTGGTACCTTCGTTGGCTGCAGAGAAATAGTTTTTTTGATACTCAAGCATATTTTGATAGTAGCCATACGTTTCGGGCGCTATATTTTTTAGATCCATATTTGCTATATTGTGGGCGGAGGGGATTACTTGCGTTGGCATTTGTTGACCTGCTGGATCTGTATTATAGTAGTCATAGGGTACTTGAGAGTGAGGATTATTGTAGTTTGGACCTGCCTGACTGTATACTCCGGATTTCTCGGGTGGAAATTCACTGCATTGCCGCTGCGTATGAGGTATCCCGTAGCCATCATACACTTGCCCGCTATTCACCGCCCTCGGATCAAGCATTATATTCATCGCGGGTTGATGAAATGGATGAAATGGATGATTATTGAATGGATTTACCCCGAATGTTCCATAATTGGTAGACTCCGCGGTAGGGATTGACGCAACTCGTTGCATTTGAGGCTTAAATTGTGATTTCAGTTCATCTTCGGACTGTCTAGGTTCAAACCTTGCTCTCAGTCTGGCGGATTGTCCCACATCAAGCTGTGAACCACATGAATTCTTCGTGGAGGACCTATGCTGCCCCGAAGCTTCCTGAGCGGTACCATTTTCTTCAAAACGGGAAGCCCTTTGAGATGCCTTATTGCTGCTACTATGGCTAGTTCGGGAACTTGTTGACCTCGGCTGATGATATGAAGAGCTGTCATCAGTCTCGTACGTCTTGGGCTTCCTAGGATGACCTCTTTCTGGCTTTGCTTGGAGGGGTGACTCCTCGTAAGTTCTGTTTGACTTTTGTCCACGTGAAGTTTTATGTGCCGGTGATTGTTTTGCAGAAGTCCTAACTCGAGGCTGTTGCCGCATCTTTTTGCTTCTTGGGCTATCTGATTCAGTAGAGGAATAGAAGATTTCTTCGTCGGATATGTCGCCGGCAGATGAATAACTATTATCCTCGTCGAATCCAATGTATGATTTCTTTCTGGGAGCAGGTACCATGGCTTTTGATAAGGAACTTGAAGAAGAGTCAGATGTGGTAATGGATGATGTAGAATTTGAAGGGTATTCAGGAGTGGAATTGGAGCTTTCTTTGTGATGATATCCCATGATGTGTGGTGTGATCGATGGTCAATATCAAAAGACACTCTATAAGACACACGGCGTTAATACATAGAGACAACAGCGAGGTTTTTAAAGGGCATGGACTCACCTGAAGTAAAAAATTTAATGGTAAGTAAAGCTTGAAAATTTCTCGATTTTGATATCCTACACCTGTGCTATGATTTATTGTGATGTATTTTGGTAAATTGCTTGGGAAGGGAACGAAATGGTGGAAATGTAAGTATTTATGCACAAGCGTTGGAGACATTGCGAGGTTACGGTCGATTTCAATGTGACTAGAAATGACATTCTTGATACTTATGAATGAATAAATATATATTACGCACCGAGAGAAGTCATTGTTCGAAAAACCTTCCAAGTTTCATAAACAAGTAGGCATTCAGCTATGTTTCGATTCATCCTGAGATTCATCCTCAAATTCTTCCTCAAATTTCCAGTACTCATTGTAAATCGATTCCTAATACTGGACGGCCATGAGTATATTGAATACTAGAATTTTGAGTACGCTCTCCTATTACTCAAACGCCATGAGTATATTGAATAGAAATCTGAGTATGCTTTCCTATTACTGTTGTCTGGATTGTCAACTTTCAATCACTATGACTATGTGCCTCGAACCACAAGCCATTAAAAAATCAAGATTCATTACATGCATCACATTATGGATAGGATTGGAATAGCCAAAGGATAATGGAATGAATAAGTTGTTTGTTATGCAGTCGGAGTCTGGCTATGTCCATATAAATGTTATATTATGGATAAGATTGAAACAGCCAAAGGATAATAGAACGAATATATTGTTTGTTATTTAATTGAAGTCTGGCTATGTCTATATATATATATATATCATATTATAGATAGGATTAGAATAGCTAAAGGATAGTAGAATGAATATATTGTTTCTTATACAATCAGAGTCTGGTTATATCTATATACATGTCATATTATCTGCGACATCCAAACGTGTAGTATAAACTTCTCTATGGTAAAAGTCGATATAATTTACCTTCAAAGGCATTCCTTTAAAGGCATTCTATACTTCCAATTCAACATTGCAAATACCAAAGCTTCCTATCGATATTGATAAACTGGGTCTTGATGCCAGTGAATACACTTTTTTCCTTTGATATCATGGTAAATGGTCCTTCTTCTCTCGGCAAAATGATATTGCATTTTGTTTTCATTCTTCCGTTTCTAACAAACACAACTTCCTCATTACCTCCATTCTTCACCAAAATAATAAAATAATCTTTCGAACATACAACATCTTAGGATACAACGCATTGTATCTAATAAGGCCAATCGAATACTTATTTATTTACTGTACATTTACATTCCCTTTCAACAAAGACTGGGATGCCATTTTGACAAATGAGGCAATGCGACGTTCATAAATCGCCAACTCCATCAATTCAGAGGGAGAATTGGAAGCCAAAGATTGAGCAATTACTCGACCAGAGATCCTCGATAAAAAATCTTTCTCTTGCTACTGAGTCTTCTAGCAAATGTACATTTGATCATTCAACAAAGTCGCAACCTTCTGCCAGTCTCTATCTCCCTGGACCAATTGACCGAAAATCAACCGATGAAGAGGAAGCAAAATTATCAGAAGAGCAAGAAATGAAAATGGAGACGAAAAGCGAAGACGATGGCAATGGTGAAAGGGCTGGCGGGTTTGTCGAGAGTACAAAACCACGAGTCCGACTGCCAGTAATGACACACGGAATCATCAATCCCGTGGCCATCACACAGCTTCAAGACGAACTTGAGGATACCAAGAAGGAATTGGATAAGTTGCAAGCAACACGGGCGCCTTCGGAGGATGAGATAATTCTGCCAAAGAGAATGAGCCTGCCAAGATTGATGGAGATGTTTCCCGCTGTGGGAGATCAGATTCGTTCCAAAATGGGTCAGAAGTTGAGCGACGTTCGCGACGAATACGAGACCAAAATCAAGCGATCAAATCATGAGCATCATGACAACCATTTACGAGACATGGCAATTATGCGAGAGATGGAATCGAAATTATTCAAGGCTGAGGAAAGTTTGAATTCGGTGGGAATGATTGCAAGGATACACCCAAATGCGCCGATCGGTGAGGCCTGGTTCAAAATTCAGAATGGGACTTACGATCCATTGAAAAGGGGTGCCATTGAGCCAAAACCCATCTATGAATCGGAGCGAAATACCAAAGCTCAAGCCTCGCGCACAGCGCCTTCTGACGTTCCTACCTCCAATAACCCCTTTCGAAATAACAGATGGGCAAACAGCGATGGCCGAAAGAGGGAGTACGACGAGCCTGCAGATAGCGAATTCCGCAGAGGTGTCAAGAGATTAAGGACGGCATAAACAAATTACAATAGGAAATAACTTTTTGGTGGAAGGCAGAAGGTTCATGTTAATTTGAAGATTTACCTATGTCATGAAAGTCAACGTATTGGAAGTATGCCATCTTACATTGATCTAAGTTGGGAGTGTGGAGAACCTTGTCGCCAAATCAACAAATTTCTTCATGATTTCATAAATAGATGACTCGACACCATGTACAGCATCCCAGATTTGCAAGGGCTACACGCAATAACCCCAACGTAGGGTTAAGTTTTGGGAAGTGGAGAGTTTAATAAGAGTGCAGAGAGTAGAGGATAAGAACCATCCTAACTTGGTAGAGGTCATGATACGAGAGAGCTTTTTGGCTCAGGTCGGAGAAATTTGGCCATTTCGGTGGAGCCTCCTTTGTTTGGGCGTCTCAGTCTCCGTCATCATTCAATAAGCGGAATACAAACAAACTCTAACAATATCTTATCTGAATCCGAGTGCCCATGTGAGTCTATGATGAATTGAAGCAACATATCTGATTGAAACTTCCATATGTTCTATGTAACCTAGTAGGTCCTCCAGCTTTTCACTTGTGATTATTGGCGTATGACGTCTCATGAGATTCCTGGCTCACATTAAAACTCACGGATCGGGGATATTGAATGAGCTATGCAATAGCGATTTGTGCTGGCTGAGCGATGGGCGATGTTGTAGATATATATATATAATATATATCATTATGATTCTCGTAATGACACGGTTGAAATTCCGTCATGATCTTCGGGGTGGGATGTCGACCGTCATTGTACTGTCATGGCCCCAAAACCACAGAAAGCTTTTGTTCCTTATCTGTTTTTACATATTGCAGATCAGGATAGGTATCGACATCGTCGTTGTGTGCATTGGCAGTGTTAGAATATTGCAGACAAACTTTGATGAAAATGAGGTGAGTAGAGTAAGGTTACAGTAGTGCCGCTTTAAATAAAAGGAGCGAGCTTAAAGCAGCAAAATAATATGTAAAACTATCTCGCAGACGGCAAACGCACTATTCATCCTACACAACACATGCTACGATGCAATGGTAAAACTGTGCAAGCGCATAAGTCTTTTGAAACGAGTCTTAATTGATTTGAACAACATTTTACTACCCAGATGTGAGCTTGATGGCCGATGTTCTGGAGCTCAGCCGGAGACTGCTGGGAGTCTTCCAGCATATCCTTCGTTCCTTCCAGTATATGGGTTTATGAGAGGCCCCGAGTCTTAAGTCTTCGATGGGTTCTTTCCTATTGAAGTGGCATATTTAATGCCGAGCAAATGTAATATCCCCATCTCTTGCGAGAGCTCTTTTCTGACTTCCCATAATCTCATCGCCAAATTCATACTTTGGAAATGTGTCTCGCGTTACCTACAATCATTCCTTTTGCTCTTCATTACATATAGTATCATTACTTCCTACTGCTTACTCCTCTTATTTTGACATTGGATATTAAAATTGTTTACACGCCGCTTACATCCAGACTTCCCGTCAACCTTCATACTCCCTCTGCGGGTTACTTCACATACTCCCTCGATCGACTTCTCATGCACTACCTCGTCGAGTGCTTTCTTTACGCTGGAGTTATTTTGGGACTAGAACCAGATTCGATACTCACCTTTGAGCAGAACTTGGAATCAATACCGAGTGCTGGTTTTTATCCAGAACCAAATATTCGCTCGAGAATCACGATTTTTGAGCCTTCCCCTCCTAATCCACCTCTCGCCCGTATTTGAACGTGGACCTGGGTTTAATCCTTATTAAACAAAAACTTGTATTCCTTGGAATAGCTAACTGTTTTAGACGAAGTCTCAACTTGGGCGATGAGAGGACTTCATTCGATACAAAGCGATCCATAACACAAATGACGGCAATATCACCATACTTCGACATTCGGCCTCTTATACACATTGCACAGAACAAGTGCTTTCGTAGCACTAGTTATCACTTAATAAACTACCGCAAACTAAATCATTTATGGTCGACGCTAACAACACGAGCAATGCCACGGCTCCCGTCAATAGTTCTATTCAGGCCTGGCATAAATTGCAAGGGCATATCATCGACAAGAAATATGACGCTGGCTATATCGTTTTATCATACTTGGTCAGCTTGGTGGGCGCGTGGACAGCCTTTGAGCTACTGAATTTGAGAACGACAAGGAAAGGTCGCTACAACTGGTAAGATCTTATGTGTAGGTTTTACAACCCCAAGACCTCGACTAATCGGCCATTAGGACAGTACTTGTATTTGCTTCGATATCAATGGGCGGAGTTGCTATTTGGTGTATGCATTACGTTGGTGACGAAGGAATCATTCTAGGTGATGGCGATCCTACCTTACAAATTTTATACAATCAGTCTTCGACGTCCGAGTCTTTTTTCCTCCCTGTCATAGTATTCTTCGTCGCATTTTGGACTGTTGGCTCCAATGAAACCGTAGATTTACCTCGCGTTGGTCTAGGCGGAACCTTGGCTGGTCTGGGAATATGTGGTATGCATTACCTTGGACAAGCTAGTATTGCCAACTACACATGCCTTTACAATATTACCTGGGTCGTAATTTCTGCTTTCATAGCTATTGCAGGTAGTATAGGGTCGATCTACTTGTTTTTCCTCTGGCGTTCATCATGGGAATCAGGTTGGTCGAAGAAGGGTACTTGCGCATGTATACTCGCATTTGCCATATCCGGGTTGCATTGGCTATCTTCTGTCGGCACGCACTATCGCCTCAGTAGCCTTCCAACACCTCCAACCTCAAGTTCAACTCAACATTTTGCCATAATTGTGGCTACATTTCTGGTATGTTAGGTTGACGCAGTTTGGAGCAGAATGCTGATTTATCCAGACTGTACTTGCCACCATCATCAACATAACATTAAAATTCATGCTCTTTACGCACAAACAAGATACTATCAATCGTTCTCAAAAACTCACTTTGTTGACTGCCATATTCGATAAGCATGGAAATGTTTTAGTTGATTCACAGGGTATCCTACCAAATCGAAAGATAACTAATTCCTTTATTGAGGGGGTAAATCAAGCTATTTCTCTGCAGTCATGGTTTTATAAACTAACGTATTCTAGGCCTTGAGTGAAGTTTTCAATGTTTCACATCCGATGTTCCTGTGGATATTCAGAGCAGCAAAGAATTGGCATTGTGTCAAGGATATTATTCCAGCCATGCGTCTCAACATTAACACACATATTGAGAAGCATCGACTTGGTAGCAAAGAAGAAGTAAGCCTTGTGGACAGCGAAGGCGACTTGATTAAGGATTATTCCATTGTATTTCGAGAATTGTTTTGCATCGCCGCCGCCGATCTTGCGAATGACCTCCGTATCCCAATGGAAACATTAGGCCCTTTATATGACGATGTTATTGGTACCAGCCAGAAGATTCCTTTATCAGCAATCATCAAATCTCGGGTCGGTATTTTGAGTGACTTTATCGAGAAGACAATTGGTGATGTCAAGCAAAAGATCAAAGGTGGCCGTCGGGCAATTAGAAAGCCTAGGAAGGACATTGAAAAGGATGCAGAAGCAGGAACAGGCCAATTGCTCTTTCTGGTCAAAAAAGTACAAAGACGAGAGGCAGAGGCTCTACAAGCTGCTGGATATCGATTCGGGAAGATCGAACAAGTTTTACCCTTACTATC
This sequence comes from Sclerotinia glacialis, assembly GCA_002162575.1. Taxonomy (NCBI): domain Eukaryota; kingdom Fungi; phylum Ascomycota; class Leotiomycetes; order Helotiales; family Sclerotiniaceae; genus Sclerotinia; species Sclerotinia glacialis. The sequence continues at coordinate 297,292 of NGKH01000022.1, forward strand.
GAACACCATGAAAATCAAGGATGAAGACCTTACCAAACATCTCTCGGAACTGTGGAAATTTGCGAATCAGGATGTTATGCTAGATCCAGGTTGTCATCTTGCTTGCTTTGCAATTCGAGCTTCTGTTCGAGGAGGGTTTGATATCGTGGTCAGGAAAGACGCCAAAAGCCAAATCCCGACAATGACCTTGCCCTTTGAAACGCTGGAAGATTGGCAGAAGGAGTTTTTGAACGCAATGAATACCCTCAGTGTGGCGGAATGCCAAAGGTTTTTAGCCAAGGCTGTTAAGGCAAAAGAGCTACCTACAAGGGAGAAGACATTTTCGAATCAACTACTTACTACACTCCAGTCCTTGAAATACGAGATTGGCGATCCTATTTTCAGTGAAGCATGTCTTATATCTAAGCCAATCGAAGCTCCATGTCGTGGAGATTCAGCAAACCACAAGCCCGGCATAGCGTTTCTCATTGCGTTCCGACTCATGGTACCTATCAATACTCGACGTGCACCCGGTAAAAAGTGCACGTTTGCGCCACTTACTCTATTCAAATTACAACAACGTGTTTACAAGAATGCTTTAGATCATTCATTTTTCGTACGTGCTATATATCGAGAATTTTCACCAATATTCGCAGCGACCGCTCATGATTGTTCACAAGAAAAGAAACTTCTGTCAAGTTGGAGAAACACTAGAGGGAATGGCCATAGGGATTTTGAGGTAGTCGAAGAGCATGACCCTTTCGGAAACGCCATAACTCGAATCGTGCCAAAGAGGGAGAAGGTTTTACAAGCAAGGCCTACCATGGAACGTTTGAGAACCTTTTGGGATGTACGTCTTGGTCGCTTGAACGATACTAGTGAAAAAAGTGATAGACAGAAACCGATAAGAGCGGCTTCTTATCAATCGATGGGTATATTGGTCAGCACGGAAGTTGAGAGGGATGTAAAATATAGTTCGGATAAGAGGGATGATGGGAAGGGGAAGGGATTTGATGCTAAGCAGGGAAATAGGGGGGTTACGGCGGTGGTTAGTGAGGATGTTGAGCCACTGACTTTTGTGGATGAGTTGTTTCAGATTTGTGTTAAGAATACGGGGATGCCTCATTGATCATGGGAGGAATTGGATGGGAAGAGGGGATGTATGTGAATCGTGTGTCAGGTAGGATTGATTGGACTAGATTAGATTAGGCCACGCAGATAGATCCACTGTCGGTTGTGCGCTTGAATGGAAACTGGAATCATAATGGTGTACCCGTATAGTGCCGCTTAGTACTTTGGTATTCTTTACAAATAAAAACCTATGATTTTTGGATCCTCAATGTTCAGGTGCATAATGAATGTCCTGACTCTTCCTCCATTGTGAATTTACAAAGATTAATGACTATCTTTTACTCTTAGTCAAGATTTGCGCATTGAGATCTCTTGAATATGTAGATAGGTAGTTCATATCGAATTATATATTTAGAGTTATATTAGGGAAATTGAGAAGTTATTAGTGGTAGGGGGGTTCGCTTGGGGTTTTGTTTTTGATGGCTATTTGGTTTTTGACGGAAAGATGATGTAGGTTTGAATGGGTAGTGCAATGGGATTTGGAGTGGGATTTAAATAGAGATAAGGAGTTTGGAAGAAAAGGAGAGATGGAGAGATGGGGAGAGAGATTTGAGATTTGAGATTTAGATTTGAGTGTAATATAATATATAATATATTGAATAATATATACTAGAGTAGATTATATATACTAATTACAATATTATATTAGAATTATATATAATTATAGTTTAATGGATTATTCATAAATAATCTGCAAATAATCTATACATAGCAGGTTATATTAAAACTTTAATGAACGAATCATAGAGCAATTAATTCTTCTAATATACAACCTACAAACGGATTATTTATACGCAGCCTACTTTCTACCACCCTTCGCCACATTTTTATTTTTGGCCGTCTTCCCAGTCGGGCCTTGTTTAGGATTCGCTGGTGGCTTATTCACGCACTTTCCTTGACGATTTGGATGGTGCTGCTTGATATGCGTTTCGCAAAATCCCCTGATCTTATACTCTTTGCCGCAGATCGAGCAGTAGATGCTAGGTTTTTCTCGTTTCATTCCTATTGGAGCTTGTGCTGGTGATGCTGGTCGATAACGCGGGGGAGATGGTGATAGATAATACGGGGGAAACGCTGATTGATAATACGGGGGAGATGCTGATCGATAATACGGGGGGGATTCGTTCGTTTTGGGTCTTGTAGGAGGGATGGGTCGAGGGGGCGGGCGAGAGTACATCTCGGGACGGGTAATTTCCACCACGTCATCGTCGTCGTCATCATCATCATCATCATCATCATCATCATCATCATCATCGGAGATAAACTGAATGGAACCTGCGGCCAATGGCGAGGGTCTGGGTGGAGAATTCCGACACCTGCGCATGCTGGGCTTATTCACGCTACTCGAGAGAGGTCTGGATGCGCTTCCAAGGGGAGGAGCGATTATTTTTGAAGACTCCTTTCTGCCTCTTTTATCCCATGCTTCCTCAGCAGCCACCATTCTATCGTAGTCAGCAATCGCTCGTTGCCTGCTCACCTTGAACTCTAGCTCAACGGCCTCTTCCCTTTCGCGCTCCCGTTTGCGCTCTTCCCATTTGCGCTCTTCCTCTTCGAGCTCTTTCTCTTCGAGCTCTTCCTGTTTGCGCTTTTCCCGTTCGAGCTCTTCCCGTTTGCGCTCTTCTCGTTTGCGCTTATCCTCGCTGACCTCTCGTGCCCAATTTTCTTCCCTCTTCCTTACTTTTTCCTCTTCCGCCTTCTCTAATGCCACGGCTTGTTCTTGGGGCTCTTCTCGAAACCCAGAAAATATTGCTTGTGCTCTGCCGATAAACAAATAAGATAAAATAACAGAAACAATTCTACCCAGGACACACGCTCCGTGTATATTGAATACTGGGAGGAATACATTTGTTATGATGGTTGTTTGTCTGTATATATAAACATATTGACAATTTCCCGTGCAACCAAGTGTGAGATGTAATTGATTAACTACTGCGAGTGAGTATGTATCCTATCCATTAAATACCCAATTCCCCCAACAACTCAGCAAAAACCCCAGTCGATCAATCATCAGTACAACCAACCACCTAACCCGATCCCTCACCCAACAACCCGATCTCGGTATCATTCAAACTGAAGCTGTACTTCGCCTCCAAAACATACGGGCCATCCTCCGGACCCCAGATTTGTTTTCTGCCCCACTCGGGCTGGTTGATCCCATCGATCCAATCCTCGACCTCCATGACGACACATCCATATTGCGGGATTACACGCGGTCTATCCGAAACGTTGAAGAGTCCCTGGGTTTCTTTCAAGGCCATGGATCCATTTTGTCCTCCGCAGGAGTACACCTGGAAGGCAGGTTGGTCGGTGAAGATGTCGACTTGGATGCCGGACCAGGCGGAGCGGAGACGGGCTACGGGGGAGGTGTGCCAGGCGGAGAGGGCGGAGGCCTCGCGGTTGGTGATATATGCCGTGTCGTATCCGGTGCAGTTCTCACCGCAGTTTCCTAATAGGTCTGGGTTGGAAAAGTTGGCTCCGATTTGTTTTGGGGTGCTCCAGAAATCATTTAGGGATTGAGGTTGATTGGCGACGATGTCTCCGGTGGGAATGAGGATGCTATCTGTACCGATTCTCTGACCACCGTATGGCAAGTAGAGAGAGTGGTTGAGAGCGGTAGCTGTTTCGTTGTTGGCGAAACCATCGAGGTTCCAGTAAGTCTGATGATATGTTAGACGCTTGTGAAGAAGAGGTGAAATGATATCAGAAAGATGAAGGAAAAACATACATGAGAACTCAACATAATAGGAGTTTTCTTCGTGGTAGCGATGGCAACCATTTTGAATGACCAAGTCATATTAGTCAATGTATAAGTCACATAACTCACAACCTCCCCGGGAAATCCTTGTTCTCCATCCGGATCTATATCCCAAAGATTAGCACATCGTCCAAACCCCAAACGGGAATCAAAACTCACCAGTCAAGCTAAAGGTAATCGAACTCGTAGTATGAGCAACGACGGTCCAATTTCTCCAATCCCATCCTTTCGGACCGCCATGCAACGTATCAATACCCTCCGGGTGATCCTTTGTCGGATTTTCATTGGGCAACACATGATACGTCTCCCCATCAATGACAAAACTGGAATTCTTAATGCGATTTGCATATCTACCGGGCACGCCTCCAAAATGCGGATGTTGTCTATCAATTCCATAATAGCTCGCATTATCGAAACCCCCGACAATATCGCGTTCGATACCCGAAGTGTCGTTGATGAAGAGGTTGGAGATTGATGCGCCATAGACAATGAAGTTTGCTCGGATACCCGGGGCGGAGAGTTCGTATTTGCCATTTGCGTCGGGACCGAGGGAGCAGCCGGCTATGGTTCTGTTTCCGGCTACTCCTGTGTATGCATGGCCGGGGGATTGAGCTGCCGTGAAGCTTGCCAGCCCACCGAGGAGAATTGTTGATATCATATTGAATGATATCATGGTGGAAGATTGTTCTAATTGGAAATAACTGTACAATTAGGGATCGATGTAGAAGTTATTGTGAGAAGTATGAAGAAGAGAGTTTGGCGGTGGAAGAAAGAGATGGAGAATTTCTTGGAAGGAGAAATGAAGGTTTTTAAGAAGATGGATGTATAATTAAGCCGTAGATCGCCGCCCCCACGGTGAAATTAAAAAAGACGGGGTACTGGGGAAAGAGGATCATCTGACCAATGCCATCGATATCGTCTCAAGAGTGATTTGGCAACGAAGGCATCCGAACAAGAAATAACCCTCCTCATTTCCTCGGTCCAGATGATACGAAAATAATATTGCTCACCTCGTACAGCAACTTTACATCGGGCAGGGAGGTAGGATAAACCATGAACTGTTAGTCCTCCGTCTCCCAGTTTTCTAACCTACCCATCCTGCCCAGCTTACCCAACCCCCTGAACCACTCATCATGAACAAAGCTTGATTTCGTTGCGTACATCTACTCTGTAAGTCCATCATCCTGCTCGTCCTATTCCCCATATTTCACATCTCGTATCCTATATCCCATATCCCATATCCCATATCCCATATCCCATATCCCACATCCCACATCTCATATCCCACATCTCATATCCCACATCTCATATCCCACATCCCATTCCCACTCCTACTCCCATTCTACGCTTCCGGACCATCCTGCTCGATAAAAAAATCCAACATGCTGATTGGTGCGTTTAACTCTCACCCGCAACTCCGATGCTCTTACAAGTTATGTTCGGTACATATATAAGATTACATATTAAAATGTAAACCCTGAACAAGTGCATGAGAATGCGGGGGATGACCTAACCAACCTAACCAACCAACCAACCTAACCAATCTAACAACACATAAAGTTCCAACAACTCATGAGCATTACGAGGAAAATAGTATGATGAGTTACCTATCCCAGGCCCTTTACCAGCCATCTATCTTACCACCTAGTACCTAGTTCTAGTTATTCACTCATATATCCACTCCTTCTACTAGTAAAGACACGTGTTTTCTATTTCGTAGCAATACAATTCAGCAGCTGTAATTATTTCTTTTATTCTAATGATTTTTCAAATTTTTAAGAGTATAGTATTTATTATTGATCAAATTGAGATATAAAGAAGAGTAAATTTTTTGATTAATAATATTGATTTGAAGAGTACTAGTATTTAGGATATATAACAAATGAAATAATTCAAAAAGAAGTGAAAATCAATAATTTCCAAAAATATCTAAATACATCGATTGGTCCTCGAAGATGATTCATTTCTTTATGAAATAAAATATATAAAATTACAGCTCAGTCGTAATTATAACTAACCTAATCACAACCCCATCCTACATTGGTATCTAAAACCTTAAATTCCCTACATCAATTCATACATCCCACCCCCACATCTCCTTCTTCCATCTCCATCTCCCTCTATCCCCATCTACATCTCCCTCCATCTCCATCCCCTCTCCCTCCCCATCTCCATCCCCTATCCAACTCCTCCTCCCACCATACAGTGACATATACACATTCCATACACACATACCATACACACATACGATTCGAGTACACAAACCTCTTGTACAAATTATACTCTACTCCCCGCGGGAAATTATCCCACTGACAGGTCATCACGATCCAACAATTGGTACTCCATGTGTAATATCGAGGTAACGTAACTAGATATGCAGGTATGCGGCGTTCATATACGTGTGGTTGGCATTGTATCGCATGTGTATCGTACGCCTGTGCTTCGTATTGGTTGGAAGTGAAGACATGCAGCTCATATTTATATCTTCTTGAACCTACCTAGTTACTTTTCCTTGGTCCGATTATTGGAGTAATGAACGACCTCAATATTCACGTTTCCTCCGGTACAATCTGTACATATCGAAATGAATTGTTATGTTAAACTATCATCCTAATCCAGCACTCGACTTTCCCTTCTCCGTAATATCTACACAAGCAATGCAAAGGAATTCGAGAGATATATTGACAAGACCAAACACACTCTCACACTCTTCCAAAACAACTCTTCACTACCCTTCCTTCCTCATCAAATTCATATTCATGCATCAATCAAGTTCTCCTCTTGCGCATCCTTCGCCTTACCTTCCTCACTGTTATCCTTGGTATCCTTGTTGCCAGCACGTCCTTTACCCTTGCGGTCAGCTGCAGATCGTTGGTAGAATTCGGCCAAAATCTTTTGTGGGATACGGTTGAGCAATTCCTTGGGGTAAATACGAAGTAAGCTCCATGCTTGATCGAGTGATTCATAAATGGTCCTCGACTCGTAGGCAGATTGTGAGATGAAAGTACGCTCGAATTTCTCCAAAAATTCCAACGAGAGCTTGTCCTCGGAAGATAAAGCTTCCTCACCAACAACTGCCTTCATGGATGCTGCATCACGACCAATGGCATATTTGGCGTACAATTGGTTGGAAACATCTCCGTGATCCTTTCTGGTGAGCTTTTCTCCGATAGCAGACTTCATAAGACGGGAGAGCGATGGCAGCACGTTGATAGGTGGGTAAATACCACGGTTGTGTAGTTGACGATCGATGAAAATTTGACCTTCAGTAATATAACCAGTCAAATCGGGAATAGGGTGAGTGATATCGTCGTTAGGCATAGTCAAGATAGGAATTTGAGTAATGGATCCATTTCGACCTTGGACACGACCGGCACGTTCATAAATGGTGGACAAATCCGTGTACATGTAACCGGGGTATCCACGACGTCCAGGTACTTCTTCACGAGCAGCTGAAACCTCACGAAGAGCATCACAGTATGCAGTTAAATCGGTAAGGATAACCAAACAATGCTTCTCCAATTGGTAGGCGTAGTATTCGGCGGTGGTAAGGGCAAGACGAGGTGTAATGATACGTTCAATGCTATGAAACATTAGTCTTGCGGGCTATGATGAGAGCCTGGTCTGAAACTTACGTAGGATCATTAGCCAAGTTCAAGAAGAGGGTGACACGCTCAAGACTTCCGTTCTCTTCGAAATCCCTAGTGAAGAAACGTGCAGTTTCCAAGTTGACACCCATGGCTGCGAAAACAATGGAGAAGTTCTCCTCGTGTCCGTCGTGTGTGCCTTTGTTTGTAATACCTTGTTTCTGAACCAAACCAGCTTGTCGACAGATTTGAGCTGCGATTTCGTTATGTGGTAAACCTGCAGCAGAGAAAATAGGAATTTTTTGTCCACGAGCAATGGAGTTCATCGTGTCGATAGCAGAAATACCCGTTGAGATCATTTCTTCGGGGTAAACCTGATATAGATTAGCCAAAGAATTTGACTACCAATCTGCAAGTCTTACTCTTGAATATGGGTTGATAGGACTTCCGTTAATGTCCAAATAATCTTCTGCCAACACTTTTGGTCCCTTATCAATTGCTCTTCCAGATCCATCGAAGATTCGACCCAACATATCCTCGGAGACACCAAGTTTCAAACTGTGTCCTGTGAACTCGACTGTAGACTATTTCAATATTAGCAACACAGTCGCTGATATGCCTTTGTAACTTTGCCATACCTTCTTCACATCGATACCATGAGTGCCCTCGAAAACCTAAACCGTTGGTTAGTATAAGATGCTGGTACCCTTTGGAAGAATCGAATTCGTACTTGGACAACTGCTCGATCACCTGTAAATTATATAAAATTAGTAAAGGACTCCGCGTAATCAATAGCACATATATTACATACCTCTAGCTTCCAACACTTGTCCTGACCTCTGTGTGCCATCAGGCAGAGTCAAGCTAACAATCTCATTGTATCTTGGAAATTTGACCTGCGACCTTATCAGAACATGGCCAAGTACCGCCTATCCACCATCCTTCCAACTCACATTCTCCAAAATAACCAAAGGACCATTGATACCGCCGATGGTATTATACCTGATTCGCGGCGTAACACTGTACGACGATGACTCTCTTGGATCTCCCATTGTTGCAAACTGGTTTGCGGTTTATTCGATTACTAAGACAAAAAACGGAGAGAGGTGCTTCAGCTCGCAAGAAGCTCCAGCAATGATTTTGCTGGTTGGTTGCGTGAATGACTAGCTTGCTTGTTCGTGAGGTTGGAGAGCTTGAGATGCTTCAGAGTGGAGCTTAGCTTGGTTACTTGGTAGAATGGAGGCAATTGCGATAAGCGACAAGGTTGAGTTGGATCACGTGTTGTGATTTGATCTTGGCGTTAATTGAAATTACGATGCTGTCCCTCATTCAGAGTATGTATTAATGAAAAGAGTGAAAGTATATGGTCAGTTTGATATTCACATGGCTTCGTTGTATGATTCGATAAATGTGGCATGGCATAAGCCGTTAATGCTATACATCTACTACACGATTTATGCCCAGTTTTTCCTGAATTCCCACCAAACGCCAGTCATCCGTCATCTCACCATGCTACGCAAACAATTTTATACCTTTTGAATGCAAACGTCGCATGAGCCTCAAAATTATTTGCGGCTTCTTGCTCCGATCACCGCCTTCCCAACACTACTTGCATTAGGCTTCCCAATCTCCCCAGTAATCCATTGTCCAATATCAGCCAACTCATCTAGATTAACACCGGTCTGCATCCCCATACTCTCCAGCAAGTAAACCATATCTTCTGTAGCGACATTTCCAGTAGCCCCAGGACTGTAGGGACATCCACCTAATCCTCCAACACTACTATCAAAAGTTCTAATGCCATGTTCCAAGCTCACAACGGTGTTAATCAAGGCTTGTCCATATGTGTCATGGAAGTGCATCGCTATGTCCTCATTAAGTATCCCCGCTGATTGAATTGTACGCAAAAGCTTTGAAGTCTTAGGTCCAGTACCCATCCCAGTTGTATCTCCGAGATCAATCTCGTCCGCTCCCATTTCCAATAATTCCGTTGCAATTTCTGCCACGCGATGAGGATCTACATTGCCACCTTCAAATGGACAACCCAATACTACAGATATGTAGGCACGAACTCGCATTCCGGCTGCTTTTGCACCCTGTATAACTTCTTCAAATCGTTTTAATGATGTTGCAATATCACAATTAAGGTTCTTTTGTGAAAAGGATTCGGTTGCTGCTGCGAAGACCGCCATCTCGATATATGGTTTGTTGGGAGATGATGTGAGATCTTCGGGGGCATCATGAAGAGGAATGTCGGCAGTATTGTATGCGTTTCGATTTCGAGACAAAATATCCAAAGCTTTGTCAAGACCCTTTCTATTGGGCGCCAGGAAAGAGTATCGTAGTGGAATAGAGGACTGATTCTGATTTCGAAGAACATGTTCGAGGATTTCACTCGCATCCGCCATCTGCAGCGGCCTTGAAGTTAGTCTTTGCTCACCTGGCAGTAGAGGATCTCAGCTTACTTGTGGCACCCATTTTGGCGCAACAAAAGAACCAGCTTCAATATCCTGCAAGCCTGTCTTTGCAAGCTTCTCAATCAAAGTTATCTTTGTCGCTAAAGGTATAATCGTCTTCTCATTCTGTAATCCGTCTCGAGGTCCCACCTCCACTAGTTTGACTCGATTGTCTCCATGTTGCTGATTACCATTCGCCCCATTTACCAGAGGATCAGCTGCTGTTGCAAGACGTCGCAGTTGACGAAATTGTAAGCCAGTATTTCGACATCGAAATATGCGGCGCGATAACATGATGAAGTTGCATTGTCCACTTCACTGATGTTTTGTTTATGAAGTTGAGCTTGATGGGTTGGATCTGGGGAACTATGCGGGGAGAGCTTATGAAATGGGCCGATGTTTAACCGTCGGTTCTAACTACGGGCCGACCAATTAAGAAAGGCAAATAAAACTCTACACTCCCCACGGTTTTCCGTGGATAAGCGTTCAATCTCGAGAGACTCTCTTACTGTTACCGTCTAAGAGGCCTGATCGAGTTGAGCAAGGCTCCGCACGAAGGTTTCAATGAGGCTGATTCTAAAGTGACATCCTTCCAAGGCTATGTATGATACATATGAGTTCAATTGCCCTGATTCACAACATCGGAGAGGCTCATCCAAAATGTGCCGCGAACATGATATCCAACGCTCAACTATTTCAAACTCCTAATCCTTGTTTGGGATTTTGAATCTGATCGTCCGGCAAGGTCGACTGATAGCTTTAAGTATCCTGATCGCAAGGAATGGAACAGATCCCGCAGCTGCCCTATAGTGAGAGGAAGGAAAGTCCCCCCTTTCATCAATATCTATCCAAGGAATCACGCATGTCATAGATCTTGCGCATTTTGTCACACTTGATGATTTCGCTCAAGATGCCCGAGTGAATCTCATTGATAAGACAGAGCTTCATATTGAGGCTTGTCGTGAAAACTTACACGTCTCGGTTCGCATACAATCTTGTCGTTTGGGGTGCGATTTGATTGTTTGGAACGTTTTGGGAGGAGATATACGACTCAACTCGTGTTTGATACTCATCAGAGATGAAAGCTCTATACGCGGAAGCAAGCAGTCATCCTACATTTCCATCGTTGCCAAGCTACTCAAATCTCAAAGAGTGTTGTCCAAACGAATGGTGGGAATGAGATTGTTTATGCTGATCGAGAGCGTGGCGAGCTTGAGGATGCAGGACGAGAATCAATCAATGTAGGTTGCACTCTACCCTAAATCGAACATGTTTTATGGAAATATATCTAGAATTATTGTTTATCGCCATTTTCATAGGGATGTCCTCATCCGTTGATAATGAATGAATGGGGTGGTTTGAATGAAGTGACAGCGATCAAAAGTGCCGGCCGACCTTTACCAACCTCTTAGAATCTCCACGGTCAATCCACTAGATTACCAAAATCAGCTCTAAAAGGGGCCCGTGCATTATCCCTGAATAATAAAGCCTGATTGGTCGAAAAGAATAAGAATAGCATTTTGAGAAATTCCTTCTTTACTGGACAATTTTGAACCAAATTTAATTTGAAGAAAAAATAGTATTACTGAAAGATAATCAATATTATTATTATCTAGATATGATGAAAATTATAATAATAATTTTTAATTGTAGACTAAAAAGAAAGTTTATTCAAAATCTAGAGGATTTTATTGATTCCAGTAGTCAATATGCAAGGTCCTAGTTAAGTGATGGAGACCATTTTGGTATTCTCGGGAATACCCAGGTCCAAGGGGACTCAAGTACAAGGATCAAGTTAACGACATTTCATTGGAAGAAAATACAGAATATTCCCACTTTAAGAAGGTTCAAAGCATTGGAAAACTAAGAGTCTCCACATCATATATCCTTTGAGCATGGCTGGTAGCGGTACCGGTACTCACATTCATTGGCAGACGACATAAGACTACAGCATACCATACCGCTCTAAAAAGTCTTGTTAGCCGACTTGCAGGTTGCACGACGTTGAACTCTGGAGCCCTTGGCAGCTTAGTTGGATTATATGACTCGACGAGGCATAGTTGACTGAATCTCACTACGATTCATTGGCAGACAATGACATTCGGCCTCGAACAAATTACTGGCTAAGCGAGGTCACTCCGTGTACTAGACCGTGTGATACATGGCTAGTTGTATATCCTCAAAGGCTCAATAACAAAACCTGAGAAAACTCTTGTCCATTTTGAGTCTCCGGTCCCTGATCTGTACATTACGCCCATGCCAAGTACCGAAAATTACCATTGCGGTACAGGGGAAAATATCCCCGGACTAGGGTCAAGGAAAGTTTATCCCTTACACACGGGACAGATATTAATTGAAAGGCGGTACCGATTTTCAATCTCCTGATAACAGTACCGTGGCTAACTCTTTCATATTCTTTTCGGTAATGTTCTAGACCTAACTAGAGTAGAACTTGGTTTTACTCGGCCGAAAATCTAAAGGATCGAACCTCATATACAGAGGTTTCCAGTATATCCACAGGATTTTATATAAAGATTATGAATATTATGTAAATATTTTAACTCTAATTTTTGAGATATCTTTCAAAAGAATTATATGATTATTTTATATTAGAAACGTCGGGGGTTTTTCCCATTCAGTTTTATACAGCATCTAACTAGAAGTATCCAATATTCCGATCTAGGTCAAAAATCCGGTATTCTCATACAAAAATTGATCAAATCGGGAAATTATTCCGATGTATTCAGCCGACATAAGCAAGTTCTACAGTATTGATCTTTCCGTTGGTGGGGAGTGCGAGAAATTGGGAGTCAATATTTGAGGATCCTCATCGGCTATCTGCACTCCTAATCGTTTGGAAAATTGGCTTGAAATCCCACCTTTGACAAAGGTCCTTAACTTCTTAAATTCTTGCAATCACGGCATCATACCGACCCTCCCTCCAAACAACTGCCTCTGTACACTGTTTCGGTTAGAGAAAAAAATCCGAAAAGCACGCCGTCATGTCCAACTTTGATACCGGTATTGTGATTACAGAAACCTTGACCGTTGAACTAGAGGTTGACCCCGCTGTTTGTGGCTTCCGGAGGATTCTTCCAACTACCTAATATATGCACGGCATGCTAATGCTTTGAAGGTTGCTGATACATGTCACTCCGATGGCGAAGAGGAATGCACCGCGCATACAACCAGAATATTTCATGAAAGCAAGGATGACAGTAAGTCCAGTCTAATTCTAAACACAAACACGGTTTGAGATATTGACTCAACACTCGCAGAATATAAGTTTCCCATCGACAAGGTAAGATTGGTGTCCTCATCAAATGAGTTACCCTCGCTGAAAGATATACTTTTCTAGTTTGAACAAGATAGATTAGGTTAGTGCATTTGCTGCTAATATCTCAATGCCTACAATGTGGCTAACTTTGACTAGAGCTCCAACATCAGATGCTGAAAAGTACGATGAATGATAAAATATATTTAGCTCCTATAAAGCCAGAAGAGATAAAGCATGTTCTTGAGTGAGTACATCCCCTCAATGGCTAGTCCCACAATCCCCGTTATCCAACTTCTCTCTATGGACTTTTTATACTCAAATGCGTCGTCGATTACTTCCGTCTCTCAAAGTCATAAATTACATTCATTGACTTCTTGACAAATTAGCGTTGGAAGTGGGTATGGGACATGGGCAGTTGAATTTGGTAAATCATGTCGAGCTTGATCATTAGTAGACGAAACTAATCAAAATAGCTACCGAGTACCCAAATACACATGTTATTGGAACCGATCTTAGCCCTTCGAGTCGTGAAAGGTGAGCTCAGCCCTTCAACACGGGTAAAACTTAACTAAACAAATGATAGCAAGCCGGAAAATTGCGAATTTATTGTTGCTGATGCCGAAGAAACTTGGGACTTTCCACATAAATTTGATTTTATTCACCTTCGCGATCTGATGATGTGTTTTGAAAGCGAGAAAGAGGTGTTCAAGTCAGCTTTCAATGCCCTTGAGCCTGGTGGTTATTGTCAGATTCTTGATGCCAGATTTCCACTAGATGCCATCGACAGCTCGATGGAAGGCAGTGCGATTGCTCATTGGTTCGAAGCATGTTGTCAAGCTGGTGAGGCCAACGGAAGACCATGGACTAATGTAACAAAGTATATGGGATGGATGGAAGAGATCGGATTTGAGGATGTGACTGAAACGGTTTATCACAATGCGATAAATGATTGGCCTATAGGAGCAAGAGAGAAGAGAATCGGTGTAATGATGCATAAGGACATTAAACTATTCTTGTATTCGACCAAGAGAACTTTAGTAGAGGCATTGAAATGGGATGAGGCGGATGTCGACGAATTACTCCTGAAGGCAAAGGAATCTGTGAAGGACCGGAATATTCACGCATATCTCCCTATGTAAGTCTCAATCCCCCTTTTGACCGTAGCGTGCTAACCTGTACAGTTATGTTCTATGGGGTAGAAAACCTTTGCCTAGCGAGTAGTGACGAGGGATAGGATTTCTTTTGGAGTGGGGATAGGGAATATTCAAAAGCATTTTAAGGCGAATTTGTTCAGCATACTTTGTTATACCAGCACTAGGATATCCACCATTAGTCGTTTTATAATAGCGTACCAGAATTCACAACATACTTTTATTGACTTGCGGTCCTTTCGACGTTGCATCAAAACTCGTGTTCTGCTGTGTTCTGTTTGACAATATTGCCGCGACGATCGTGTCCAACGTGTTGGTCGCTACCCGCGGCTAAGGTGATACGTGGATATGACGTGATAAATTCCTCCCTCAGGAAATATCTTCGATGATAGAATACAAACGACATGAGGCCGAAAAGGGGCGACAAGTTTATACATCTGACAACTGAGCAGATGAAGCACACTATATATCACGAGGTGCGCGAACCCAATTCGCACAATCACTCCAGAAGCCACGAAAGAACAATATTACAAACTTGAACAGCACACGTCCAAAAGCACAAGAATGGGAGATGTACGCTAAGCGCCAACGAGGCGAATACTCCAGGAAACAAAGTAATCGATATCCTCTAAGACACAGGGCAAGATGCATATCACGTGGTCATTTCCACTGCCCAGCATTGCCCAGCATTTGCCAAGTCCAAAGAACAGGAAAAGTCAAAAGTCAAATGAGTTCAATGATGGAAATCGTCCGATATCCGGTATCCGAAAGTTTTCTATGTCGGTGTGTGGAACTGGTGGAGGGCGAGAGGTCGAGAGAGCGAGGTTTCGTCGTCTTATCGTGTGCCCAGGCACCGGAACTGCATAGGCGTGCTAATGGCCGAGAGCTCGAATCTTTTGGGACTACTGTACGAAAGATTTAGGTACAAGTATGAGGAGGTACTAATTACACACGAGTATACGAAGCTTAATGTACTAGGCTTTAAGATCTTTGGTTTGCGCCTAGTCATGTCATATCGATAGACTGGATACGGACTTTTTATGGTTTGTATCGAGTAATTGCTGTTAGTACGGAGGGAATAAATATCAAAGGAAAAAGAACTGCAGCATAAGCTCACA
This sequence comes from Sclerotinia glacialis, assembly GCA_002162575.1. Taxonomy (NCBI): domain Eukaryota; kingdom Fungi; phylum Ascomycota; class Leotiomycetes; order Helotiales; family Sclerotiniaceae; genus Sclerotinia; species Sclerotinia glacialis. The sequence continues at coordinate 312,746 of NGKH01000022.1, forward strand.
GGTATTTTTAGAAGTCTCATAAAAAAACATCTAGAGCATTATCAAGTCCACACAAACTTCATCAAATACAACATCACAAGAAACATACTCCGAATTTCAACCAAGTTGATCTAACGTCATCAAATCATACTTTACCGGTACACATATCATGAAATATACCTCTACCCATCCATCTCTTCTTCTCTTTCGGTTTCGGTCTTCGCTTTTGACAAATGATCCGAATGGCGGTTCTTACAACTTCAAATGATCGGACAACCCCAAGGTGCAGGCGTTTGACCCAAACGAAGCGATTACGAAGTAGTACTCGAGTAGCCGTCAGAAATGTTGAAACATGAAACATTGAGGGGATTTATTGGTTCATGAATATTGAAATCCCCCCATGCACGGACTTATGATCGACCGTCGCTAACTTACTATTCTGAGCCGGCTCTCAACCCTTCTCTGTCTTTGACCCTGCATATCCGGAAAGGTGTAGGGTTGCAGTATTTCTCGCATGTTTCTATATTTCTATACACGATGGTAACAAGTTGTTTGCTTGTTTGCTTGTTTACTTTCTTCTAGATGCCTATTCAAAGGTCAAATTGTCCCGTTCATATTGATGAAGGGGTCTTCGCGATATAACCGAGGTTAGATCCACAGAATAAAGCCAAGCTGCTTACATCTCTAATTAACGACTTCCCCAACAACATTTATCATGCCCATAATTGAGATCTTACCTCACCCTCAATCTGAAGCTGGACGTCCGAAAACCACCTCACCATTTCTGGCATAGTGTCACGCCATCAGATCTCGGATCCGCTACATCGGCCGCAAAACCATCCAAACTTTGACCGCACAAAACTATAGCCTATATTCGCGTCGCAGATGCATCGATAAGCTCAGCAAGATCATCGCTGCTTGACGGATACTACCTAACATGCAGGAATCCATCTATCCTCGCTCGCAAGCTCGCTTCTCACGGACTTCGAATAGAGCGAGGTCAGATAGACAATGTCCATCCTTTCGTTTGCGCATTGAGGCGTCGGCTAACTCGAGCTTGCTTTGACTTCACTTGACTTGGCTGATATTTTTAGCTGGATGAAAGAGATATATATATCCCGTAGGTTTCTCGAAAAACTATAATCTTTAGTCTCATCATCTTTACTTCGAAGTCTTCTGCTTTAGTCTTACAATACTCTTGATACCCATTTTCATCCACGCACTCTTCCACTAGACAAATCTTTCTATAAAATATTAAAAATGTCTGCTACAAACGGAACAAACGGAGCTACCAACGGTACCAATGGTACTAGGGAGATGATTGATTACACCAAAGTCCCTGGTCCTCTCGGTCTTGAGAGCGCCAGCTTGAAGGGAAAAGTCGCCTTGGTCACTGGTTCAGGTATGAAATCCATCCTCATCTCTTCCAAAAGAAAAATCTAACAAAACAACCCAGGTCGTGGAATTGGTGCCGAAATGGCCTGTGAGCTCGGTCGTCGCGGTGCAAAAGTAATCGTAAACTACGCCAACTCTGATGCCGCCGCCCAAGAAGTCGTATCCACCATCAGGAAAGCCGGTTCCGAAGCCATCGCTCTTCAAGGCAATGTCTCCGTTGTCTCAGACATCATCAACCTTTTCGATCAAGCTAAAAAACAATGGGGTAAACTCGATATTGTTTGCTCGAATTCTGGTGTCGTTACCTTTGGTCATATTAAAGATGTGACTGAGGAAGAATATGATCGTGTCATGAATATTAATACTAGAGGACAATTCTTCGTTGCGAGGGAAGCGTATAAAAACTTGGAAGTCGGAGGCCGTCTGATCATGATGGGTTCAATCACCGGTCAGGCTAAGGGTGTTCCCGCTCACACTGTATACTCTGGTTCCAAGGGTGCTATTGAGACTTTCGTTCGCTGCATGGCTATTGGTATGTCTATGTCTATCCATTTCATCCCCTTCTCCAAAAAAACAACAACAACACATAACTAACCAGCGACCCCAGATTTCGGCGACAAAAAAATCACCGTAAACTGCATTGCCCCCGGTGGAATCAGAACAGACATGTACCACAAAGTCTGCCGCGAATATATCCCCAACGGCGCCAATCTCAACGATGACGAAGTAGATGAATATGCAGCTACCTGGTCGCCACTTCACAGAGTTGGTCTCCCAATCGATATTGCTAGAGTTGTTTGTTTCTTGGCCAGTCAGGATGGTGAGTGGATCAATGGAAAGGTTATTGGGATTGATGGGGCGGCTATGATGTAATGGGTGATTGGGGGATAATAAAATGGATGATTGAAGTAAATTTCTTGAGTTGGGTTTGGAGCGTTTAAGAGGTTTTTTTTTTTAATGGAAAATAAAATGGATTTTTTTATATATAAAATGGCATACTGTTTGAACCTCGAATTTACAGCGATAATGTATTGCTTCGTGTGAGAAACCTAGTAATCAAATAGTTAGTTATTCCCTTTCCATTACTATCCCCTCGCTAATAAATCTCCACAACATCCCCTATACACAGAGTAAACTATACTCAAACCTTCCCCCAAGATCTCTTTATACATACCAGTCAAATTCTCAACCAAATCCCATCAAACCTCTTCCAAATTCTACTCTCCAGCCACTCCCCTTTCCCGATATAATTTCTATCCCTCCTAAAACAATTTTTTTTTCTCCAAATCTATGTATAGAATAGTAAATCTTTCCTTTTACTTTCATCTACATCAAAACAAAAAACAAGTAAATAAAAAATAAATAGATTGATCGATATTTATCAAGGTGGAAAGAGATGTGATAGGAAAGCCGGGGAGATACCGATGCTGATGAGGTGGGTGGTCGAAAGTTTCCTCGGTTGAGGTGATGATGAGAGAGGGAAATTTCGAGGACAGATGGTATTTGGTTGATGCGAGATATACTACAATATCTATGAGCGGAAGTTGGAAAGGCGTGGGTGGGGACTGGTGATAAATTTAAGGGCGAGATATGAGAAGCGAGCCAGAATATAAGGTTACGCGAGTGGTAGATATGATATTTCCCTCCCAAGTTTATAGGAATGATACTGTCCATGTCACTCATGCATTTTATTCCTATTCCTATTACCAACCATAAATCTCACCGCATCATCGCATCATAACATCATATTATTGAAACCAGTCTTTAGACCATTCCGACCCCGATATCGTGGCGGTTCTTCTCTCCGAAGATCCTGATTTGGTTTAGTTTAGTTTAGGATAGGATAGGATAGGATAGGAGTAACTGTTCGAATATGTACACGTATTGATGCATAAGTGAGTTTTTCATTACCGCCACTCATCACCTGTATACTTAGGTAGTTACAAACAGTTGTTTCTATAGTCTACGGACAAGGGAATTCAATTTGGCAGATGATATCTAAAGCGGAAACTTTGATTGCAGAATCTTATACATCAAGTGGAAGTTTGATATTGTCTTACAGGATGTGTAGCTTGTGCAGCGTAGGCTAGTAGGTTAGCGGAGGATATTGTGGTAGCAAACATTCTGCTTCCAAGCAGTTATGATGTATTATGGAAGGATTACCATGGGAGTTCTGAATTCATTCTTTGCCCAAAGTCTGTGAACACTGCCATGCGAGTGATCGTTCCGCAAACTCCCAGTTTCGGGCGAGGAATAGTGTGCATATATGCTAGTAAGTGTGCAGGTCAATTTACGAAAGTGGTTACATCTCGCAAATGGCATCCTCTCATCAAGAAAACTTCAGCGCGCGCGTAGACTAATCATGACCATGGTTCATTCAATTTTTCCATGAGCTATAAAGAGGATGAATGAACACTCGCATATAAAAACACAGTTATGATGCAAGACAATGCTATCAAAAATATAATAGAAATTTCAACCCGTTTTGTATATACAATTTACACCACTAACGCCACTCTATACTTTATACAAGCAATCCACTTGGGTAACATCAACATCAACGAAATCATTAATTTGGCGAATCTACTTCACCATGGACTTGAGCTCCTTGAGGATTCTCTACTGGAGAGGTAGCAATTCTCATCGCTTCATCCAAAATTTGGAAACCCTCTTCAATTTCTCCATCGGTGATATTCAAGCTTGGTACAAATCTCAAGGTGTTGGTTCCAGCCGTGATGATAAGTAAGCCTCTTTCTCTAGCAGCTGTGACAACCGGGGTGGGATCTTGGCTCAATTGTAAACCCAAGTGTAATCCTCTACCCCTTATTTCTTTGACGAGCTCTGGGTATTTGGATTGTAACACTTGGAAATGTTTCTTGAATATACCCGATTTTCTGATGACATCTTTTTGTAACGATGGATCAGATAATCGAGAAACAATGTAATGAGCGATCCTGGACCCCAATGGATTTCCACCAAAGGTAGTTCCGTGATCACCAACTTTGATCTTCTCCGTTACATTTTTGTTGACAATTGTTGCTCCAATGGGGAAACCATTCCCAAGAGCCTTGGCCGTAGTGATAATGTCTGGATGAGCCGATTTCGGGAACGAAGAATGAGCCCAGAAGGTTCCCGTTCGTGAAAGCCCACATTGTATTTCATCAAAGATGAGAACTGCACCAACCTCACGACAACGAGCTCCGAGCGCAGTAAGGAATTCTTCAGTCGCCACAATAACACCACCTTCTCCTTGAATTGGCTCTACTATAACACCACAGGTCTTTTCCGTCACCAAATCCTTAATAGCCTCCACATCGTTATATGTTCCATATTCAAATCCAGGTAACATTGGGGAAAATGGTTTCTGGTATTTCGGGTTTGGAGTTGCAGATAATGAGCCCATGGTTCGGCCGTGGAAAGAATTTTGGAACGAAACAATTTCGTGCTTGGCACCTGATGGATCAACAACCTTTCCAGACTTTCGAGCAAACTTTATTGCGGCTTCGTTAGCTTCACTGCCAGAGTTGCAGATGAAAACAGCTTGAGCATCGTGCATTGAATTTGATTCAAGAGTCTTTTCGATGAGGATTTGAGAGAGGGCCCCAGTCCATGGATTATGATATAGGTTGGAAGTATGTATAAGAGTTGTTCCCTAATTTATTCACTTGCATTAGATGAGTCACTTGGGAGATAGTGAGGGTTAGAGCCTACTTGTTCTAACATTATCTTTGCGATTTCTGGGTCGCAATGCCCCAAAGCATTAACCGCTATACCAGCTGTGAAATCTAAGTATTTCCTGTTCTCTGTATCCCAAAGATAACATCCGGCTCCCTTCACGAACATTGGTGGTGGTCGGGCATAGGTTGCAACCATGTATGGTGCTTGTTCTGAAATGAGACGTCCTATTGGTGAATTTGGTGAAGGATCTGGATTCGATAACTTGATCTCGGTCTGTATTTTACATTAGTAGGTGATAATATGATTGGCACATCATAACATACATGGATATCATGCTTGACTTCATCTGCTAAGTTTGTTGCAGCTGCCGTTGCTTGAGAAGCATTTCTCTTCAAGAAGCCATTGATAACTGGTGATACATTTCCAGCTTTCAAAGTCGCTGTCAGTCTTTTCGCAGACAATCGAAGAGCCATGATGGAGTATATTGAGAGAGAAAAAAGAATGAAATGTTGAAGTTTATAGTGACTCAGGACAACATGAAAATATATCAAAGGATAAAAAAGATGATTGGGGAGTCAACAATTTAAGCGTTATCGGAGCTACCTATTCTAACAATGGCATGACAAGGATAAAAAGTTTTTAACTTCTCATGATATAAGATCTTACAATTTTGACCTAAATTTTATCCGAAGTTTAGTATGGAATTTAAATTTGAATTTAAATTGGTACAATTTGTGGTTCTTGAATTTAGAAATTTATTAATATATACATTTTATATATCACCGTCCACTCTATTGACATAGCTATTTCTTGACCCTGCGATGCTTGATATATAAGGAGTACTCATATATAATTTTCTGCCACCGCCTACAGACACTATATCTTTAAAAGGGCTAGCGTATTGAGCCCCGCCATTAGATAGGAAGTGAGGCTAAGCAAGGTGGCTGGAGCGGCAAATCAACCTTATCCACACATCATCCTCGAGCGCCACATACCCGGGATAACCTTTCTCCACGCAAATAAGTACTTTATCATTCAGCCATAAGAAGAAGTAAGAGATTTGCATTGTTAATATCTTCTCGAGAACGTCGACTGTTCTCCTCCGTAGAGGGAAGAATTGAGGATGAGGATGGATTGCGTCGAGAGAGATAGAGGGGTGTTTGTTCTCCTGCCATGGGAGACCTTCGATCAATGATTTCCTTATATGTCTTAGCCAAGTCCTTCATTTTATTATTATAGAAGTCGAGACCTTTGGTATTTGACTGGGGCTGAAGGGGAACCTCCAACAATTCTTCGTCGCTATCCTCGAATTCCGTTTCATTGGCTGAAAGGCTTTCAACCGACGAAGCCGGTGAGAATAAGGCACCATCGCAAGGCAATTTATTGGTTGCTTCAATATACTCGAGCGGCTTAGGTTTGGATCTGGAGTTGCTTCTATTTGATCGAGATGAAGTTGACCTTGAATATTGATTCTTTTTGACAATCTGGTAGATGTTTGAGCGGGGTTTGAGTATCCGTGGGGAGTCCATTGTGATAGAATGCCTTTCAAGTGATGAATTTTTGGATAGGACTTGCTTGTTACTGTAATGAAATAAGCATTTCACGACGCTATCTATCCTTTCTTTATACAAATCTTACCGCCGCATGGAAAACAGGCTTTACCAACACTTCGACCTGACCTGGGCGCCACCATAGAGCTGGACGAAAACATACGGTTGTCACTTTTGCCCTATTTTCGGGGCGTAAAATTTGGATCTTTCAATTGCTGGCTACCGGACCATTGAATTCTTACGACCTTCTCCGTTGGTCAAGTTTTCTCGATTCTAGAACTGGTTTCTAGCGTTAACCGCTTTCTGCGTATTTTTGAATACTCCCGCGCGTCAAGGGTGGCCTCGTCGGCCATCCCTTGGTCAATAACCGCGAATCGCCATTTTTCAACGCGGCTCTGTGTAGTGTTTCGATGTTTAGATTGAAATGTCTAGATCACCCAACCAGAAACACTACGAGACGCCTGTAAACCGTCCAGTCTGTTCATTTATAAATGCATTGCATCATTCGGATCGAGAGGAAGAGGTTTGCCAGATACAACGTTCAGCTCCTTGACTGCGCATACTTAATGACCATCAACTAGGCACCGCCATATTGGGGGTCGAGGAATCTATGATGGCGGTCTCTTCGTAGCATTCAACGGACTGAAGATTGCTACCACAAATATATCTGGTCCTTGCAACGGAATATAGAAAGTGGATTGACAGTTCTTACAGTGATGCCATGAGCAGTCCTCAATCATTTTACCACAACTCAAAAATCATTATCTCCAAGAAACTATCAGCTATAGGCTATGTCCATACTCCAAATAACCTCAATTCAGTAATTTTAACCCGGAATATCCGAAAGAACAGTCTCAGGACTTGCAGAATCCAGGATTATGCTTAAACATTCGTTAGCAGTTTTATTATCAGACCATCAATGATCCGAGAAGCACGAAGCAGCAGATCAACGTGACAATTGAGTTCTTGGCTCAATGCAACTTTGGACCACATCACGACAGGCTACATTTTCGCATGATTTCTCATAGCTGACTGCATCCAAAGATGTGCTGTTATGTTGTCATGTAACACCAGGGGAATCCGTCTTACTCCTTGCATCCATTTCTGTAATTTACCCCGCATCTATAACTTCAGTTGCAACAATGCATATTTAGCCGATTGGAAGTCGGCATCAAGTTTATGTGCCGTGCTGAATGCCGAAGTAGGCCAATTGCAGCGCTCCAAGATGAATTTCACTTTATCCGCAGAGCCATGCACCTTCTGCCGCTAATATATCCATGTTATAAAGCACAGGACACTGCTCACTGTGAAGCTTCAATTTATGCATTTCTACATACCTTTCAATTACAATGTCTTCCCCACCCAATCCTCCAATATCTCCTTCAAATGAAAGGCAGTCTTCAACCGCGGCAACGAAAGTACGTGCTATTAATCAAGAAGCCTCTTCAACACAAATAGATCCAGCAGTCGAGAAAGCCCTGCTGAGAAAACTTGATCTACATGTTGTTGTTCCACTCATGGTCTTATTTCTCCTCGCGTTCCTTGACAGAGTAAATATTGGAAATGCGAAAATCCAAGGCATGACCAAGGAATTAAACATGGTAGGAAATGATTTTAATGTTGCTCTTATGGTTTTCTTCCCGTCGTAAGTTCTCGTCTTCTTAAGTACGGAGATTCCCCCAATTTTTGAATTACATTCAGAGTAAAATATCAAAGCTATCAAACGTTTGGACTCAGTAATGGAGATATTTGATTTTAAAATACCATGCATGATGGTGCTGATCAAATTCATAGCTACATCATATTCGAGTTCCCCTCCAATCTCATTCTTCGTCGCCTCCCACCATCACTTTGGTTGACAACTATAATGACGCTTTGGGGAATCATAACAGTCTGTGAAGGACTAGTGCATACTAAAGATGCTTTAGTCGGCCTCAGATTCCTTCTCGGACTCTTCGAAGCTGGTTTTTCTCCAGGTGCTGTCTACCTCATTTCCATGTACTACAAACGTTATGAATTGCAATGGCGCCTTAGTCTTTTCTTTTCCGCCTCCATCATTGCCGGAGCATTCGGTGGTCTCTTTGCTTACGCCCTAGCTCATATGGACGGTGTTGGGGGCTATGCTGGCTGGCGTTGGATTTTCATAATTGAAGGGCTCCTCACTATCGTTATTACTCTATCCTTCAAGTTCCTGGGCATCCTAGTTGATTGGCCCGAAACTGCATCTTTCCTCACGTTTTCTGAACGAGAGATTTTGATTCAACGACTAAGGGATGACATAGGAGGAGACACCCAACTTAATACGCTAAATAGAAAATCCCTCAAGAGAATATTGAGCGACTGGAAAATTTATGTGGGGATCTTCATATATATGGGAGTTGTGAATACGGGATATGCCACGAGCTTTTTTATTCTGACAATTATTCAGGAGATGGGATATACGGCCATTAGTAGTCAAGTTAGAAGTATTCCTATATTTTGTGTGGCCGCCGTGGCGGTACGTTAATCTTTCATCTCCTTGCCCTCCATAAGTCTCGGTTAAAACTAACAAAAAATTTGCTCACAGTCTCTTGTAATAGCATATTTAACCGACCATCTTCAGCACCGTTTCTGCTTCACTATCGCCGGGGTAGTCGTTGGTACTATAGGCTATATCATTCTTCTTTGCCAATCGCACGTTACAACTGGTGTTAAATACATGGCTTGTTTCTTCATTACCACAGGCGGATATTTGACACAGCCAGTTACTTGGGCTTGGCTTGCTAATGTATGCTCCACTTCGAATTTTCCATCCTCATTTCTGTCTTGCTATGCCTCTTCAGTCCATTATCCACAAAAAAATAAAACACTCACTACCCACTGCACAGAACATGGCGGGTCACTACAAACGCTCCATCTCCACGGCTCTCCAAATCGGTATCGGAAATATCGGTGGTATCATCGCATCCAATATTTTCCTAACAAACCAGGCGCCAAGGTATCCAGTAGGTTACGGTGTCTCTTTAGGGATGCTGCTAATGTGCGGTGTTATGTGTACGGCCTTCTTTTTGGGACTCAAGAGGGAAAATGCGATTCGGGATAGGGGTGGCAGAGATTATAGATATAGGGAAGATGAGGAGAGGAGGAGGAGGAATAGAGAGAAGGATGGAAATGAGGATGACGAAGAGGGAAATTGGGGAGATGATTGGCCAGGGTTTAGGTTTGTTTTGTAGGATGAATTGGTGAAAGGGTTTTTGGTTGAGGATTGAACGTACTTTTGATGAAACAGGTAAATGCCCCAACACATTTTCGTTGAGAATAATATCGCAACCGCCAATGAAAAAATCTCAAGGGTTAAACTCGTCATGTTGGAACCTGTTGCGATGTAGGCAGATATTTATCCTGCCGCCTTCAACCTTTGAATAGCACCATCGACATAACGCCTGATAATCGATCTATTCTTATTCATGAAGTCTTATCACCACAGGAGATGATACCAACAGGATCGTTCAAGTCCATTATACTTTTCAACCAAGCTCACCCGATGCAAAATCCCAATGTGGGAATATCTCCGATTAATCATTTATAAAGTAAACTGTTGAGGTAGCATCTACTAACATCTCACCAACAATCATGTTTATGTGGCACAGCGATAATCAAACATCGTCAGATTTTGCGGAGTCTTTATCTTCTCTTGTTAATAGATATTTGGGGTGCTTTTCCTTTATGCATTTTTCCGAGTTGTTTTTTCTATAAGTTATCTTCTTTTATCATCTCGGAATTTGTATTGCAAGTGCATAGCAGTCATTGATATTTTTCCATATCTAACACACGACCTTTCATCAATAACAACCAAAATGTCGTCTTCAACTTCCTCTCCTACACTCCAAATCCGCGAAATCACCACCCCGCTCGATTTCGCCCCTGTCATCGCCCTGCAAGCAACGTGTTTCTGTGATCCACCTTCTGTTCCTTCAGAGATCTTTTATCCCTATTCAAAATCAAATGAAGAAGGGGGACCTTCAAGTACGGATGATAAAACAACCTTGCAGAGAGAAGAAAGTATTGTCAAGAATTCAAATGGTACGGACCAAAAAAAAGGCAGAAGAACAAAAGCAAAAGAAGACGCAATAAAGGGTCCTACAGTAAGACAATGGTGGAGACATTCTATTGATCCTTGGAGTCATTGAATTGGTGCATATGTGAGCTCTGAAGGAGATGATGACAGTGAAGGCTCATTAGGCTCGCAGGGCTTGCCAGCAAAAGGTAAACTTGTAGGAGGAGCAAATTTCAGGATCTTGTGAGATGAGAAGGAGGAAGAGGCGAAGAGGGAAATAGCGGAGGGGGTTGTGGAAATTTGAGGCAATATTAGAGGGTGCGCATGTTGGTATGTTTATTGTTAATTTGTTATTTTAATACGGCTCAACATCACGCGTTTATGAAATTAATAAACTTCCCTCCTGTAGCCGCAGTAGTAGTCTTTACTGATCCTTCTCATCGTCGAAATGGTATTAGTAACATGTTAATGAAATGGGCAACTCGAAAAGGGGATGAATTTGAGCTGGAAATGTTCGTAGAAGGTAGTGAGACGGAAGTTTCTTTGCTTGATTCAATGATAAAATAAAATAAATCTCTTGTCTGCCGATCAAAAGTGTATAATATTCAAATAATTTTGTAGTGAATTTAGAATAGTGAAGGAAAAGTAAATATTATCCATGTAATTATTTTAAGCTACAGCTCAAGAGATTATATAATACCACACCATATACAATTCTCACTGCTCAAATTCGACTACACTATTAAGACTTACAATTGCTCTACCATGCAGTTGGGTCTATTTAAGGATCCACAATAGATCATAATTTATTCTTACATCTAAGCGGAGTATTCTCTCATCAAAATTGGAACAAGAGGTTTTTTTAATACTTATTCAAGATTAACTGGTTTCAAGATAACACATTTGAAATCAGTAAGGCTGAAAGCTTTATTGCTATCATTCTACAAGAAAGTTCAGGTAGGTTTTCTTTCCACATATATCATATTTTCAGAGATACGAACTACAAACCTTTTAACCTATTGTTCTTAAAATACCTTCCAGCTCTTTATTGCCTACTTCACACTTGTCTCAAGTCCCAGCATAGAAATGTATTTTACATACCAGCCAAGCTAACATAGAATTTAGTAGTCTCTATCAGCAACACCCGGGTTTCACCAGTCGACTATTTACTGATTGAACTTTACGATGTCATCTACCCACGCTCGACGAGAGATGACGCAAATTAAGTATAAAGCCAGAAGATTATGGATAAATGATCCAGCTCTAAGCCGCGAAATACCATGGCCAGAATCTCCCGTATCTAGTTGTCTGGGTGGCGCAGCTGCAAGAACATTCCATGGGTTTCTTGAACTTCCGGTAGAGATTCAGAGAAGCATCTGGGAATGGTACGGCAGAATCCATGCAAGTACTACTCCCAACGTTATCAAAGTTTTCAAGCACACCAAAAAGGAGCTAGCCGAGGGTCCGCTGCCAGAAGGTGTGAAATACAGAAAGAGTTTTACAGTCTCTACTAGATATCAAGCCGTAAGCTACAAGCTGCCTCCTATCTTCTTCGCCTGCAAACTTTCATTCAGTGTTGCCAAGGATTTGTATGAGAAGGAATATCAAGCGATTCCAATGGGTACAGACGACAAGCAAGTGACATACTACAACGGGGATAAGGATATTGTCGTTTTAGAGAGTTTCTATATACTGCAGGAGTGGAGGTATAACCGACAAACGGAATCCGAAATCAAACGATTTGTTCCCGCAAATCTCACGCGAGCTGCACAGGGGATAATAAAAAGAAGAATCAACGTCAGACATTTGGTCGTTGATGGCATAAAACAATCTCCTCTGACGCAGAGGTTAATCGGAAGATTCTACGACTGCGAATCTATAATTTTGGGAACGAATAAAAAAGTTCGCCATAGAGACTTTTCCACATCCCAATACCACAGATCTGACCGTTTGGATCTCCTCGCATGCCGAGATGCATTCGTCAGCTACTGGAATCAGGAACGGGCGGGAAAATTTGTAAGAAAAGATTATCGGGGCAAAGAAACCCGGTCGGTGGCAGTTGAGCCTAGCTGGGATCCGTTGGAGACAACGATATCGAACCCCATGCTGTTCTTCTGGGATCCTTATGATATTATGGACAAAGTTGTATGTGTCATTTTTGTTTCCCGTTCATATATATTATCAAGCCAGTTCTAATGTGTATATAGGAACATTCGCACCCTGCCATCAGACGGAAACATACGGAAGACGCAGACTTTCAGAGACCGATCACGTTCATGAATGATCTCCAATTCTCACATTATCATGTTGTACAATTTGAGAACCCGTGGAAAACTTATATTGGTTGAGACTTGCGAGTTTCTGGGATTTTGTATAACGAGGAGATAGTGTGGATAAGAAGATATTTTGGAGGGCGAGAAATTTGATGTCAGCATGCTGCCTCTGCTGATAGTTCTTCATTAAGATCTAAACGTGGAGGTGGTTCCTAATGCAATGTTTCAGGAAACAAATCTAGGGTCGCATAATAATTGATTTGACTATCGTACGTATGGCTGACGGATAGTGCATTTGTTGAGATGGTCGGATAGCAGCAGCCCATTAAATGGACATGTTTTCTGGCAATAGGTTAAGAGCTCAGACTTGGACCCATTCTCATCAAGAGATTTCCATCTTGTTTTCTTTTAGTGGTTTTGAACGGCAGTAGGTCTTGTAAATAGCGCAATGAAACTATTTTTTTTTTTTTTTTAAATCGTTTATAACTGCTGTGAAACCATGACTTTGCTTCATACCCATTGTGCCTGAAATTTTTATATACCAATACCCTAAATGTTTACTGTAATACATTATGTACTCCAACGATATATATCAACGTTACAGTTATCAAAATTCAACATTATTTGCTCCCTAATGCGATTTTAAGGTATGCTAAAGATAAACATGTATACGTATAATTACGGCCTCCGTCAAGTTTGGCTCTATCTCAAATTTAAGCTTCGAGTTGTATAATTTATGATTAAGTAGAGATTAATCTGAATTAACAAATTAACATACGAAGTACCCCTCTCTCAAAGAACTACCATTTCCGTGCATAGGAAAAGCTTTCGCGGCCTATGTTGCTGATCTCCATGTGCCCGGAGACAAATTCCCCCCAGTTTTTCCCATCTGGTCTCCATGATTTAATACTAACTGTATGGAGACTTTAGACTAACTTCAATGTATATATAGACTTCTATTTGTCAATAACGAAGAAAATGCATCGATATAAAACACTTGAGCTGTCACAGACGTAAAGCCTACCCAAGTCCATTATGTACCAGGCTAAGAAATCTAAACCCAAATACTAAACTAGCATGATTAGATCAACGTTCAGCAAAGCTCAGTAGTTAAAATCCTTATTACTTGACTTTAACACACGATGTACGAAATAAAATCATCCAGTAAAATTGAATTTAGCTCGGAAAAGAATATATGTCGAACTTTGGTATGGGGTTTATTTTCCCGCACTGTATGTCTGGGAAGCGAAGTATTGGGTGTTGAGAAAGGGTTAGAGCTCAAAGGCAACCATGCAAACTTTCCCAAAGGTCCAGGAGTTTCACCTGGTATATATATATATATAGGACAGTTCAGGAATATTTTCCTTCCTGACTTCAAAAGTGTCCTATCAATTACTCTTACCTCGGCCTGGTTCTCTTTAAATACAATGCTCAGGGTGTTCAAGATATTGATCAAAGTTATCTTCAGTTAGTTCCTTCTACTACACTGAGCAACTTCTTTAGCTTTGAGGAAATGTTAAGATAAAAGCTTTTTTACATCAGTTATAGAATAGAAATCATCATGATGTTTTTTTTGGAAATGCTTTGCCATTGGATATGCCCCACATTAAAGATTAATGAATGTTTCTACTTAATGAACAATAGGTTAGCTCTTTCCCTGTTCATTCCTGGGATAAAGACCTATTGCTCCAAGGGAAAATCCACATAATCTTTACAAATTTTGTCTTCTCTCTTCTTTTCTTTCGGCGCTACACCTCATGATTTTCCGATATTTGGAAACAACTGCATGCTCATTCATTCCTAATCACGATAGTTAAACAAAGAGAAAAATATTCTACTATACCCATCAAATTCAGTTTTGTACTCTCATGTTCATGTTCGGTCCCTCATACTATCATACCCCTCTCCTGATTACCCGAAGCTCAATCCATATTCTGCACCACAACTTTGACTGGTTTGCTATTGGCATTAACAAAGATCAAAATACCTTTGGGAAACTCAATAATAAGCTTCTGAAGGTCAATAAGAAGATAACTGGAGATTACGAAACTTCGGATACCATCATATAATTGTAAGTATAATTGTAAGCGCTATTGTGTTGACTTCCAGGTAGCTACTAAAAAAATATGACAGCGTCTACCACAACCAAACCTCTTACTTAAGATATTCCAGGCAATCTTCCAACTATGATCAATGGGAAAGATATTTGTATTTCATCAGTCATACAAATATTGAACGTGGTAAGGAACTGAAGTGGAGTTTGTAACATTTATTTCAAAAAAAACCCGAATTCTGACTAATAAATTCTTTTTGGAGGCTGATTACCCATTAGCCTTAATGATTTCAACAGGACCTGATATATATCCATCATGATCGAACCTGATAACTTGCAGGTCAAAACACAACGGACATCAGCTTTATTGACACTGAAGTTCTCACCCTAACTTCCCATTTCAACAGATTATATATATGTTCTTATTTTTTATTAAAATAAAAAAAAGAATATACATCCTGGATATAGTTTTGCTGGATGAAGAATCATTCTTGGAAGCTAGGTATGTGTAGATATGAAGTCTTAAACTACAATGTCTGGGGTTCACCCTTCCACCAAGCTTGGTGTTTGTTGTGACTACTAGAGAAGATCTTTTAGTACAAAATGATGAAAGAGAGTAACATCTTGTCTGATATCCCACAAATGGAAAGCAATCCTGCAGAACAGTTTTCTTGGAAGATAAATGGTTTGTTAAGTTGAGCAGACAAATAGCTTAATAAGTGAAAGCTTAGGTGTGAGTGTTTCATTGACTGACTCTAGCAATAGGAAATAACCAGACATGGAGTCTCGGATGATGTTTTTGCATTCCCTTTTACTCAGAAAGTGTGAAAGAGTTATCATCATAAAGGGTAGACACAGCAATGATCTCTGATTTGAGATTTCTATATACCCTTGCTGTTCATTGAGAAACCTGACAAGGGATATGTTTAACTTTTTAAGCCCTGTTCTATTACTCAATACCAAACACAGACACTTATTATTTGAACTGTTGTTGGAGGTCAAAAAGGTGCCAGTGCCCAAACTATGAAAAAAGAACTCTCCAATTCATTCTGGAAACATGTTGCTTCTGACAAGTACTTCAAGACAGCTACTTCTGATGAAGGACAAGTGTTCATTTATGGCCAAAAATGAAGCCAAATCAGTAAAGTAACTCACTTGAGATTACTACAATACTTGGTTTGCTTTGAGTAGTTAAATTTTAGCAGCTAAGCTTTCAAGGACAAAGGTTACTTACTGTTGTCCATCTGTCTATTGGTGCCTTACTCTAAAGTCCTTAGAGGTTTTGAACATCTAGAGGCTAAAGAAGAAGTGTTTGTCTTTTTATTTTCGATTCCAAGTGTCAGTCACACAATATATAATGTCACTTCAAAGAACAATATAATAGTATATCCTGTATATTTGAAAAAATTTCCATTGCTCTTGAGAAAGTGGAGCATAGAATGCTTCTTGGCTGTCCAGGCATATATACCAGGACTACCACAGGTTGAGATCTGATGCAGGTCAACCCTTTTGATTGATTGATTGTCAGGGCAACAGCTTTTTAATTGAAGAATTTGAGTATAGAATTCTCCAATGTCTTCCTTAACTTAGATTCATTTTACTGTTCCTGAAGAAGACTCAGATTATTCAACAGTCGTTGTGTGTTAGGGAGATAGGAGCATGTACATCTTTAGTATTGTTTATACAATTGCCTTATGGTAAAGGTATGTATATATATAGATTCACCCCTTATTGCAATCTTGGCAGGCCTAGTATATTCACATTGAGAGATAGAAGAATAAGGATGGCCATCGAATTGTTTGGCTGTATCATCCTTATCAATGATAGGTTATCGTTCGGACATTCAATTGTTCCCTTCGCGTAGATATTCTTTTTGAAATAAACAACCCACAACAACACTTCTTCTTGTCTTTTGGCTGAGATTTATCCCAATCCCAATAAATCCTGCTGGGGGTGTCTCTCGAGGATAGTAAGTTTCTACCCTAACATGAACTATAGTAGAAGAAAATCTACAATACATCAACTTACCTTGATATCCTTTAAATTCAATGCTTGTGCTAACACATTCAAAAGGCAGGTCACCCCTTTCTACCATCTTCTACCAAAATTCATCGTCCATGATCAAGTTGGCTTGGCTTGAATTGGCAATTTCAAACTCTTTCATCTTATACTAAAAAATCGCCAAGATGCCTGTCCTCACCGAATTTACGCTATTCCCCAACCTTTGCATTGAATTAAGAGCAAAGATTTGGGATTTTGCTTCTCAAGAGCCTAACCGAATTCTGTTTGACTCTTACAAAATGTGGCGGAAGAAAAAGTATCCTAAGAGAAAGTCCAATGTCCCCATTTCGGACAGAGATAAAGTCTTCTGTGGCAGACATCCTGATTATCCTAACATTTGCAGACTTTGGGCTATCAACAGAGTTCCTGCTATACTTATGACTTGTCATGAGTCCCGTTCTTGGGCGATGAAGCACTATAGCTTGTGTTTTGAGGATCAACTCCATCACAAAGCTCTCTGGTTTAATTCTAAAGTCGACACGATCATATTTGGTGACATGAACGCTTGCTTCTGTTTTGTCTGGGGTGGTTGTTTTGGTGTTGGCCATGGTCCTATCCCACTCATCCTAAACGGCCTTGTTATGCCAGTTGTGGAGAGAGTTGTCATTCAAGAGTCCATTCACACATATTGGTACCAGAAGGCAAAGGAAATGGCGCAAAGCTTCCCGCATTTGAAGTCACTCGTCATGAGAACCGATAATATTCCTTTTGAAGCCGAGTCTTTCTACGGATGGTATAGTTTATCTGGTAGAAACGAATCATTGCCATCCATCAGAGTTTGCTTGCAAAAGTTTTGGAATTCGGATGACTGGAAGGATATCAGAGCCTATGATGGGATGCCGGAGCTTCGGATTATGACGCCGGTGGAGATGTGGAATATTGTAAGTTGATCCAACGCAACATCAGCGATGTGTGGATAAATAGGCATTGACGAATTCTAGGGCTTCGCGAAACCATTAGGCCCCTCAAACAAGCCCAATCGTCGACCGAGAATATCCAAGGAAAAGCCAGCTCATACGTCGCCACCTCGCCGCTCAGATCGGATCAAGGCTATTGAAGCAGTGCGAGACGCCAAGCACTATATTTGATACCTTGACAACAGATCGGTGCTCTTTCGAGGCTCCCTGACTTCGGTACAATTTTTCAATTCTGCTGCATGAAGGCATTTCACATCTATCGAATGGCCTTGCATATTTCCTTCTGCTGGAAGATCGGTTCACTCTTAGCTAGAACCTGCTCTCGATCAAATCCTCTGCTACCTCTTCGTTCTGGACGTCTTCTCTGTTTATACCGTCGATTCTTTTCACAAATTGCTCCAGTAGCCTGCTTTCCTTGGCCTCAATAGCGCAGAAACTTTCAAATACATCTAATCATTCCGGCATTTCCTTGATCACAGTCACAAAAGAGATGAGCAATTTTGTCTCTTCGAAACCTTTTCAAAATACTTCTTCGGATTCTAGTTGCACTCATCTATAGCTGTCACTACTCTCACCATCCTGCGACTTTGCTGCCTATGTTTCAAAGAATTTCAATAATTTCCTCCTTACGCTCTAGCCTCTCCACCACTCGAGTTTGCCTCGGCATGGATCAACGACTGTTCCTGGGCGGCGGGGTCTTTGCTTTTTCCAATTCTCACAGCGTAATAAGTAGCTCTACTCGCACAACATAAAGTTTCAAGGCGTTGGGAGGCAATACTAGGATATTCAAAAATTGGGTACTTTCTTGGCAATACGCGCAGTCATGATGGCTAGGATGGGAGTGAACTATAGACTTTTCTTATTTATGATTTCTTTTCCTAAAATTAGGCTCCATTGTGTCTCTATCTACAGGAAAGATATCCTCATAAGGGTTGAACTTCTGGTGATGGGCGAATGAAAATGGTTCCGCGATTTAGTGGGTCAATACGAACTTAACTTCTCGCTGACATTCAAAATATAATCACATTCGTTGATCCTTTCTCTGCTTCAAGCTTGCTGCACATGGATTAATGTAAATCTATGTATATGATATTCTGATGGTACAGTATGGAAAGATCTCCCGTTAAGATGACATCTTCGATTTCTCACTAGAAGGCTGGCAATAATGGTAGGTATCCCTCCCTACACACAAATAATTTAACAGCAGCCCGTCTGTAAGGAGAGCATCATCACTGGTTTATTCAAAAATCCCACGCAGTATGTTAGTTCACTTTAAAAAAATTCATGTTATGGAGATCCTAACGCCGGAAACGGTTATAGATGATTGCCATGCATCTATCATTGAGACAAGTCCGCAATGAAGTGATCTAGAATCTTCCTAATCGCAAGAAATATATCCTCTGAACTTGTGCGCGGCATAACAATATTTCCCCGTCTTTTCAAACTCCATCAAAACACCAAACATACCCGATCCCTCACATATACGGTATACCCAATATTTCCTTCCAGGAAGTCAAGCTCAGCATGTACATGCTCATGCCCGAACCCATGAATTTTGATGCTTTGGCTACTGCGGGTTCGTTCTTATAGCCGCACATTGTTACGAGATAATCGATCCATGGTTTGCTTTGTTCGTTGGTCCATTTTGCTAATGCGGTGTCTTGGGAGGTTTTCGTGGGAATGGGTGTACTGTGATTGAACCAGTTGTTGAGAGACCAGGATGATTGTAGTAATGTGGTTAAGGAGGCAGCTAAGTTGGTTTCTGGGTTTGGGGATTGTAAAGACGGCTTTTCATCGATGGTTTGTGGACTCATTGCGGTAATGCTTGGTTGGATGGTGGAGATGCGATGTTTTCGGTTGACTCTTTGCAAGAGGAGGGGAGCTTATATTTATTGTTAGACATGGTGGGATAGAGTCGTGTGATGGAGTAGTTGATCGAATTTCAAAATCAATAGGGTGCATAGGATTTGGTGTGAGAGCATGGGGATAAAGTGGTATTTGGGGAAAGGGAGGAGGGCTCTTGAATAAAGATATCTAGATCCTAGCTCCCTTCAACCACGCATTCCCATTCACTAGCTCTTGCTGTATTGTTTGATGATAATGGTGTGATTCATGTAGTTCTCAAATAATTGGACGAATAAAATAGTCCCCTTTTACAACAGAATAACTAATATAGTCTGCAGAGGAGTTTACCTGACAGCTTACCCTTAGATCACCAACCTCATTCTTGTGTTAACGTAAGTACAGCGTAGTCCAAGTTTTGGTTCAGGATAGTAAATAAGCACGAATACTCTATGAGCTTGTGATGCTCTGGCGTATGTACAACCTAGGTATCTGACGGTACCATTAATATGAGAGCCTTGCCCAATATATGGAATTTCCAGAAGTATGTAGTGAGTTGATGATAAGCAATTGTTGTGCTAACTTAACGGTGAGGTTGAGATTTAGATTGTTGATCGGACTAAAGAGGTAGATTAGATAGATATTTATTCATATTTCACAACAATATGTTACGAAGGTAACAGCTGACGTGTTTGTATGAGCTTGGGCCATGTGCAAACAAGATA
>NGKH01000022.1:333990-362501 GCA_002162575.1 Sclerotinia glacialis
TATGTATTTGAAGTGGTCCACTCGATGATATGGTCCACTCGATGATAAATCACGTTATTCAAAATTCCGTTATAAATAATTCAAAATAACCCAACTGTCGATCTGTCACATAATAATTTAAAAAAATTGGGGCTGAACAAGGATCGAAATATCACGGCCCAATCTGGATATACGAGATTCTTCTTTACACAGGATTTAGATTTAATTGGTCGAATTTTTCGATCCTGTATAACCAGGTTCATCTGTATATAAAATATTACCGAATTCATATTTGGTAGTTAGTGTTTGAATATTTTCTATAAAAACTCTGAAATTTAAGGTTTTGATATACGCTATTAAATTGGATGTATTAAAAAACAAGCGCTATGTACCGTACCCTTCGGTTATTTCGTAAACAATCATACAAAACAAAACAATAAAATATTCATACCAAGGAAGAGGATGTCGAACCTCAGAAAAACCAGTCATCTTGTTTCTACGGCTGTACTTGTGTAAATTAGACTAGCGTCTACCAAATTTTGGAACAATATCGAATCAAAGTAAGTATAAAGACCAGTAAATCCTTACCAACACTCACCTACTTTCTTCGAACTAATCCAAGTGTACAGAAAAATCATACAAATTTTATAGATGCATCCACAAACTTCTGAAGCGCTCCGACTGGAGGCCGATCTTCGCAGAATGCGAATAAACAATATTCACGATACATTCATCAACGGCGCCGACCACGAGCTAAATCCTTATTTCAAATCAAGGCCTTTGTTTTGTCTCTTTCCAAGGTTACCACCGGAACTTAAGTTTATGGTCTGGGCTGCGGCTGCTGATGATGGACAGATCGTTCAAATCAGGCCTCGCGCGACAGACGGGACGAAAGATGAAGGATTTCGAGCCAATTACGGCATTCCGGTAGTTTTACACGTTTGTCGGGACTCTAGACGAGAAGCGCTCAAGACATATACAGTTATATTTGAGGGAATCCTTCGAAATCCTATCTACTTCAACTATCAGCAAGATTATGTAAGCCTTGTTGGCAGTAGCACATGTGAGCATTTTGAAATTCTATCACGGGAGGATAACCCGATGTCTAAGGAGATTCAAAAGATTGAGAATATACTTGCAGTGGTTACTGGCTTAGGAAGCGGTAAAAGTGAAGAAGAAGTATTGTTTGACATGTTAAGTGTTTGGGATAGCATCAAGCGTCTGATCATCGCTGAGAGGTCACCAACCTGGTGGGGTACATTTAAAGAAATCTGGTCTGACCAAGAGATAAAAACGATCTATAAAAGCGCCAAAGCTAATGGCACCAGACAACGGATTTCCAGGTCAGGCTTCCCCCAGGTCCGCATAGTCAAGTTCGATGATCTTTTAAGTGCTATCGTGAGGGGAGAAAAGCAATCAATGTAAGTAAGACCTACCAGATTTTGTTGTATCCGTTGAACTAACTGCTAAGAACTAGGGATGGAACAAGCACGATGCTTTCTTTTTTCGATTCTTTGTTTGAGGCAAGCTCTACATATAATACCAAGGGACAGTAGAAGAAGGCCATCGAAGGAGGCTATGAAGTGAGAATAGGATAAAACAGATGTTACTGTTATTTGGTCAACGATGGAATAGAATATTACCTTACAGGAGCCCTCGAGGATAGATCATCATTTTCCTGGAAGGATAGCTGAAGCTATTGACCTTTCAATTACTTTTCCTGGCCATATCAGAAAATATTAGCGGGGTCTCCTATAATCTTTGAGAACTTAATATAGAAACTACTGGCACTCAAATATTGAATTTCCAAACTGGGCGTCTGTGTTGTGATTTAATATTGACTAAAAGAGCAACAGCCCTGTTAACAAATGACTCCCATTCTCGAGTTCCACTCCGATCAAGTAAGCTATGGCGGTGGGTACCCTAAATCGATCACATATTTCCCTCAACTTCCTTCCGAGCTGCAGATGTTGATCTGGTTTTTTGCCCTCTTGTCACAAAGCAGACCATAGATGTTGCAGAGTCAAAGGAAACAAATCTTCGCCAATTTAAAACCCGCGACCCTTCCGGCCCTACCAATGCTACCTGCAGAAGCTTTTCCGAGCGAAAGTTTCATCAGCATCAAGTACGTTATTCCCTCGCCCCTAAAAATCTGTAGAAGGCCCAGAAAAATGGCCCTTCAGTATTATCGATGAGTTCCCATTACCTACGGCGACACTAAAGAGAGCTCAGCACCGTTTTACATAAATCCTGAAAAGGACTCCATGTTGCAGGTAGATCATATGTCAACCGACCAGTATTATTTTTCTGGTCTCTCGACAATGTAACTTTCTCCACCCCCAACGGTGAGAGTTTCTATATTTCATTTTTTGCTCGGTGCAATCATCAGTCGCCAAATTTTGAAGACAACTCTTTACATATTATCCAGATTCCCCGATTTCGAACAACTGTACTTTCTTGATTGTCCTTCTAGCCCCGTTTTTCAATAAACCGTAGAAATAGCTATACACAATGGATGAGTCGAGAAGAGTTACAGGCAGTAATCGAAGATACACTAGAGTATTACTTGGGTAGGATATCAGCTGCAACACTACCTAAGTTGGCGGCAGGTTTAATAGATGCGAAAGAATTCAAGGGTATTTATAGAAGAAATTGGAAGATGCCACCTATGATCTTCATTTCTTCCGAAGAATTCAATTCCCTTTGAGATATGGAAGGTCGGAAAGGCGAGGCAGATAAGTCAAGCACTAATGACCTCCAATCATACCTTTCTTAAAGTTGGAGCTGAACCGACCATATTCATATAAATAGAGCTTTCGCCAAAAAGGACAATATGGATGATAAAGGATATGCTAATGCCGGCTACATTATTACAGACACAAAAATAATATCTTTTCATTATGATATTGAAGTTTATCATTGGTTTTGATACAATAGGAAGAGACCTTAACATAAACGCTGAAAAAAATTCTACTTGTCACCAAAAGCTGACGGGGAAAGTTTTGCCAGGAAGAGTTACAAAGTATTGGACTCCTAGTTGCTGCATAGTTTCAAGTATAAAAACTTCAGCCTTCTTGTATTCTACTTCTTTGGATTTGTAGTGAGTGAAGTCAACACGTGGAACATTCAAGCCTTTTAAACCAGACTTTTGTATACTGCCAACAACCAAGGTCTTTACTGATTTACATGACTCTAATGGGAAGCTTTCAGAGATGGTCTTAATATTTAACCTTGGAATAATGTAAAAGACAATAAAATACTGGTCCAGATTAAAAGGCTGAATAAGTGGTCAATGCCTCTCCATATTGGGGCAAGAACACTGCTACTATGACATTATGTAGCCATTGTATTTTTTACCTAGACAGCCTTTAGAAACTTGAATCGAAAAAAACAATGTTGGGGATTTAATTATCTGGATTATGTACTGTATCTTTGTTTTGAGGATTCATTTCCTGGCACCGGAAACCCAGGGTTATGGGAAGAGCTTTCATTGCGGTTAAGCACTGTTGACTCCAGAACAGCTCTTCAGATTATGTGAGTAGGCTGCTGATCGGACTATTGTATCACCCAAGATATAGAGACGAAAGTTTGATAGTTTGATTGTATTGTTTGGAAGAGGATGAGGAATTCATTTTGCAATCAGAATTATTGAAATGCAGATATATCCTAGGAAACTAAAAGATTTTAGGCTCTGGTAGAAACAGCTTTCAGTTGTCATTTTTGATATTACAAAAATAATGAAAACTAAAAACGATTTTATATTGGAGAAGAACGTGCAAGTGATAAGATCATTCATTTGATATAGTATACTGAACATAAGAGGTTGAACCACTTGATTCCAGGGCTAAAATGCCATCGTTTTGAAGATTCATGTGAAGATAAAAAGTCATCGCTAGGATGATTCACAAGATGTTTTTCGTAATTTTTTAGTCGTCAAAAAGTACAAAAGTGTTCTTCATCATCAACATGAGAATTTTAGTGAATATTCAATCTCTGTACAAATTCAACAAGTATTAACTAAACTTCTAGAGAAAAATCACGTTGATATCACAGGCTCATTTGGAGTTCAAAGATGCTTACCGAATGTTTAAGGAGTAATGATTACTAAGCAACCGACCTTTAGAATAAAGTTACTTCACGATGGGAAGATCTATCTTTTGAGATCATTATCATCTATCACAAAAGCATTTTAACCCATTTAGTTCATGCTCCAAGTGAGTAGTTCGTCCCTAGTATTTAGCCATGTGTTCCGGGACATTTGCGTACAAAGGCAGCAACTATCTGACTATTTTCCCATCATTGAATTTGTCTCGAGCCACAAAACTTACCTGTCCCTGTACTCTCTTCAATCTAGTAATTCCAGGTATGATCAATTGTCGAGCAATTAGGTCAGCGTAGACTGGAATAATAGATGAAGCAAGTTGCATCGCGTTGCCTTTCTCGAATGAACTAATTCTGGAAATATTGCTGCATGAGACTTGCGATGGCCTTTGTACGATGATATATATATAGCATTACTTATTAAATCGGGCAACTATTTTGAAGGTATAAGAAAGGCCTGAAGCTTATAAAGCAAGAACAAAGTAGACAGTCGTGCTGATAAAATATGATGGTGAGGATCAAAGGTCATAAATATACCATATTAAGATGCGATATATGTTGAAGGCTTGGGTTTCTTGCTTTAATTTTGAACAATGCCATGAGCAGTAATGTGGAACCACTTCTATGTCTTCTTTCAAACAAGTGATGGCTATATGTCTTAATTACTATATATATTGATTTCAATAATACAGTAGAGCTATAGTTAGATCAAATCGATTATGAATTTACTACTACTAATACAGTAGATGGTTCATGTGCCTATTCTTTCAGAGTTTGAAAATTGGTGTTGCTCATAGATTTTTCATAGTTGAAATCAAAGTACAGATGAGAAAGATAGGACACATTATATGAAGGTACGAGCTCCTAAATCACAAATTATTTAATCCCACCACTCTATCAGGACTATCGAGTTCGTTTTGGACAGAATAAACATACCGGCTTGATACATGTAAGTCTTAAAAATCAGATCTCTCTCTCTATCAATGAAAATACTTAAATTTACAGTTGGCAACATGGATTCCAAACTGTCTTTGAAGCAACCTGAGCTCGCAAAGGAGAGTCCATTGAGTATTAAAGGCCTTCCCTTGGAGTTAAGTGAAATGATATGGAGATCGACATTTAACAAACGAATTATAACTATTCACTGGGCAAACACTAGCTATCGGGATCTGGGTAAACGTTGCCTTGCTAAAGATTTCCACGCATCCTATGAGAAAATCAAAGCCCTGACGGTATCTTCCGAGTCACGCGCAATTGCACACGGAGAGTATAGATTATGCTTCGGCAATGATCTGCGCAACCCAATATATTTCAACTGTGAGCGGGATATTCTCAAGTTCACCAGCCTAACATTTGCGGAAATCGCCCAATATCCTGGCAAAAATGTATGGAGCAATGACAACATTCGAGCTGCTAATGTCAAATGGATCGCGATCGATATGGAGAACGATCCAATTATGGCAATGGATACAAGCACCCCATTGCAATTGACATTGTTGAAAATAGCTACTTTGGGGTTTTGTACCCTGGAACAAATATTCATACAACCGGTTTTTGCATTCGATTCGGCTTTTGAGATGGTATTCCGCGCCCGATTTCAAAAAGTTATGGAAGATTACCAGGGGCTGTTTAGCCCACTCCTGCATGGACAGGAGTATAGAATTCCCGAAATATTCTTGGTTTGCCTTCAGTGCGACCCGAATCTTTCCAAAGCAATGCAGCGCTGAAAACATGTGCGTGGATATATTAAGGTTGCTAGCTGGGAAGTCATTTTATATGCAAATCCAAAATGCCACTTGGGATTGGAGGATGGGGTTTATTCTGGTACGGCTAAATGTACATAACTAGTTTTTCAGATTTACCATCAATTTTTTGTTAGTGATTCATAGATGCAATGCCGGCATCCTGGCAGAGAAATCTTG
This sequence comes from Sclerotinia glacialis, assembly GCA_002162575.1. Lineage (NCBI taxonomy): Eukaryota > Fungi > Ascomycota > Leotiomycetes > Helotiales > Sclerotiniaceae > Sclerotinia > Sclerotinia glacialis. Next base: position 339,993 of record NGKH01000022.1, read on the forward strand.
ATTCACTCTTTGTTTCGCTTCTTCATTTTGCCGTAACAGCACATACTCTGTTTCCAATCCCACTAAGATTTTGAGGCATACTTGCTTGAGATGCGCGGTGAAATAACAAAAAAATAAGTTGGAGAATGAGTCTTTGCCTGATAGTTTGAAAATTTCTGTGAAAAATTGCCTTACTATTGAGTTTCGTCTAATCTCTTCTCACACAATTTCTACAACAGGATATGATGCTTTATATATATACACGTCATGATTTTCTCTCCAGGTTTAGACCCGACTATTCAAGCTCGCAGTCAATAGTCCTTGCAATGGAATCCCACCCGTGAATTTTTCTATAACCTTTGGAGGTGCTCGAGAATGAAGTGATGTTGATGTTGGTTCATTGGGTGGGGTGGATGTGACACGCCGGCAACTTATCATGTGAAATATCCAATATTAAATAACCAATCGATTTCGTTTTGTTCTTAAAATACTTTCTTAGGTATAATGTCTAAGGGGAGATAATAAACTCTGCGTAGGTTAACGTTGATCTCTGTGATAAACATGCCGTGTCACGTGATTTTGGAATGTCGGATGTGGGTGTTGCAGGAAACAAAGGACACACACGACAACCAACGAGGGATGACTTGATGTAGACAAACCAGTGGTCAGAAATTCCATGCGAATTATGGCTTCCTATTATATGGGTCGTTGCTCCGAAGGAAGCTGCAAGTGCCGCGTTTTTGGTCAGTTCGAAACCAGGTTTTATCACAGAAATGGAGGACTCTCTGCCTCAGATACTTGGAATGCTAGATATTCTGAGGCCGGGAGGAGAATCATGACATGGACAGTAGATCAGTACAAGGTGTTAAATCACAGATAAGCCAATTGATTTTAGCTGTGACGTGCATCTCTGAGTCCCATTCCTTGTGGATTTTAAGATGTCTTGGCCTATGAATTGATTCTGCTATTCACTTTCTTTTTGCAAACGACTTCTTTCATTGATTACATTTAAAAGCCACACCAAAAATATCGAGCGGAAGTTGAGTTCAATCTTGACATCCATACATTTTAATGACGGGCAAATACTAAAAAAACCAGCACCTCGAGCAAAAAAAGTAAAAATAAGATAGTTCTCCATGGCTACAGAGGGGGTTTGGCAGAGTATTACTGCCTTGTTCTCCGGTCTGATCATCCGCAGCGATTCGAAAATTCCCTCTGGCTTATCGACTCCACGAACCTTCGAAGGATTCTCACGGCTCCCAGAAATGGTGCGAGTCAAAATCTGGACATATTCTCTACCTGGACCACGTCTTGTGCCCATGGTTGGATACTTTGGAAGTGAGCGAATACTATCTTCAGGATTGTCCCATCCTTTTCATCTTCTTCATGTGAATCAGGAATCTCGCAAAGTCGCCCTCAGGGAATACTGCGTTCTCCAAGAACCGTCTGTCGTTCCAGTGTACATCAATCCAAAGATCGACATTCTATGCTTCCTAGATTTTGATCAATTCCAAAAATTTATCAAAGATAGATCCAATGAGATTTACGAGGGGCCACCGGTGATAGATAAATGGGTCGTTTTTTGGTATCGAGGAAACAAAAGAGCTGGATGTTCGAGATCGAATCGAAGATGTTATGGTCACTAGCTACTTTGCGAGGTTTATATATCCTGATCTGAAGAGCGTCATCTTCGTTTTGAAAAAAGATAAAGTCGAAGAGCAAATATTACATACCTTTGGGAATGAAGAGAAGAAAACTAAAATATACAAAGGGCTCAAAGGGAAATTTGGCGATAGCATATCTTCGTATCTCCAGGTGGATTTTGTAACCATGAAAAGTCTTGTCCTAAAATATAACGTGGAGATAGATTCTGAGGCTTAGATGTATGCTACTTGATCATTGTTCGGGCTACTTATGAATCATGGTGAAGCTCAAATGTTCCATACAGGCTCTTTGAGTCAGCTCCTATGATAAAAAAAGTATTTGGTCACGCTCTTTCGAAATCATAAGCTGTCCAGCATTTTCCCCTGCATACACTGCCACCTCTTCCAAGGCTCAATATTGACCCGAGCTCCTCTTAAAATTTACATCTGGAGCGACTGTCCCAAAAGGCATCCCGAACGATTAAGACAGGATACTTACTCCGTCAACCAGCCTTCCACCCGAACTTCGTATTTCTACATTCGAGCTAGCATTAGCAGCTGCAAAGCTGGTTTTACCGGACACCATACTTCTATTTCCAGTTGGTGGTCGAAGGGGAATCTCGAGGCTTTTGTTTAGGAAGATTCAAATGATCCTACAGCAGGTCCAACATGGTATCGGAGGTTCTAACATTTCTTGCAGTTCTAAAGTTTCTCGAGGATTTCAGAATGTGGCGTCGAAAAACTACGGCGTCTTCAATGGTTCATCGAATCGCCGAATATGGATGTCTCCGCCCTTCAGCGGGTTGTCTCGTCTTTTGCGACATCATCGCATGGAAACCTATACATACATGACTATATTATTTAACCGTCACCAGGGTCCTGGGGTGAAGTTCAAAAGGCTATCTATTGCCGCTCATTCTACGTGACGAAGCTACAATTTGTTTTCCGGTAGTTGTTTTTACAAGTACCCGTCCAAGATCCTGCGCGCAAAATATGGAAATTCATCTTACTTTTCGAGGATCTCGAACGTATAATCTTCTGTTTTGACGGTATTTCTCGCTGCGAAAAGTTCCGAAACGTAAATGGCCTGCTCGGTGCCCGGATGAGGCAGATATCCAGAAGCTTGTGAGGGACCATGGTAATGGGAAAAGACTTACAGGAATCTTTGAAAGGTTAAATATATACACGTGATTCCACCCAGCAACTCAGAGGATCAAGTACGACTGCTGCGAATGCTGCGAATGCCGAGAATTGCATGCATGAACATGCACGATTTCCTTACTCACCAGGGCAGATGGGTTTATTTATGTGGCTACTCACTAGTCATGGGGATTTCGACCTTGAATTGCTGCAATGTTGGAATGTGCTGGTGATATCACCGGGTTACTTTTCACGTAATTTGCGGAACCTTTGAAGCCGAAGTGAAGTGATGATAAGGCAGGTTTTCAATGAGGGGTTGGATTTTCAAGGGATTTGATGATACTTCAGATGCTGCAAAGCTCCTCGTGTGTATGGGTCAGGTTGACATTAAATTTACTCATGTAGCAGATCTTCTTTGGAATTGCGTTTCAAAAATCAAGGGAATAATGGAATTACAACAATTTGTTATTTTCTAGATAATTGTTTACCGTGTATTGAGATCTTAAAGGTGGGATAAGCATTCGATTCTTCGTAAACTATGAGAGGGACTGTGATGTGCTCTGCTATGGAAATACTCATGCCATACATCTTTATAGAAACGATGTATCATGAGTTTTTTAAATTTGTAAAATTGCCATATTAATTCATAGCTTAAGAACCTAAGAATAAAGGTTGGTGATATTTGTGCAATTCAAGATGTTAAGCCATTTGGAATCTCCAAAGTATTGCCAAATGCCTCGACCTCCACACCTCTTATAAGATGGGCATGCTCCGGGCTCCTCCTTATTCTTCAAAATGCCAGTTATACGCATTGATTCTCTAACGATCAAACAAAGTAAGACTTGGCTACTCCTACCTTAATTCCACTACACCCCTTTACCGGCTCGATTTTGGTAAAAAGAAGTTCTCTCTTGTTATGTATTCGCATGCTGGCTAGCTCGTATGATCATTCCTCGCAACCCGGGCTTGGTTTGTTTAGTATGTAACCTGGCAACCCTTCAAAGCCTTCTCTATCAGTGTTGAGGTTTTATGATGCGACCAGCGAGGAGTACTTGATGAGTAGAGTCGTAAGTAATTTTCGTAGGCATTGGCAGTTTGATTATCCCTAATTATCAGCCAAATAGAAAACATTACTCACATGGACAGCCGCGCAGTCGAGACCTTTCTGCTTTTTTGGCTGCTGGGAACACACAATCGAGAGTACTAAGACGTATAATCTCGGTCAGAAGAGGTCCCATTTATTCAATTAATGCGCTCTTTCAGGATTGTCGCTGGATATTGTGATACTCCGAGCAATATCTTTCCTCCTAGTGTAACAGACCAATCTTGTATCCGGGTGCGAAGTCCCCTCGGAATATCAACTCTGCTCACGCCGGCCCAGTTTCTTTGGAACAAGCAGTTCTTCGTCTGAGTAGTGACCTTCCGGTGCTGCTTCCTTTTCTGTTGTATGGATAGCTCAAATTTACTTCCCGTCATATTCGGTTGACAGGCTCCCTGAGAACCCACTTGTCGAAACAATGTTCTTGTAGTCTCTGTTAATATATCAATATACGGTATGGTGTTCAAGCGTTGCTAGACAATAGTCTAATGGCTTCCTGGTGTCGGGATTAGACAAGACCAGCTGGACTGGTCAGTCTCAAAACTTGCTGTTATAGCTTTCGCATAGTACCTTGAAATTTTGGCGCTGTATTGCGTTAGTGCATTGTGCTGCCTCTCGTCAATCCCGAAAACTTACAAATGGCAGTTATTCATAGGACTTGAGCCCATTTTAGATTGCCATCCTCGACGAGCTACACCATCTATATGGAGTTGACGTGCACTTTTTGAAGTTTGATTATGTTCCAGGATTGCGAACGAGAAGGGGCTGGATCTCCTTCCTTTGGACCGCAGACATGCGCGTAAAGAGTATCTATCACATGGTTTGTTATATGACCGTCGTTTGGTCTATTAGCTCTATGTATGATATTCTGTGAACAAGTCGGGGATTCTCACACTGAAATTTGATGATTCAACCATTACGGCTTTCAGTTGTGGCTCTTTCATCCGCGACTTCCGCTATTTCATCATCCCCCCTGCAGGCACCGACGATTCTTCTGTTAATAAACACTTGTGCCACTTTGATTCTTAAGATCCATGTCTTTCCTGTGACCATATTGTGCGCAGGCTCTAGAATGTCAGTTAAATAGACCGGTAGAGTGTGTACTCATGATTGTAGAAGATTCCACCTGAACTCTGCGATCTTGGGGTTCATTGCCTTACTCAAAGGCCTGATTCTTATTCTGCGCAAATAAAGGTCAAAAGATTCTGCGAGGATACAGAGCCGCGGAGAAGTTTCGAGGGTATCCATAGTTTCTCTGGTAGGTATCCTTAAGTAAAGCAAGCTGGCAATAATCTTTAAATTGAAGCTGCAGGGGCTTTTTGAAAACATACACTTTGAAAGGTTGTTGTAGTACAGAAAAGAAGAAATGTTTGTTGTAGTGTAGAAAAGTTAGCTTTTGTTGTAGATATATGATCTAAGAAATAGGCTGGTCTGATGTTTCTGATAGCTTTGTTAGAGGGTGAAAGAGACATATCAATGGGACCCAAGAAAGGGGAAATAATCTACCTTCTATCTTTTCATATTATATTCATCTCCTGCAGATACAAGTTGTGCATAAATGGCAAGGACTTTGACTCTCCAAGTTAGGGGACTTGAATTATTAGCAGACTTGAATTATTAGCAAAAGTTGATTTCTCGCTTCGGAGGGGTCGGAAACTTATCCAAATTAGACAGCCATGAACAACCTGCAATCTTAAACCTAATCTAATTATAAGATAACTGCAATAAATTTTGCCACGAAGCAATTATTACTGGTTAATTGGAAAGGTTGACTAATTAGTCCTAGCGCAATTTGAAGTATCTTCCCTAAGCCTTCGCAAATTTCTCCTCCCACCTCCACTCCCTTCTTCAATGATCACATTTTGGTCCACCATAAAAGTTTTCTAGAGAACTTTCCTATTTACTGCCAGCAAATGTACCGATAACAACAAAAAATCAAACTCCACGCGTTCAAGTAGCTATCGGCCTCAAAAGCCTCATCAACCCTAGCCTCTTTCGACTTCAGATCGATCGCAGTTAATTTCAAATCCATTCTCCCGTGTCGACCTTCCTCTGACCATCAATTTAAAATGGAGGACAACAATCAACTTTTGGAAGCTTCCAATAGCCTTGTATGTTATTAACAAACATTCCTCTTTCTGAGCACAGTGAGGAGCTTACTAATTATCTAACTTAGGGCTCAAACATCTCCATGGCTGCTGGCAACCCTCCCCACCCACAATCCAACGGAGCAACTCAACAAACACAAGTTCAAGTTTCAACATTGCCAGAAGCCTCTTTCACGAAATTCGTAGACTTGACATCCGAGTTGCAAATCAGCATCTTGAAACTTGCCGCCCAAGATGTTTCTCGCATCATCGAAATTAAGTGCAATGGATTTTACAAAGCACAAACCCCGGCACTATTTGCAGTCAACCACTTGGCTCGCGAGGTAGTTTTGGAAATGTACGAGACCTTGCGACCAGGATCTTCACAGCCTATTTATTTCCATCCCGATAACGACACTCTCCTTTGGAACATTGACATCACGGGCCAAGCATCTCAAGGTCAATTTCTGACAGACGCCATCTCCAACAGCGTTTTGAAGAAAATCAGAGCGGACGTTGGGACATGGATCAACTCTGGAACAATCAAGTCATTTGCAATCAAGCCAGTATTTGATTCCCCTGTCGCACCTCTTTCTCAAGTTCGCAACGAGCTGTTTTTGTGGATTCTTTGTTTGTATCTGCGTAACTTGATACCATGTTGGGAAGGTTTTGTGAGATTCATCGTGGTCTCGTCACCTTTTTACAATCTCGAACAATTGAGACCCTTTTTTGACCCTGTAGCTGCGGCGGGATGGCATAACTGGCTTCAGTCTCCATTGAGCGCTCCCAGTACGTATTCCACCCCGACTGATTACGAAGAGGAAGAGGCATTTTATTCCAGATTTCGTATGGCAAATAACAACTAGTTCGATGTCGCGCCTCTAGTCAGTATCCTGGCTCAGGAAGCATCGTATGATAGGATAACATCTCAACTCTTCGATGATATGCACCAATTGTTTTATTTCCTTTATTTCTTTCATCAGTTCCTGACTTCTAGGTTCAGATACCTCTATTTGCGCAGTTTTATGGAGTCCGAAAATGTCAGCCAAATCCTTTTGTAATTCTCGAATTACAAAAATGGCATGGCGAAATAATGGGTGGATTGACCGATCTCTTTCGGCTTTTTGTATCTCTCTCATAGGTTACTAAAAATAAGATACAATATTACACTGCCCATTTGTGCCACCTTCAAAACGTGCGAACTTTACAGATGTAACACAGAATACCAGCGCATAATCTCGTGATACCTTACTAGTCTCTGAATTGTGATGGTACAAAGCTAACGTGTCGATTCCAGCTGTGTTTTGGGGCGGAGCACATGGATAGATGCATGGTATCCGTTGAACTGGACACAAGCATGTAGCTATACGCGAGGCTGTAGAAAGACTTTTTGATTAGGCAGTGCTAGGCAGCTACAGTGAGAAAGTAAGTATTGGAATTCGTTGGAAAAGGCTTAAGTCTTCAGCCAATGAGAGTAACCTGTACATAGCGAAGGATCTTCAGACAGTCTTTTGCTAAGCTTTTCCCGCAACTTGATAGTAGGAATTTGGCGTTGGTTATTTGGTGTGTACATAGATACTTTACATCAAAGTCCGCTCTCCCTGAGATGTTAATTTGTCTCCAGACTTTTTGAGAACAGCGAATACATGCTACGACAAAAATCTAGTCGTGATTTGGGGTAACAATTACTCCAAGCTTAAAGAAAGCTTCATAGTTGATAGCGCAGTACGATCAATTTATAACCTCCTAAAAGCTCTCTTCTGTGATTCTATAAGTCCTCACTCTAACTCAAGTCTCATGGTGGGAAATTTGTTGCATGTTGCGAAGTTGATGGACCATCACCACATAGTATACCGACCACTTCTGTTGCCCATTCCCTCAATCCATGCAAATACTCTCTCGATAAACTCTGCATCCCAATGCTAAGGCCGAGCCCGCAGTCTAACATTGTCGGAATCCACCGAGGAAGAAGATTTGAGGATATTTGAACGGCCGAGGAGAAGAAGTAGAACATGAGAATACAGCATCCAAGATGCCAAAGTATATTTCTGGGGGAAAGTTAACTGTGGTATAAGTCAATGACGAAGGTAACCTTACTTGGTAACATTCAAAATTTCCAAAGAATGCGTTCCGGTATGAAATGAGCAAGTGCAATGCTCAGTATATATAAAGGGTCGACTAATATATATGCGTAACGGTTCATGAGTTTAATCGAAGAATCGAAGAAGAGTTCTAAAGTATGGCGCCAAGTCTCAGCTATACTCTAACGATCTAAGGCTACGGGTTCCAAGGAACGAACTGATTCATTAAGAACCCTTGGTCACATTTGTTGAGCAAGAAAGCCTCGTTGCTGAATCCGCCCATCTATGATAATACAAGATGAGGCTCAATACATGCATGATTGCTGCTCCTCGTGCCACCGCAGTAGTGGGAATGAAACAGAAAGATTCCTGCAGCCTCGGCCCTTTTCTCGCTCTCAGGTGTCACTACATGCATGGAACTGCTGGGCTTCCGATGAGGCATGATTGGGTACAGGGATTTGTCGCAAATGTAATGCATAGTTTGACACATCAGCGGCGAATAAATATGAAGTTTCTCCCCCAATGCCGTGGGAAGTACTTCCGCTTGTGCCCTCGATTATAGTATAAAATACCAGATAACGAAGGAAATCACGCATCAGTACTAACTTCCATCCTCAATATGCCGGTACCAATACAGGAACAGAACACACTTATGAGCCATAAAAGTGGAATCGCATCGAGCAATACTGCGTAAGATTTGATCACTATTGATACCGAGTAATATTGTTGACCTTGGATTAGTAGCAAAATAAGTAACTTGCTCATGGGAAGAACAGGTTTTTTGGTTAAAGCGGACGAGAAGAAGCCAATAGGTCTACATGATGATTTTCATCCATGCCAATTTCCAGGGAATCTTTCACCGTTCACAGAGAAGACCCAGATTGGATTTAGCTTGATAGGCCAGGCGATAGATCGAGGCGCAGAAGAATTCCGTGTCTCGATCCTAACCACCGGATTCCGCCAAACATCGCACCCTTCCTTCTTCCTCTTGCTTCTCGCACTCCTCCATGCCAGCTCTTCACTCCTCATGAGCACAACGTTCATCTGCCTAAACTACAGCAGGAATCTCCAAACTCCCAGTTTCCCCATGTCGACAGTAAGTTTTCCAAGCTCCACAAAATCACAACCCTAACAACCACAGATCACCACTCTTATCCTCGAGCATCTAGACCTTCATTTCGAGCCATCCCATGACGCCATCACATTTTGCAGCTTCATACTCGCAACAGGCGTTTTCACTCACTCAACAGTCTCATGAATATCGTACGGGCCAGAGACCCTGCGTTCTTCATTACTTTTGCTGGTACAAGCAATAGGAAAATTGCTCGGTTTTAATCCTGTGGAGTTGGTGCTTTGTATTTTCCGTTGAGTGTTAGTGTTTGGATAATTCTCAGTTGGGTATTGAACTTTCTTGGGAGACGTAGGAACGGTTCATATCGTCAACAAATTGAGAATGAGGGGAATCCGGTGTATTTGGTTTAGGATTGTGATGTATGGATGCTGGTCTTGTGGGAAGAGAGAACGACTGTGTAAGTTTCCGTTCGTCGGCTCAAGAAGTTGTGCTCACGGCTTGGTTTAGGGAATCCCTTGTGAGATCGAATGGAGTGTTCTGACAAGGCTGCATAAAGGAGCCGGAATGTGGACTTTTGTGCAGGAAGGCTTTTCATGAGGATTTTGAAAGAGCACACTTCTCAAGTCCTGTGTGGATTGTAGTTTCGTCCTGACATTTCTTCTGAAATTTTATGCAACGAAAATTTCGACATGTGAATAAAAATTCATTATTGGCTCCTTATACATCATAAAATTTGATGTACGGGTTGTCTTCATAGTTCCCATCATCCAATCTTTCAAATGATCAGGCAAATCAACGTGTATTTGATTTCATAATTTCCATCATCCCCTATTTCTAGATAACTGGGTGTACCAATGTGCATGCTTCATTCGCATTCTTCAAGGAAACCTCAAGACCATCCCACCTACCAGCTCTCATAGGGTCGAGCTTCCTCAATTCTGAAAGCCAAGCCTTGCAATCTTGTATTTCATCACGTTCAGGCAAACGCTCCTCCATTTCACATACAACTAGTGTGTATTCAAATAAAGCATCATAAACCCACTTACAGTCTTCACCCCCATCAAGGAAATCTTTTAAATTGACAAGTTGTTTCGTGATATATTCAATACGATCTTCTCGAGAAAAGTTTGGGGTTATAGTTGCGTGACCAACAGACTCCGTGAGATTTGACATAAGAAATTGATGATAGAACCATACGGACTGATCATATGGATATGCATCATTCCACATAGCTTTAGTAATAAGATCAAATTCTGGAGAAATGTCAGCATAATTTGGGAAACATGATAATTCGAGCCTATATTTACCATCATCTAAGAATTGCCGCCTTTCAATCGCGGTGGCTTGCCTTTCGTTGAGCAATCTTGGTATTAGTTTACTTCGATTGTGCCAAGCCGAGAAGTTTTTCAACTCGGCATTGATCATTCTTGTGGTGTATGCAAATTCCGATTCGACCATGCTTGAACCATTTAAGTCGGGATCTTCTAATTGAGAAACCACGGTACGTCGATATCCCCAACCATGGAAATTCCGACTATCTCTTGTCAACATTTTCCCCACCAAGACAAGCTCACGCTGCCACAATCCTCTCGCAATATCGGCAGTCAGACGGTCGTTTGCTTGCTTCAATAACCACAATCGATAATTCCATATCCAATAACATTTCGGCCAGCCCAACATTAATGGAAATATAAAATCCAAATCTGCTTGAATCAAATCAAGAATTGTAGAATTCTTCCCAGGAATCGGGTGGTGGGGGTCGGCCTGGGTCGTGGTCAAGACCTCTGAAGATGCAGAGGTAGAGGATGATGAGATTACGCCAGACGTCAAGTTCTCGGAAAGCCCAGAAGAAGGAGATAGGGACTGCAATTCCAATGACGATTCCGGTGATTTCGAGAATAATCCATAAATTAGCAAACGCCTGCGGATGTTCCATATCGTATAATATTCGGGGTTCTTTGATAGCAGTTTGGAAGTGAGTTCGAGTACCTCAAGGGTATATTGCCTGTGTGCGATCTTTCACAAAATCAGAAGAGTCCCCGAACGACTTGATATTGACCTACCTTGAGCTCAACCAGCTCTACCAACGCTTTGTATTCTTCAATGTCCTTGCGTTCCTTTTGCTGGACTGCTATTGATTTTTGTTCGGTCGTTGCAATTCGTGGCATACCATGCTATACTTCTGATCAGTCCCAAGTTACTACGAAGTCTTGAGAGACATACGCTTGCCATCTTGAGAGCTTCTCCTTTGTCGCTTGAATTGATGAGCTGCCTGGATAAATGGATAACGGGTTGGCTGGCGGGGTGGCTGGGCGGCTGTGCAGCCTTGTGAGATGGATGAGATGAGAAGAAGGTGCGACTGTGCAACTCATAAATTCGGCAAGCGGGGCCGGAACTTGGTCATGTAAAACTCTGACCGACCAATGTCGGCTCAGTATACAAAGTACGCAGGTTCGGTGGTTGTTGGTACTTGCTTCCGAGGACAATAGATCAATCAATAATCTCTCGTTTCTTATTTCTCTTCTCCTACTTCTCCTCTATTCATATGTCCACCACCGGGACCAGAAGGAGTATCACCATTCTTACAATATTACTAACTTCAGCAGTACAACACAGTGTCACCAACAATGCTTGATTGTTCCTTGTGATTGTTTTATTGCTTTATCGCCTTACTATAGGCTTCGTCGGTGCCCTTATCCGGTCGTCATTCTTTGGCCATTAACAAGAAGAGGCCGTAGGATATCTTCGAGGAAATCTCCCGTGGACTTACGGATCTGCTGCTTATTCCTCCCTCTTCTTTCAGGAAAACAACGTGAGGTTCAATATTTCTATTCTTTGTCGTTCTTTTCACGAGAGAGTGTCGATAAGCCGCTGTTCCTTTGCATCTTATCGTCGGCCTCCTCGATTCTCATTTTTTTTGGCGTTGCCATGTCTTCTTTCTTCAACGGAAGGTGGATTGATAGCCCTTCAAGGATTCCATATACTCCGGACGACTCAGGTTATGATAGCTCATCTCCCAGACGAAAGTCAAGTATACTCAGTGGTAAGCGCTTATATCTCTTCATTGATGTATCGCATTGGCATTTTCTTAAATATCTGCAGATACCGATACGACCTACGATCCTTTTCTGAGACAGTTTCGAGATGAAAATGGAAAGGAATGGAAATCGAGTCTTTCCATACGAATCAAAAATGTAATCAATGGAGTTTCTATGGATCACAAGCTATCAAGGATTGCACCGAATAGCCTTAGGTTCGATGGAGCGTCAGATAACCCCAAGACTCCGATGGCTTCGTCGTCCTCGACACTACCTCGATCCAATATTAAAACTAGGCCAACTCTCTCAAACACATTTCGAGCTCGATCGTCAGTTGACCCGCCTCAAACTAGAAAGTCTCTCAGCTCTTTGCATTCTCCCGATCGGTTTCTACCAGTTTCAAAAAGATCCGACTCCGCGGCACAGAGCTTTCGCGCCAATAAAGATCCTGGAACTCTCTCACCATATGAAAGATTAATGAGACACAGCAGTGCAAGCCTAGATGCTTTCAATCCACGTCGACGTGCAACGTCACCTATCCCGCTATCCTCTCGGCCCGATTCAAGACGAATCGTTTCTGCAAATCGTGGTAGAGGTATATATCAAACGGCAATAACTGATCTCTATTCTAATCATGCTACAGGTGCTACTGCCCTTACCTTCCAGAGAAATGCCCCAGCAACACCCAACGGGGAGAGGCAGGTACGTTCAGGTTTGGATTCAGATTTCCATTCATTCCTCTCAGCCCATACAGTCAATAGTGAGGAATGATGCGACGTTTGATATTACTGCACTTTTTTCTCTTGTACTGATTACCCCAGGTCAGTGTAGGAACTGTCTGGGCTGTTGGAGGAGTGGCTCCCGTGAGCGCTGGAATTTCGGATGGTCGCGGTGGTTTGTTAGGTAGTGGAACAAATGCACCGTTGTATACTACATCCTTCTCCGCCTCGCGCCCAAAAGCACAAGAGGATTTCGAAAAGCATGAAGATAGGTTGGCACAAGCATTGGACATTGATCGCATCCAACGTGTTTTTGAGTTTCGAGATTCTTTAACGACACCACCCGCAAGTCCCCTCGATTCCAGGTCCAAGAAGCATAATTTTGAAACGAAGACAGCATGGAATGGAACAGAGTGGGTACTGGGTGGGCCAGAACAAAGTTAGTAACTTTGCTTCATACTATCTGAATTTACAGACTCAATTCTAATTTATCATACAGAGCAACAACTACCACAAGAACCTCGGACGCTTCCTGTTGCTCCCTTCAAATATGTTTCTCCGTTGCTGTTATATTGTTTTTACTGACATTCAGCACAGTTCTTGATGCACCAAATTTACGAGACGACTTTTATTGCTCGGTTCTTGCATACTCCGCAACAAGTCATACACTGGCCGTTGGTCTGGGTTCATTGCTTTATGCATGGTCCGAAATGGCTGGGGTTCATTTACTTCATGGCGGAACTGCAAATGCTTCTTGGCTGACATCTCTTGCATTCTCCTCTACACAAGGAGCTAAATCTGTACTTGCATTTGGCAGATCAGATGGATCTTTGAGTCTTTTATCACTTTATGATAGTCTATTACCCAGATTCGAGGTTCAGCAGCCATGCCCCATAGCTTGCATCACTTGGAGGCCTTCTGTTACAATGCGACCTTCCCGGAATCCACTCGCACCGAGTATTATGGTGAAGACAGAAGATTTGATTGTTGGGGATGAACAAGGAAATGTATATTACTATGCCGTTGAGTGGCCTGATGCATGGGATGTAACTCGTGATGGCTGGTCTGGCTCTATGACACTTATTGCCCGAATTTCCATTCATACCCAACAAATATGTGGTCTCTCCTTTTCCACCGACGGTTCTTCATTCGCAACTGGAGGTAACGATAATCTTTGTTGCCTTTTCCGTACAAACGAGGTCACCCGTCCATCTCGTGATCAGCTTGGCACCGCAGAAGAAGTGTTTCTCTCCACAGCAGGAATGCGTCGCATACACAGTGTGACCGGTCAAAATCGCGTCAAAGAAATCACTTCTGGCGCTGAAAAACATCGCTGGATTCATGGAGCTGCTGTCAAAGCAATTGCATTTTGTCCCTGGAGAGATGGTCTCATCGCAACTGGCGGAGGCAGTAACGATAAATGCATTCATTTCTTTCATACCTCATCTGGAGCTTGTCTCGCCACCATTAGCGTGGCGGCTCAAGTGACCTCACTTATCTGGTCCACTACTCGTCGCGAAATTGCGGCCACATTCGGTTACGCGCAACCAGAACATCCTTATCGGATTGCGGTTTTTAGCTGGCCGGATTGTAAACAAGTGGCTGCTATTCCATGGGAAGGTGAACATAGGGCATTATTTGCAATACCATACCCAGGTGGACCAAATGAAAGTCATAGTAGTAGAGAAGGTGGAAGGGCTATGAGTAGAACGGCTCAAGAGGGTTGTTTAGTAGTGGCCAGTAGTGATGAGAGTGTCAAGTTTCATGAGGTCTGGACAAGTAGTATGAAAGCTACTAGTGGAGGTGAAGGTTTACTTGGTGGAAGTGATATTCTAGAAGGATTAGAAGGGATTGATAAGGAGGGGGCAGTTATCAGATAAGTTTGTGTCATGATTAAGGATTGGAAGAATAGGGTAAAGGTAAGCTGCAGAATGTTACAAGGTCAGTCCTTCAGAAAGAAAGATGTGGTATTTTGGGGTAGAGGCCCTCTCTGCCTGTAGGGAATAAATTGAAACAAAACAAGACTAGCAGAAACTGCTTTCCTAGATGAGATGGCAGATGGCATCAGAGAGATGAAGGGATAAAGAGACAATATCCGTGTGATTCTCTTCTTCCGGCTGGAGATGAAGAGTACAAATTTGACTTGTACAATGAAATTGAAATTGAAATTGAAATTGATACGTTCGTTCTTTACCTTGAATTATTGAGTTTTTTGGTGCGTATTAATGATGAGCGAGCACTGAGTATTGAGAATAATTAGACACAGCAAAAATTAACCATAGAAAATTAAGAAAGGGTCACCGGTAGTTGAAAAATAACAAAATTTAGATACGGGAGTAAAACCCATTTTTATATTCAAATTTTCACATGTTTAAAAAGTAAAAAACCTCAAGACTTACATTACAGCTCACCTGATGTATATTAAATCTCTAAAGACTATCAACTTATTTATATCGTGATATAATATAGAAGGCTCACCGGGAGGGGGGTATATCGAAAAAGAAGAAGAAGAAGAAGAAGAAGAAGAAAAGTCGATTCTAAATATTGATATTGATACAGATTTCATCAAAATCTAACTCGTATTTAAAGAAATCCAAATCCATCTTTTCAAATACTTACTTGTATGCCTCTCAGGACCTACTACCTACATCGCAGCTCGCGTTGCCGGGGGCTTATCGTTATTATTATTCCTACAGCAAACTTTTGGTGTCGGGACAATAAGCAACTCATTACTCACACAATCACATATTCATGAACACTCAACATCCATCCGATTTTTGGCATTTTAACGTTTTTTTGAATTTTTATTTCAACTATCTAGCTCAATTGATCCGTGGAATTTCCCCAAACCAACGAATTTTTTGCGTCTTTGTACTTTCATGCTATCCCCTATTTCACTCTCTGACTACCGTACCAAAGTACCATTCCACTGTTCTCGAAAGCGAGCTCAACTGTCCTTTGATTTCGTAATGTATCTTATCGACCCTCTCAATCCCCAATCCCGGAATGCAAAGTGCTTGAGCATTCCCCAATAATCAAGTCGCCTTGGCAGATTTGATGATCCGATTGCTAAACGCCAGGCACCTTGCTCACGTGGAAAAAACGACGATTGATGGTATTTCTTAGAAAACCGTTCAAAAAAGGAAATTTTGAAAAGGAAAGAGTTTTAAGTTCGTTGAAGGTACTCCTTACACATGATGACAAAGCTGATTCTTCGGTATTCCTTGAGAAATTCCCAGGAATTTTCAAGAATTTGAAGAACCACTCCGACTGAATGGTTGTAAGCTCTGTTTTGGTAAACATACTATCGGCCATTCTAACTTGGTCGAAGGATGTTTGCCAGGTTGCAAAAGACTAAACTCCGAAGGCCTAAGTTCCATCTATGATGCAATCAAGTGAGCGGGCGAATTCGAAAAATCTTCGATTTTAAGTGTCCTCGAGAGATTGTGTCTCAATCAATTCCGATGGAATATTAGGCGCCATTGAGTATTTGGAAGCTTCGACCGCTCTTAGCTCTCCAATATTAGTCGGTCATGTTTGCCCATTGCTTTGCTCCTACACATCTGGTATATTCAGATAGGTCTCATTCATTGTATTAAAGTTCTTTTGCGGAGTGGAGATGATCATTGTAAAATTTCCAGGAATGTTTTAACACTGGATAAAAGGATGGGGGATGGCGCTCGTTCGATTTCCTATCGTATCTGAAGAACTGGATCTTTCTTAACCCAGAATGACATCGTTACTAATACTGAAGTCTTGATATATCTACCGCAATTCTCATAGAAAGTGCTTGGCCTTCTTAATGTTGAAATGTCATCCTTGGTTCGCAAATATCGGCTCTTTGCGAAAAGCTATCTTGCACCAACTCATGTCCGTTGCCTGCATAAGTAAAGGGTATGCTTAAATGTTTGGTAAAGCGACACCTTCACCTAGAATGAGATTGACCAACGTGTGCGCTTTTGCTCGCGAGAATGGAGCATATTCATACAATAAATAAAGTACACTTACGGCCTCTCAACCCATCAGTTGTTTGCAGGAGCAGATGCAGAAGAATCTGCATCCACCGCTGCTTCTGCCACAATAAGTGCAGAAGAATCCCCACCAATGTGGAGAGTCTGGGACTGAGCTTGTGTCTCCGGTGCAGCTGTAGGGACTTCTACAACGGGGATAATTTGTGGAATGCTTTCCTGGTTCTTCGATTCCAGCGATTTTTCAATCTTGTCATCCTGCTTCTGGGTCGCTGGAATTTGTGTTTGGGTTTCTGATTCAGAAATAATATGATTTGGATCTTTAGTGGGCTTCACTTCCTTGATAGCTTCGTCCTGGCGACCTGATGAAATTTCGTTCGGTTGTATGGCAAGGATTCCTGTTTCTGGTGTGCCCGTGGGTATTGATTTTTTAGGAGCCGGAGCTGCTACATCAAGTACCATGGATTCTGGCACCGATACTCCTTCTGGGATACCGCTTTCTCTGTTTGATGAGGCATTTAGGCTCGCGGCTGGGGCATTGATATGGGCTCTCTCCAAAGTTGGATTGAAATCGTCTCT
Source organism: Sclerotinia glacialis (assembly GCA_002162575.1). Classification (NCBI taxonomy): domain Eukaryota; kingdom Fungi; phylum Ascomycota; class Leotiomycetes; order Helotiales; family Sclerotiniaceae; genus Sclerotinia; species Sclerotinia glacialis. The sequence continues at coordinate 357,398 of NGKH01000022.1, forward strand.
ATCCTCTTCAGATTCGCGCGGTTTCTTCTTCGAAAGTTCGGGGGTGGACTCGGAATTCTTCATAGACTGCGCATTATATCCCGAGATTTTTGCTCCAGTAAAATCCTGCTATTATAAACGTGTTAGCAATTGGTCTAATAAGAGTTTCAAATGATCAAAGAAAACATCACTTACAGTGTGAGCTCGTGACTGATGCGCCCTGCTTGGTATGGCTCCATCTCCTGTCATTTCTTGATCCATCTGAGCAACTGGAAGTTTGCCGTTCTTGATACCCTTTGATGAATCTCGCGGGTTTCCCTTCCACCAACTTCCCATGCCAACACCTCTAATTTCTCCATCATTCAGAACATTACGTCCACCCGAATCACCCCTCATGTGACTCTCTCCCATTACTACGTCCTCTTCATTTCCATGGTCTATGGCTCGTTTTCCATTCCCATTCATCTTCGTTTCCAACCACAATTCGCGATCTCGGTCAGCTTCCTGTTCTTGTTTATCCGTGGATTTCTCCCGATGTTGCATGTTCAAGAACCGTTTTTTGGCAAAGTTTCCACCTTCCATTCCATCCACTCCAGCAATCCACCTTATGTTCATGATCAAATAACTCAAACCATCATGCGCAGTTGTGTTTTTTCCTCCCCATTCACGACTCTTGATACCAAATCGGACTTTGCTCGAGTATTTGTCAAGACAATCCAGAACAAGTACTGTGACGTGGAGATCATGATCCATACGAATTGGCATAGGACCTTTAGCAGGGGGGTGATCAAAAGACTCATCTGGTCCGTCATACGGAATATCAAGTTCTGGTTCAACAGAAACGCCTTCATCTGATGGATAGAGATTCAAAAGTTTGACATCGACATCTTTGGCCCACTTTCCGCAAATCCAACCTTGATGAATACAAGCAGCAATGATATCCGAATCATCCGAATAAACGTCAGTACCCCATAGATTTTTCCGGTAAGTAATTTCTTCCCTACTATCCGGTTCGAGATGAGCTCGAGAAATTTTGATCGTATATGTGCAATTGACCTTGCCTTCAAAATTTGGGAAAGCTCTGTTGGTACTGGCAAAGGCACGATTATACGGTAGACGATCAGAAGAGCTTGATCGATACAGTTTGAGATGAGGTTGGTAATACTCGTATCCAAGATGGCAACGGGGATGAATCGAAGCTGCATCGATGATTGCTTGCGACTTAACTTCGTATCTAGGCATACGGATAACGGTATTCATAGGTGAGACAATTTTTGGTCCCGCTGTATGATGGTGGTGATGATGTCGTTGGATGTGATGATGTGGAACGACCGATCTCTCGCCCTGTGGTGGAGATACATTACCATTAGTGCCCTTGATGCTCTTGAATGGTGTCAACGTTTGTGACGAAGGTGATGGGATATGATCCAAGGCATCAGGTCGATGATGGTGACTAAAGCATGTCAGATTAAATAAACAGGATAGGGAATAGAGGGACATGCTGATGTCTATGTACAGCATGTTTTGTACGCTTTGCTCTGCCGTTAGGTGTCTGTCGGCCAGTACTACTTTCATCATCACCTCTCTCTTCTTCCTTGAGCTTTCGACGCCTTCCAAATGGACGGGCCATCATGGAACCATTGTTTTCGATGGGTGAGTTATGAGCCGAGGGCGAATCAAGGTCATCACGACGTGATCCAGAGAAGGGCAATCCTCCGGCAGTAGATCCTGCAATGGGACTGGGCATGCTCATAGTTGCACCTACTCCACTTCCAATACCGTGAAATATCTTACCAAATTCGCTCTTGATGCCAGGTTCGCCAGCAGGACCTGGGTGCTGAACTTGTGCACCTTGTACCGCTTGAGGGATGGGTGAAATTCGACCTCCTCTACGATTGTCTTGAACGCTTAAAAGGCTCCTCTGGCTTTGTTGCCGCTGCATCATTTGAGGTGCGTCTTCAATTGGTCTTCTTTGGGGAGAGTCATGCTGCTGGTATTGAGTGTTTGGCGGCATTGATCCACCATATGCCAATGGTTGAGGCTGCATCACGCGTGCTTGACCTTCAGCCACTTGTTGTCTTGCCACATGTTGCTGTTGCTGCTGCTGTTGGTGCGGACCACGAGTCATTCTTTCTTCATATGATTGCTCGAAATGAGGACCCGGACCTGGCGCTGTTTGCGACTGCGGATGTGGCTGGTGATGAGAAACAGGGGGGTATCGGGGGTCACGTTGTTCATGATGGGGCACTGGGTCATAAGCGGGGTGGTTCGGGTATTGTGGGGCCGCGCTTCGTGGGTAGTCATAACCATTACCATGCTGTGGATACGAGGGCGGCGGACGGTCATACGGCGGCGGTTCGTATGCCATTCTCTGGTCGTGTCCAGCGCGAACCCAAGCTGCGTGTTCACGAGGATCAGGTTGTCGACCATAGACCTGAGAGTGAGTTCTTTGAGGAATTTGGTGCGGATACTCCCCGTGCATGCCAGGTCGTTCGTGCATGGCCAAAGCTTGTTCACGCTCTGTAACCGACCTCTCCCTCTGACTCAACATCATTGCCGCCGCCGCTGCTTCCCTGTCTCTATCCCTCTCCCTCTCTCTTTCCCTCTCGCGATCCCGCTCTCTTTCAATGTGCTCGAAAGCTGGATCATGCCTATTATTGAAAGCACCGGGAGGTCTCTGATGGATAGGTTCTCCCCTGGTCAAGGTCTCCAATCCTCGAGAGTCTTGATCCACTCTTCTACCACCGAATTGCGGTTCACCATGCAAGGTTGGACGATCTACAGAACGAGAAATGGAAGAGTTGTACGTCATTGGTTGACTGCTTGGTCGCGGGGGCATGCTCATATTATTCATTCTCATCGCTTGTTGTGAATCTCGCCTATCCTCCGGGTGTTGTGCTATGGGATTTTGGGCGGGTCTTGGACCGTACTGTTGAGGGGTACCATGTCGACGGTCAGGTGTCCCATATTGTCCTGCTGGCGATCCCGCGGAGTTTGCTCGATGATCTCGATGTTCATACCGTGATTCAGGTGTCCGAGGACGTCCAAAAGAGGGATATTCATTTGCAGCGGAATTAACGCGCGGTGAAGCATGCGTCGCGCTGCCATACATAGGAGGTGGCGCCGATGTGTTGATTGGGGAAGTGTACTGGCCCGGCATTGGATCTCGAGTAGCCGGTGCTGGACCTCCAAGCAATGATGAAATGGACATGTTACTTCCAGCAGTGCTGGGGGGTCTATTCAAAGGTGGTGGTGGTAGCTCTCGACCACTTGAAAAGCCAGCGGGCGGACCAACAGATACCGGAGGCGCTCGAGGATGTGGCGGTCCATACGCATGTTGAATGGGACCTTGGTGTTGCTGTTGTTGCTGGGGGGAGGATGGCGGTGGCATACCTCGTCCTACTGGAGTACCATGTCCAATCGAAGAAGAGCTTGGGTGCCTCGAATGACCTCCTCCATGTATTTGTGGTGGACCGTCTTGATAACGCGCCTGAAAATATTGACCATCGGAAGTTCTTCGTTGATGCTCCGCGTATGAAGGAGGGGCGTTCGGTGGATGCGACGACGTAGGATATTGTGATGTTTGACCATTTGGCGCAGGTACAAAGGTAGAACGGGCATATGGAGAAGCCGTGTTGGTATTCCGCGAGAACGGCAACTGGGGCGGAGGTCTTCCACCCTCCATAACGAGATTTGTCTATTTGAAATGGACGTTGGGATAGATTCGAGGTGTGGAGTTTCAAGAGTTGGAAAGAGATTTAGGCTCGAACTAAATAATCAACTTTCACAAGGTTAGTGCCGGAGTTCTATCCGTAATCTCTCCCTCGAGGGTTCAAGCTAGTGAATATACCACGTACGATCTTTGAGCCTTGGAAAAAATGACGAGGTATCGAAGAATTATACGAATATCGACCAACGCTGAATGAAGTTTTTGTAGTGAATCTTACAAAGCTCTATTGTTGATATCTGCCAGTTGCGAGTTCGATATTGAGCCACGACACAGCACGGTGTAGGTAGCAGTAGTAGTAGGTAGGAGGAGATTGATGGCGCAGGGACTTCTCGGTGATTTGAGGGCTGTTCAAGGAAAGACTTTGGGGGTATCCGGAATGAATGAATGAATGAAATAGATTCAATAAATGCAATGGGTAGCAATTTGAATCAAAATAGAAACTGATATTGATCGATGGCGTTAATTAAGTGTAGATATTATATTCAAGCAAGCATATGAATATAAGTATTGATCAACTCTTTTTGGCGAGGGTTTGATGATTTGAGTTATTGAGTCTTGAGTTATTGAGTCTTGAGTTATTGAGTCTTGAGTCTTGAGTCTTGAGTCTTGTCTTGAGTCTTCACTCTTCAATCTTCACTCTTCACTCTTCACTCTTCACTCTTCACTATCTGTTGATTGAGATTACACGTTTCCGGGTGGACAAGATTCTTTTTCCATGAAGCTTTGATGATGAAAGTCAATAGATTTAGTGTGAATCATTAGCTTACTTTTTTTGGTTTTCATTAGCGTGTTTACTCAGTTAGTGAATATGGAGAAAAGCAAATCTGCAGCCCCAAGGCAGGAAACAGGAAAGTGATAAATTGGGGGTCCACTTTCGGATTTCCCACTTTTAAATGGGGAAAAAGAAGGGTTACGGAGGTCGAGTGAGCAGGGATAAAGCATGAATAAATATACTACCCAATCTAGTAATTATCTAATGATACCAGTGATTCCTACAGCTACGTAAGCAAGGTGACTCAAATATGACTTGAACTACACCTAATGAAATCTAGTCATGAGCTTAAATATTGTCAAATGGGGTAAAAATGACTAGGATTGATTGAACTTGAACCAATCAATTTTTTAAAGCTTGCGACTTATCTGACAGAGAGACGATCTCTTCGATGGCGTTGCGGTACATTACATTTATCCGTTCAATTATGCTTCCTTAGCGCACATACCCGCCATGTTGGCATACACACTACCTTACAGTTACCTTACAGCTTACCTTGCAGCTTACCTTGCAGCTTACCTACAGCTTACTTTGTATATATCACGCTTCAAATAGAAAACAACTTGAAATCATGCTTACGAGGGAGGTACTTGAGATTTGGGGGAGGGAAAAGGGGGTTCGGG
>NGKH01000022.1:362563-408657 GCA_002162575.1 Sclerotinia glacialis
ATGGTGTACTCGAGAAAAAGGGGGGGTTTACTTTCATAATGTACTCGATTTGTATTTATCCATCTTGAAGATCTATAATATAAGACTAAAAAATATTAGTAGATTGAAGATCTATAATATAAGACTACAAAATATTAGTAGATTGAAGATCTATAATATAAGACTACAAAACTATTATTAGTAGCTTGAATGTGATCAAATGAAACTACAGACTACTTGACGTATATCTCAAGATCTAGAATATGAGTGATACTACAAACAACAACTAGCCACCTAATACTCGATACTTGATACTACTCCGTACAAGTACCCGCCCGCTCTCCAGTTCCCATACATAAAACCCATCCACACATTTCCTACATAAACCCTGAGACACCTCAAGCAAACAATGCTGCATGAACATACATGAGCATGACATCCATCCACCACCCAAACTCTGACAAGGAAACAAACAAGTACAAGACTCTCATGAAATCATTCTGTTACTCGAGCAGTGAATCTAATCAACTAATTCAGGAATTAAAATGGGATGAACTTTGAACAATTAATAACTCGTTTAAGTTCAAGTGAATGTCTCGCTTCGTGTGTTGCTGTTGAGAAAGGAGATTTGAGAAATTGAGGCATGCTATAGAATTTTCTTTCAAGTGAATTTTCAATGTGGTGAGATCACAAAGATTTATTATAATATTTATTATAATTTAACCTCGGCTTCGGAATTAGGGGGGGGCTTAAATCTGTAAGATTCTTTTGCTTGATATTCACCTGTGACTTGACTTGACTTGAATTTCCACGGCGATTGACCTTGATTTTATTAGTACTCCGTAATCTGTAGGTAAATGGTGAATGGAATAATAGAAAGAACCAAACTTCCCGATCCCAAGATCCCGATTATATCCCGATCCGGCAACTGCCGCGCTGACCCTTGTAAAATCATCTGGGATATGGTCAAGAACAACTACTGGGTACTAGGTATTGATTATACCTAGTACTTCGTTATCACTACTAAAATCCCTTATCACAAACATCACTTTGATCCGAGACATTTTGCTGCGAGACCTTAATCAGCATCATACCGGTATCTCATGTACACAACTACATACCCAGATGATATGATTAGATTACTCCTCAGTATCCATCACGGCAATGAATAGATCATCTTCATCTACCGGCATTGCATTTCCACTTCCAGGATCTCCAGGGTCTTCATGGGCCATGTACCGTGCGAGGTTCAAGGCCATTTTTCATGGCGCAGATACTTCGGTTTTGATTGCTTTTTGGTTATTTGGTATGCTACTACTTACTGGTGTTCCACTTAGAGATGCGCACGGCAGATCGTCGTCGTGGGGAGCGTCGCACAGTTTGTATAGCGTTGACTCTTCTATAGGTCTGATCAATAACGTGCTTTATGTTATTATCTTGTCTGCCGCTTTGGATTTAGTCGGTAAGTTTCTTCCCCTTTTCTCTTCAATGCGCAACCTTTACCCTGTACACAGTACCATCTGCGATCGCAAACCTAATATCAGTCACTAATATTTCTTCCTTTTAGGTCCGACTATTCCAAAATCCGTCGTTCTTCTCGCAGATGTCATGCCTTCTTTCGTAACTAAGCTCATCGCTCCATATTTCATCCATAAAATTCCCTACTGGATTCGCATCCTCGTATTCTGCGGTTTATCATCGGGGGGTATGCTCTTGATAGCATTAACTCCCACCGACAAATCCGTATCGACAAAATTATTTGGTGTAACACTTGCTAGTCTCAGTAGTGGTGGTGGAGAATTGAGTTTCTTGGGTCTCACACATTACTATGGACATTTCAGTCTTGCAGCATGGGGTAGTGGAACGGGAGGGGCAGGTTTGGCGGGAGCCGGATTATACGTTCTTTTGACTACTATCATGGGATTATCAGTCAAGACAAGTCTTTTGGCTTCTGCATTCTTGCCTTGCATAATGCTCCTCTCTTTCTTCGTTATCTTACCTCGAGGACCATTGACAAGAGCATCTACTCGAAAAGATTACAATTCTCTCCCCGGAGAAGATGCGCTTACCGGACCCCTCACAGCTTCTGATATTGAACATCTGCCAGCTGATTCCGCAGCAGTCTCTTTACTTGCTCCTGGTTCAGCCATCACATCAGAAGCTTACTCTTCACACTCTCCCCGTCCCTCTTCCCCAGCATTCTCTCATCATCCATCTAAATCTACGTTTCTCTATAACCTCCATCGTGCTTCTTCTCTTTTCTTCCCCTATATGCTCCCTCTCCTCCTCGTCTACATAGCCGAATATACCATCAATCAGGGTGTCTCTCCTACCCTCCTCTACCTTACTCCTTCTCCAGGAAACCCCTTTTCTGCCTATCGTTCCTTCTATCCCACCTATGGCTTCATCTATCAGCTCGGCGTTTTCATTTCTCGCTCCTCTACCCCTTTCTACCGAATCCACAATTTGTATCTTCCCTCTTTTCTTCAAATCGCAAATCTATTCCTCTTAATCTCTCAAGCATTATGGTTTTGGATACCCAGCGTGTATATTATTTTCATCGTTATATTTTGGGAAGGACTTTTAGGTGGAGCGGTTTATGTAAATACTTTTGCCGAGATTATGGAGAAGGTAGATGAGGCGGATAGGGAATTTAGCTTGGGAGCTACGAGTGTTAGTGATAGTGGGGGGATTTGTGTCGCGGGATTTTTGGGTATAGTGCTTGAGGTGGGATTGTGTCAGTGGCAGGTTGAGAGGGGGAGGGGTTGGTGTAGGATGGGGTAGGGTAGTGTAGTGAGTTGTATGGGTAGATGAGTAGATGTTGAAATAGAGGGGGGGAGAGAAGGGGAAGAATTTGAAGATTTGGGTTAGATGAGGGGTTTATGGCGTTTGGGTTTGTGGATTTGGTTTATATGTACAATCAGCTGAAATGGTATAGTATAGTATATTTCTCGGAGCGTAAGTAGTGATAGCTAAAAAAAGAAGAGATAAAATATACATAGGGCCTTTCTGTATCACATCCATCACAGTGGGAAAAGAGGCGTAGCTATTGATGCGCATACACTTGAATCTGCATTCGAAAGCACCCTCAACTTGTCAACTAACATGATTTTCGATATATAAGGGTTGAGTACGAAGTCGCCAATCGATCTGCAGCTAAAGGGGGGATGAGATAAGATTTTTGGTGGGAAGCTAATAATAGTTTTTTGTATCCCTGTATTTCGGCCTTTCTAGCCACATTCACCTCTAGACTCAGCCATAGATACAGCCTTTCTGGAATGTCACCCATTGAAAAATCGATTAGCCAACACTGCATCAATGGAATACATCCGTGATTGAGGCACTGCTTGGACAAATGCCATGAAACATGATTGTTTGATAAATAAAAAGTTAATCATAAAGGTAAATGAATAACTGTCATCTTATACTTACATTGTGATACTTCGATTTTACTTTTGTTCTTATCCTTTTTCTTTCAACTCTCTCTGCTTCTCTGATTGATTCTTGCATTTGAGATAAGAAAAGTATCGAAGATATCACATCACAATTCTCAGAATGCGTTCGAATTTCTTGCTATTAGCAGGCGCAATTACATGTATGCGATCAACATGTGAAGCTGCATATGTACCAGGAGTAGCCTTCGATAGATTTTTCACCATCTGGCTCGAAAACCAAGTTTGTCTTCCTCATTCTTCCTTGATACCATTCAGAATACTAACAGATTCCTCTACAGGACGATTCAAAAGTAGAATCAAACCCCGATATACAAAATCTCACCAAACAAGGCATTCTCTTGGAAAATTACTATGGACTCACGCATCCTTCTCAGCCAAATTACATAGCATCTGTTGGAGGTGATTTTTTCGGTCTCAATCATGATGGATTTGTAAGGATACCGCATAATGTGACGACGGTGGTGGATCTTTTTGAGGATGCGGGAATTACTTGGAAGGGATATTTTGAGGGAATGCCAGGACCTGGATATATGGGAGAGGGAAGTACGGCGCAGGATGGGAAGGGATGGGATTATGTACGGAAACATAAGTGAGTTATTTCCAAAATTGCTTTCTAACCAAATAGTCTGCCTCCACGGCAGTGGCCCCCGGAGGGCCAGCGGAGCGTCATCTCTTTCGAAGCACATTTCATGAAAGCACAAAGCTAATACCTGAATTCATAGTCCATTCGTGAGTTATGATAGTATAAACACCAATGGTACACGACTCCAAAACCTTCTCTCCTTGAATGATTTCTCAACCACAGTTCAAACCGATCCATCCTCCTTACCGCAATACGCGCATATATCCCCGGATATGCTAAATGATGGACATAATACCTCTTTAGCCTACGCTACAAATTGGACACGATCATTCCTTACGCCACTTCTCCAAAATGAAGCCTTCATGAATAATACTCTTATACTCCTCACCTACGATGAATCAGAAACCTATTCTAAACCAAATCGGATTTACTCCGTTCTTCTAGGTGGTGCGGTACCAGTAGATAAAAGGGGAACTGTAGATACCACGGTTTATTCGCATTATAGTATCCTCTCTACCCTGCAGAATAATTGGGGTCTCCCTAATCTTGGTCGCTATGATGTTGGCGCTAATGTCTTTTCCCTTTGCGCCTCAAAGACAAACTATACGAATATCAATCTCAATATGTCGATTCTCAACAATTCTTTAAGCTATCCCGGATTCTTGAACAACGATCCCTCTGAATGGGCGCCAGTCCCGGTCCCAAACCTCCAATTAATAGGTGCGGGCGGAAAAGGTGTTGATGATTATACACGCGCGGAATGGGTTAGCGCTAAATCGAAGAATACGCCGTATGATGGTAGTGGGGAATTTTTTGATGGCGGAAATGGAGTGACTGATGAGCGGAAACCTGTCTATCATTCTCAAGAAGCGAACGTTGTGGCTACAGCTACAGTTGTGCAACCATATAGTGCGACTGCTACTTCTACGAGTAGTACAACAAGTGCAAGTGCAACTGCAAGCACGACGAAGGGAAATGGAGCGGAGAGAAGTAGGAGTGTAGGAATGGGATGTGGGAAGGAGGTTTTGGGATTATGTGTTGCGTTGGTTTTTGCGATAGTGGTTTTGTAAGATTCAATGGGATTTGAGGATTGGGATCGGACTTGGGTGGGATATGTATATTAGTTGGGAGGAAGGAAGGAGTTTTGGGTGTATATATATTTGAGAGGTGGTTTTATGATATGGATAGATAGATAGATGGATGGATGGATTTGATAGATATCAGATGATGAATAGAATATCTGTTTGATCTTTGAAATTGGTCAAGTGACGTACTGAATGAATTGTAGAAGATCTTGTGATTGAGTCTGTAGGATATTTATGTATACCTAGTCCTCAGCCCTGACATACCCACACACACCCCGCACTGCTGAAAGTATAACCCTGTAATCAGTACAGCTGAACTACTGAACCCTATTCTTAGGTACATGCTATAGCTTATCTACAGGCTCCAAGTACCACCTGTACCCTATACGACCCCTAGATCACAGCCTATATTTCCTCAACCCATATAGATACCCCGCAGACCCTACAAAGCAATCACTACAAAGTAATCCCTACAACGCCCTCTCACTGTCCCTCTCACTATCCCTCACCCGAATACAAACCCGAATACAAACCCGCCAAGTTATGATTTTGCCTCTATAAATACACCCTATACCTCTAAATCCCTCACTTATTAATCTGTATCCATATACAAATTCAAATTCAAATTCACTCCCTTCATCTTCCCCTTCAACCCCATCCATATATATACCCACCGACACCCGCTCTCTTAATTCTGCGCGCCCAAAGACTTTTATGCCCAAAAAATATTTTCCGATAAATTGTTGTTTTGTATATAACGCCATAATGCCATAATGCCATAATGCCATAATCCCCCCATATTCATATAAATATAAATGTAAATATAAATATAAATATCCTATTTCACACGCCGTAATTAATACCCTCTTAACCGCATCCACGGAAAATCTTCACATCCAAGATTGTATTACTGATCGCGATCATGTAGAGCAGTTTATCTCTATATTTCTCTAGAAAAAACTGCAGGACCAATGGATTTCTTGCATCAATGACTCCTGCAGGATGTCGCATCTATGAATTTTATTGCTGTTTCTTGCGTGTGATGTATGTATCGTGTCATTTGTAAATCTTGCTGGTATGTATGTATTAATATTGAATTGATATTAGGGTTTGTCAAGATTCGAAAATCACAGCTGGATAGATATTACATATTATGCTTTGGGTCTAGTTAATTACGTCGGACATAGTTAGTTACGGAAAGAAAAGAATTGGAGATGATCTCGACAACATACATATATAGGGGTTGGATTAGATTGGGTGTGTTAATTTTCTGGGAAACGGTTTGGAGGAGCGATGGGATAAGAGAGGCTTTGGGAGATGGTTTGTATGAGCGGGATTTGAGGTTTAGAGGGATAGAGGAGTGTGATTTAGAGGGGAGTTAGAGGAGTTTGTACTAATCGTCTTGAAGACTCCAGTCCAACTAGGGAAACTGTGTGAGTAGGGGAACTGTATAAGTAGGAAGGTTATTATGTAGTTTATTTTTCGGTCATGGTTGTAGTATCAAGGAACGGAAAGTATAGTGAGAAAATAGGATAATATCCAAAAAATCGAAATAAAAGAGGAATAGGGAGAGGAACCATAAATTTCATACAATAGCCTCAAAAATAATACCGTAATTTAATACCGTCAAAATGGGTGAACTAACCCAGGGACTTATATCGTATTGTTGATAAACCTTCTGCAGACTACGATAATCAGCTTGAAGTTCTCCTTTCGCCTCTCGCTTGCTCATTAATGTTCCCGTGATCTTCTTCTCCACCGCTCGTCTATATCCATCCATCCATCCATTGCACTCCCCAATTTGGGTTTTTTTCAAACCAAAAATTATAGGAATGAACTACGTAGCAATAACCTTGGGCTATTGTTTGTGGATAGAAGGAAGCTGGGTGGGTATTGGAATAGAATACATGAATAATTCTTATAGATTTTTGCGAAATTAGAGGTCCGGCAACCAAGCAATAATATAATGAAGGGATTTACGAATGCAAATAATTTGACATCCAACTCGATGTCGTGTGCAATCAATGCAATCAATGTAAAACATTGCAAACGAGAAACTATTGAAATCAATGCTCTGGTACTTGGTTGCAAACTCAGCTCAGAACTCTAGATATATCATCATCCACCCTGTCGATAAATAAAAATGTATAATAGATCAAATCTGAAAAGAAAATCTAAAGATCCTTCGAGTCGCTATTTCTTCTTCTACAACTACATTAACCTCTATATCATTCTCCTCTACACACTCCCAGTCACTCTGCGTCCCGTCTATTTGTGCTCTTTTCTCTTTCTTCCACTTCCTATTTTCCACATCTCCCTCAGACTCTTCAATCTCCTCATTTCACGAGTCCTCCCACTCTCTGTCACTATTATATTAATTTCTCCGATATCTGACTCTTCCTAACCAATCTCATCTATATCCTCCCAATCAATTTCTTCGCCGTACTCCCCTTTGCCAAAATCCCGACCTCTAACCTGACGAATTCCTTCCCAGCTCTGTCCTAAGCTGTTCTGTATCTGTTCCAAGTTGTTCGGTTGCTATATGTTCAATTGTTATGTGTTCAATTGTTATGTGTTCGGCTGCCATATTTTCAGTTGCCATATACTCGGCTGCTATATTTTCAGTTGCTATATGTTCAATGGATATATGTTCGGTTGCCATATGTTCAATTGTCATATGTTCGGCTGCCATATGTTCGGCTGCCATATGTTCGGCTGCCATATGTTCGGGTACCAGCTGCCCTGTTCCAAGCTGTCCTGTTGATTCCCCCCCAAAGTTATTTTCAAGAGGATTAACTTCCATATCCTCCTCCACAACAGACTCAAGTGTGCCACGACCTTGAGCTTGTAACAACGACGAATAAAGAGATTCGACAAGTTCGACACGCGCTCTGTATCCTCCCTCTGGCACTCGTTGACCAATTAATTGATGAAGAGCATCAATCCCTGGCACTCCTGCTGGGTTATCCCGACCCGCGACTATTAAATCAGTAATTGCATCACGGATCATAGCATTTAGATGGTCTTCCTGCATGACCTCTAAAAAGTCCGGTACAGGATCATGCAAAGCTTCCTGATAAGTAATTTCAAGCTCTGATCGCAAAGTATACACGGATTGAGGATAGGGAGGTGGTGGTGGCAGATTTTCTTCGTGTTGTTGGATTGGGACAGGACCGATGTGTATTACTTGTCTTGTTCCTTTAATAAGGAGGTATGAATATGTGAGTAATAATGCAAACGGGACCAAAACTACTACAACAAAAGCAATGAGGCCCCCAAGTAAGCCTTTGAATAAAGATGTCTTCTTTGCCGCTTTCTTTTTGGTATTTATCCCTTGGGATGATGACTCCCCTTTCGAAGTTGTATCAATGGGATCGAAACTGTGAAGGCGATTGTTGGCATTGCCATTTTGTAACGTCGTATTGCTCGAAAAGCTTCTTGATTGTAATCCGCCTACCGACTTATCTATCGTATCTACGGTGGTAATTTTAAAGTCCCTTGGATTTCTTCGGACATTCTCAACTCGATATGTGGTATCAGGATTCGAAGTTATGTAGTTATGTATGCTGGAAAGAACGTGCAGCTATTCTCTGTCAATATCTGCAGTAGTATTCCATGAAATTGTTAATTGCATACCAATTGGAGTTGCATAGAATGCTCAATTGCATTGTTAGGCACAGATGAATTCGGCGGTAACCTGTTGGGCCGACTGACTATATCCATGGTGCTAGTAGTAGATAGAGGTGCCGAAATAGTATGTAGCCGCTGAAGCTCAAATTTAGACAAAGGAGGGTCGGATATCAATTTAGCCTGTGGTTGAATAGTGTCCCAGAAGGCCATGGCCAGTATCAGATGACTCAAGGCCCTGAGGATATACATTTCGAGGAAGTTTATACTTTTGAGTGCTGGTAGGTCTTGCGGTTTGCGATGAAAATTGTGATGATGTAGAGAGAGCTACTAATATTCTTTAAATTTAGAGAAATGGATGATCGTCTGGGTCTTTAAAATATGTTATGCCAATAAAAATATTTGAAGAATGATTGGGAATGATATGCGTGCAAGATTCTGGATGTGCGTAATTTTATCAGAACTTATGAATATACAATTAGAAGTAAGCCAGAAACAGGGAAATATTACCCTAGTGTTCTAGATAGCCTAGTAGTTTTGACAGTAGAGACTAATAAACAGGTTACTTTAGGGGGGTTATTTGAGGAGGGGAAATGCTATCGTTTGCCAGTTCAACACTAAAATAGTAGTTGGTATTAAGTTTGCAGAAAATCATGATCAGTAAATTTACCGTTGAAAGGCGCTAGGAAATGAAGAGACATATGGGCAGGAATATTTAAGAAATAAATGAGGAACATCGAATGTGATTTATATGCTCCTGTAGACAAGAAGCATCATTCGATGTGATGATATTGGTATAGGTTACGAACACCCCCGCCGAATTTACTACAACCCATATTTCCGGTAAATGAAAATGATACATGGATCAACGCAGACGAAGTATTTTACAGACATGCAACAGAGCCTCTCTTGGAAAAGAAGTCTAGGCTAGGCTTTTCATCGGGGTTTGATAGTAGCGAGGGTGGTTAGATGAATGAAATGTACTAGAGTTTTCTAGTATTTATCTAAACCCAATAAAGCCAAGACATATGTGCCCATCACCCGATCAGAGCCTCTTTCAATACTAGCATGGATCATCCTCTGTCCACTTTTTCATCCTCTTCTTCGAAAGAAGCAAAGATTACCTTTTTTCCCGTGCCGGATTATGTCGTCTTATATTTGAAGTAAAGCACATACACTTAAAGTGTAGCCATGTATCAATTGAACGAGAAATTCACGGCTCAACCAATTTGGTGGTAAAAGATCGATGACTTGTTTCACGATAGAGCTTGCCTGAATGTCATGTGCAGGCTTGAAGAATATGAACTTAAATGATTCACACTTGCATTTGCACTTGCACTTGCAAATAGATCCACCGTGTCAGGTATAGCAACTAGCTTCCTGACCTTCAATACCAAGGCCCAATCTCCAGAGACTCAAAGCCTATGATTGCTCCCGATATGATATCTGTAAACCGAGCCTGAACGATCCTCGCCAGAACTTCTAGATTTTTGAAAAACCCGTAACCGACAAGCATACCATTAACAATAAATCCAATCATCTGATTTGCGATAAGCTATATTGTAACTTGGGAATCAGAGCCAACAATTGGGTGATTTCCTCAATAAATTCTCCAGGTCCCTTAGCCACAGAATCTCTTATCCTTTCTGCTGTGTCATGAGATCTTGACCATAAAAAAACCACTAGGTGCAAGTAGATCTGGAGTATATATCAGCTTAATGTCGTCGTTGATGGTAGAGCTAAGTTGGGACATGTCAACTTTGGGCGAGGGGCGTCGAAATTGCAGAGCTAATAACAAAGGTACTTGTCGAGAAGCAAATTTTTCGGCTATAGCTACCAGTAGGATAGCTCGAGGCTTGCTTGTACTATAGATTTACAAGAAACGAGGATCTAACGGCCATGATCGACTTGCTGCTTAGAGTCTGGAGCCTATATGTTTATGGTGTGCTACTTTGACATGATGACTGCCGTACACGGAATCAGTTGTTGACGATAGGGACAATGTATGTATGATGTTGAAGTTAAGCCATTGAGGTTAAGTCATTTGCAGCTATATAGAAAGAAAAAGGTGACACTTTTGGGAGACGATGAACCTTTTACATGAGATGAGGTTTGAGGTTATTCACAAGGGAACTGTAGTCCGTGCCGTGCATACGTATGGTATGTGCGAACCCTGCATAGGAGGAACGGCTTCGTGGAGTAATTTTATAACATCTTCACAATTACAGAATATCTTGTTCAATTTTGAAAATCAATGGATATATGCACAGTTCTGTAAGGAAAATGATGGGGTTTTCTTCAATTTTGCTATGAATTAATATAATCCTTCATGGTAAAACACTGATTTATTTCGGTCTTCTACAGGTAATGAGACAAGCAGAAACGACTTTTAGATAATAAATACCATAGACTCAAGAACTTCATTCCACACTAAACCCTTTTCAAAAAATGATCTCCCTGATTTTTGAATCTAATACCATTCATGATCTCTAAACCTTATTTTTAAAAGGGTTTAGTGTGGATCAAAGTTCTTGAGTTTATCCAGTTGCGACGTATTGACTTTCCTAGCAGATGGTAGCATGAGAAACTGTCCATGATCGCTGGGTTTGTATCGATCTTATAAAGTTGAAGGCCAAACAACCAACAACCCCAGCTTCATGATTTTTGAGATAAAACCTTCGAAGGAGGACTTTTGTGCTGTGGATATCTACCTACTCCCCGAAATTGAGAGCTTTGCTCTTCAGATCCTTGCAAGGAAAGTAATCCCTTTATAGTATTTAGTGACTATTAGTGGCTCTTCACATAGTACGCTTGTTTCTTGAAGGGACCTCTCTCATCGGATGTGCAACAAACTGCTAATTTTTGGGCGCAAAAGCTCGGTCAAGTAAGCTTTTAGACTCAATGGCGCAATGACTCGCGAGGGGGTTAGTTTGCCACTTATCCATCCATCTAGTGGATGTTGGATACGTATATATTAGCCATGCTTCGTCCAATTTTTTTATCCTCACGCCAAACTCTTGCAACAATGGACTTCCTCAAAGAGCAAATTACTGATCCTTACGATCAGGTAAATCGACAAAGGAGTGTTGTACCTAAAGTACCTCGCAATGCAGAGCCACCTCAATCATCCAGTTCGGCATCTCTCCAACTACACAGTCCAAACACAGTTCACCCATCAAGTCCAACGTCTCTTCGTTCAAGCAGCCCTATTCAAACGGATATCACAACATCCGCTGCACATCAAATATGTTCTTTAGCAAAATTAACTATGGAAATCTTTCTACTCATACTAAAATATGTACCTCCGTCATCGGCTACCCTTCTATCCCTCACCTGTAAAGCATTTCAACCACTAGGAAATGATTATTCCGATGCTCTATCAAAAAATGCTCCCGAGAAATCTTTTTTTCTGAGTTTCCTTGCGAAAGATCTACCTCAGCAAATCGCCTGTCATGCTTGCAACCGACTACATAACATTGAGAATGCTTTGAAATATTTTCAGGCAAAAAAAAAAACGCATTGGCAAAATTTCAGCAGAGGCCCGGAGCTCTACAGTGTCGATTAGACACTTGTCTTAGGGAGAACTATGAGCAATTGATAGATGAAGGATTTAGTCCGAACGTTTTCCAAATGGCTATGAAGCGCTCGCTCCAAGACCCGGATTGTGTGCAGTTTTTAGATGAACTGTCATGCGAGAGTACAGACGAAATCAATTCGGGCGATTGGATCAAATAGTCCCAAACAGATTGTCGCATTGTCCGGGGATCATTCATTCATCGTGCACAGAAGGCTTGGATTTCAGACAGCAATAGCCCAACGTTATTCGGTTTATCTATGGAACCATGTGCCCATATGGAGTTATTCTACCTCGATGGGTATATGCATGCAAGGGCCTATGCCCCAACCTACCAGGACGATGAATGCTGGCAGCCTATCCCATTCAATCGTAAGAAGCCGGAAATCACCTTGAAATTGATGAAATGCAACCGTTGCTCTACACAGTGTCAATTGACCATGAAATCGTTAGCTGGCCGAGCTATGGCAATTTTCATCACCAGATGGGCAGATCTGGGATCTAGCATACTCGACGAGAAATGGAAAGAATTCTTTTATCGAGACATTTCTTACTTTGGAGATCAGGTGCAACCGGACTCCGTAATTTTGTCTTCGGCCTTCGAGAATGACGGTGGATTTCGAAGCAAGGTAGAATCTCGTTTTTATCAGCGCTTTCCACAAATCCTCGAGACTTTGGCGGAGGAATAATTTCAAGAGGAGAAGAATGGCACATGGAAAGCGTTCAGGGCAAGTTTGGCAGCACCGGAAGATGAGAAGATCAATTTATTCATTCTTGGAAACATCGTGGCTGTGATCGGTCGCAATCAGAATATGTCACATGATGTCGTGTAGCGGGGTAATCTTGGAACCCAAAATCAAACCAAAGTCATCGATTTCAATAAATTAGGAAGATTTAAATATTCAACTATTTAATTAAAAAAAAAACTTCTTCATAATCAGCTACGGAGAAAATAATTTATAAAAAAGAAAAAACTTCAACATTATTATCTTATTCTTTTTTGTTATTAAAATTTAACGTGTATTATAACCCTGCTTCGTCGTTTTGTAGATCCGTGCACTCACCCCGCTGGATATTGATCCCTCGAATTTTGAACAAAAAATTCCTGATAAGCAACCCGGACATATACTTCAAAACTGTCCTATTCCCATCCCTTTATCATCGACGACATGGAAGATGATCGTGCACAGGTTGATTTGGGGGTCGCAGTTGATGTAGAAGAAGCTTTCGAAGAGCCAGTGGCACAACGTCAACCAAAGAAGCGTTTTGTGGGAAGAAAACAAGCTGCCGAAGCAGCTGCACGGAATGGCATCAATGGAACTCCTGGAGACAGTGCTGCTGTTCAAGGTCTGTGGTTTCTATTTTGCAAATTGGATACCCAAGCTGATAACCTCACAGTTGCGACTCCGAGAAGAATTCGAACATTAAATCAGGTTCCTCCCGAAATTTTGAACGACCCAGACATAAACGCTGCGATCGCCCTACTTCCACCAAATTATTCGTTTGAAATACACAAGACAATACATCGAATCAGAACGAATGGATCGAAGAAGGTTGCGCTGCAGATGCCAGAAGGTCTCCTGTTGTTCGCCACTACAATTTCTGATATTCTCTCCCAATTTTGTCCTGGAATCGAGACGCTTATAATGGGAGATGTCACATATGGAGCTTGTTGCATTGATGACTATACCGCTCGGGCATTGGGTTGCGATCTATTGGTACATTACGCGCATTCATGTTTGATTCCTGTGGATGTCACAAAGATCAAAACTCTCTATGTTTTCGTCGATATTAGCATAGATACGGCGCATTTACTTGCAACTCTGGAGAAGAATTTTGCCTCCGGAAAGACCATTGCTATGGTGGGAACAATTCAGTTCAATGCAACATTACATGGCGTTCGAGCCCCTCTCGAGAAAGCGGGGTATAATGTTCTTATTCCTCAAATTGCTCCTCTCAGCAAAGGCGAGATCCTTGGGTGCACATCTCCTCAACTGTCGACTGATGGTGTCGATATTATTTTGTATCTTGGGGATGGGCGTTTCCATCTTGAGAGTGCAATGATCCACAACCCATCTATACCAGCTTACCGATACGATCCTTATTCTCGAAAGCTTACTCGTGAAAGTTACGACCACAAGGAAATGCATACTTTGAGAAGAGATGCTATTGAAGCTGCGAAACCCGCCAAGAAGTGGGGACTTATCTTAGGATCTCTAGGCCGACAGGGAAATCCCCACACAATGACAATGATTGAGAAAAAGCTTGAAGAGCGAGGAACGCCTTATATCAACTTGCTCTTGAGCGAAATCTTCCCTGGAAAACTAGCTATGATGAGCGATGTTGAGTGCTGGGTGCAAGTAGCATGCCCAAGACTCAGTATTGATTGGGGATACGCATTTCCTAGACCTCTACTAACTCCATACGAAGCATTGATTGTGTTGGGTCAGAAAAAGGATTGGGCGAAGAGCAATAATAATATTTATCCTATGGATTACTATGGCAAGGAAGGTCTTGGCAGAACCAAGCCTATTTCCAGTATTCCGGTTGCTGGTTGAAAATCTATTTTATGACATTCTCGGATTCTTGCTTCCCCATCCTACAGCATGACGTTACACAGTTTGTCCAATTGCTTTCACACCATAAGATTATACATGAATATTTACTGCAAAAAGGGTCTATGATTCAATATCTGTCAAAACGCCGCCCCTCTGCATTGTCCTTCATATAAACATCAAGGGATTTGGCTTTTGTTTGGACTACACCTCAAGATTTTTCTGGTCCATCGTCCCTACATAAAGGAGATCACCGGGACATGTACCATCGCAAGGGTAGTAAACACGAGAATGCTACTTGCCCTACTGGCACCAGGTCCACTATTCTTACATTGCTGGAGCAAACATTGGAAATCCAAATGCGAAAAGACTTCTCACTATTGTGTTGGCCGAGGTCGCACTGTTTGTGATGGGCATAAATACATCATAGATGTATTTTAAACGTTGGATGGAGATTATAAAAGGTCATATGCCTTCAGGTGACCCCGAAGAGGACTTGTGCAGCCCTTGGAATCGATGAATGGCAAGTCCATGCTGACCAAAGATTTCAATTGGCACACATATACTGCTAGCCAAAATTATAGGCGATTGAGTTTTTAGAATGACTTTGCCACCATGTGGCTGCCTATCGTGCAAATACGGCTATTGTGTTGGTCAAGCAAATTGCAAGACCAGAAGCATACCAGCACTGCTGCAAGAGACAGTAGAGCTGCAACAGTAGACTTCCATTGACGGCTATTATTAAATGAGCTTGGGGATGCCTTGAAAAGAAGGTAGATGATTCCATAAATATGATAATCATCAATGCCTTGCTTTTTTGCAAGATGGACAATCCTGCCAGTATCAAGAATATTATCCATGGTCAAAATTGCTATACAGTCGAAGAATATATACTTGGATCACTTCTTTCATGGTGATTTTATTTTCCATCAAACTTGCTTCTCAAAGCCTAATTTTCGTATTAATCGCAGCTCCTCGGTCGCTGAGAGAGTAGTACTGGAGCATAGTCCCGGGCACCGACAGAACAAGGGTAACAAAAGTAACCAAACCGAGGATGATAATGAGCCACATTGCCCATCTCAAATCGAGTAACTTTGTGACAGATCCACCAATTATGCGACCGAACAAAGGACCATATCCGATAGCACCATATCAAACCTGCAAGCCCAATGCCTCGATCAACTGGATTCCACATATTTACCAGTATGCCGCCGACGATAATTCAAGGCGCTTTCCCAGATCCACCAGACAGGAATCGACATATCAAAATTGTCGCCATCTTTAGAGCTACGTAGCTTTCGTATTTACCAACAAGGGTACCCATGGAATTGCTGAAGTAATAATAGGATAGATAGATGGATACTAAAGAGTTGGGATCACGGGATTCTGAGAAGGAAGACAGGGAGATTGTATTATATGGTATTGGATCTCAAAGGAAGTGTTAGCATGCTGCTGTAAGTCTTGCATTTCATTGATCATTATCAACGCACCATGTCGATGTTACGGAATGAACAAGAGTGCGAAGCTTGTAAGATGGGAAGGAAATACGACTCGATCTAGAGGCAGGCTGTTACCATAATGCTATCAAGCTTATCTCCAATGTTAATGTTGTCTTGACTTGAAATATGTATAGACGGAACGATATAGGTGGACTAGGATATGGAGGAATGATATTTTCAAGATTTTGAGTATTAGATACAATTCTCATATTCTAATAAATCATTCTGCACATTGACATCAAAGAGAAATAAGCTTTGTCATTGCCGTGGAAATCAGGTAGAAACGTGACACAATTAAACGTACGTGACATAATTAAGCGTGACCTAGTGACAATCTCGCATCACTCGCTCAACCTCTTTCACCACTTGTGTGTGTGAAAAACTTCATTCACATCATATTGAATTGTTCTCATCAAGAACCAAAGCCTTCATCAATCATGCCTCCACGCAGCCGCACTCGTTCTGCATCTCGAAAGTGCCACCTCCTCGCACTTCCCCGCGAGATTCGAGACGAAATCCATCGATATGTCCAATGGAGCCGGCAGATTTGCAAACCAGACAATACGATTTGTCCCTTCGTGGTTGCAATTTTCCAGCGGGTCGAACGGCAGGAGCAAGGACATCCCGAAGCCCGATTCCGACCAGACGATAAAGACATACTTATACTTGCGCGAACCTGCGAACAACTCTACCAAGAATCAAACCAGATCTTCTACGGCGAAAACACATTTATCTTCTTCCAAACGTGGAATCTATACTGTTACCTCTATATGATTGGTCCAGAGAAGCGAGCCTATATTCGACGAATCTATTGCAGTTTTCATGGAGACCAGAGGGCGGCAGCTTTTCAATTGCTTGGCGAGTGTAAAGCGTTGAAGCATCTTAAAATAGAAGTTAACAGTATGACAATGTCTGGAAGCAGGCAGCCGCAGCAGAATCTCATGACCGCTAAAGGTGTTGGGGTATTGAGAAAAATAAGAGGGATGGAGAATTTGGTAATAGATGTGGTGGACTCGCTCAATTTGTACATGCGAAATCGCAAGCAATTGTCAGGAATCACACCCAAGTCTTATTTCAAGTTGGAAGATGTTCAAGCATTTGAAAGGTTGTTGACGGAGGAGATGAATATGAAAGCGGGGGCGCCTAAGCAGATTCTAGACGAAACATCGAAAGAGGAATGAACTGAAGCCAAAGTCTAAGAGCTCCAAGGCCGCAAAAGTCTCGAAAACTCAAACCGTACGTTCTGGCAAGGTTAAAAAGTCGAGGATCTCGCCCACGAAAGAAGTGACGAAAAGGGTAAAGGTTGATGGGAGGAGGAGATGAACCTACTGCTGTGGCTTTTTGGCCAGCAAGCATTGTTTCCGTATTTGTTCTTGTTTTGTGAGGGAAAAGGAGTGGGGACGAGCGTGAGAATGGGAATGCGAATGGGAGAGGGAGTTGGAGTGGGAGGACAGAAACAGAGAAAGAAACAGAGGCAGGAACATATACAAGAAAACACAAATCCAACCATGAATAAAACAGACAATCATACAATCATACAAAGCATACTAAGCATACCCAGGTAGCTAAAGACAACCTTCCCACGACTCGCTCCAAAGGAAATATCATATACAAGAGCACAAGAACAAAATATTCCTCGCCATTCATCAATGGAAACGCAACGATCCAATCCTTCAACTATTTTTCCTTTTTTTTTCTATCCAGACACCACATCCATCACTCTCTCACTCTCTCTTTCCTTTTCCACTGATCCACATAGCAACCATTTGATACCTTTAGATACAAATTAGAAGCAAAATGGATACAAGATAAGATGCAGAACTACCGCATGAATCTTAATCTTAATCTTAATCCTAATCCCAAGATTTTCAACATGCCAATAGGCTCGCACACATTTTCATCAAGCTAGGTATCTATCTCATTCCATATAATATAATTTCTTGCAATTTATAATTTTAACTAAAGACCTTGGAAGTGAGTGATATATCCTACCAGCATCCATCAAATTCACATTCATGATCCATAGATAAATTTTTGAGGGAACATGTTCCCAGCACAAAGTTAAACTACAGGATAGCCGCAACGCCGCAAAATCTATGCCCACTCCATTTTCCCGTCATCATGCATACAATACGAAAACTGATATCATAGAAATCATATCTTCTAGTAGCCCGACATCACTAGTAGTCATCACCGCGACTAATTACCTCTTTGCAGTTTGGTCTGAGCACGATTGTCTATTTGTTGTTAGTGGGTAATCTATGGGGGCAGTGGGGAAGGAGCTTACATGTTCAAATTGGGCAGTATATGAACCCTTTTTGTCGACTAGCGGAGGATAATCTTGCACGATGCCATTGGAGACTAATGCGTTTAACTGTTCCTTGTTAGATGTTATACTAGAAAGTGTGAGTGGATAGAAGACTTACTCCCAGTAGGTATTTATCTTGACCTAAGCGATCCAAGTATCTTCTACAAAACGGTAAGGTGCCAAAGTTCTTATTGATAACATTAAGGAGTTTGGCAGCAGATGCGATACGTAGTGGAACGTTAGGAGCATCAGCAACCTTAGCGTAGTGAGAACATTCAAGCTATACGTGATCAGTAATTGTGACCAGAGAGATATGATGCAAGCACTTACATCGTCTCGAACATAACCATTTCCGGTACTTCCGAAAGTTTCAATAGCGAAAACCTCTCCTTCTTCCATCTTGGTTTGGTCGTTGCTCTTAACTATTGGAACACTCTTTCCTCCATGAATCTTCCATTGTAGAATATCATGACCGTTCAAGTTTCTGATTGGTTTAACTTGATAAGTTTGACCCTTAATCTCAACCTCGTAACTCTCCATTGTCTCCTGAATGTGCTCGCCAATTTCTCCCAGCCTCGCGTCAATTCCCGCTTCCTTAATTCCGGTATTGGTAGCTTGCTTGACGGCCTCGAGAAGGTTGTCATACATGGGATCAAAAGCAATAGTAAAAGCACTATCCACAATTCTACCATTAATGTGTACTCCAAAATCCACCTTCATAACATTCTCATAAGCCAAAACTGTCTTGTTTCCGGCGTTCGGACTGTAATGAGCGGCGATATGATCCAGGTTGACACCAGTTGGGAAAGCGACACCTCCCTTGATGTTATCTCCCTCCTCTAACCCTGGGTGGCCAGTCAAAGCTCTCACACTATCCTCAATTCCTTCCGCGATTTCTGTCAAGGTTTGCCCAGGCTTAATATTGGCTTTAGCATATTGTCTGACCTGTCTGTGAATTTCGGCACCCTGTCGATACTCTTGTAGGAAATCATTGTTCATGCGATCCAAATAACGTTTCTCTTCGCTGGTTGTTCGATAATTATTCTCGTCCCTATATTCGACTTCCTCTCCAACAGGGTATTCGCCGCTTGGAAATAAATTCGATAGGAGAACTCGTGGAGGTGACGATTGAACTTTGGGATTGGCTCCAGCCTTCTTCTTCGGCTTCTTCTTCCTCTTCCTCTTCTTCTTCGCTCCTCCTTCCCCTGCACCTTCCCCATTTACGGGCTCCTCTTCTTCATCATCTGAATCTTCGGCTTCGGCTTGCGGGTTCCCATTTGATTTGGCCTCAGCCGCAGACTCAATTACAGAATTAGGGTCCTTCACTAGATGGGTTGTTAGTTCAAAATCCCCATGAATGAGTAAATAATAGCGGAAACCTCCACCGAGGGGTTATTTTACCTACCCTTCAAATTCTTCAACGCATCGGTAAGCTGTGCTGCCATGGTGTATCACCTGCCAAGACCTTTAGACTTGTTTCCGATGGTACGAATGTATGTAATTGACTTTTGTGTTAATAACAAAAGCCCAGCTGTGAACAGAATAATAAAATAATCCTTGGAAGTGAGAAATCTAACAATTGCCTACCCCGCCAAGGTGTGATGGGCGGGATAAGATGTCTCGCTTAGTCATGTTTGTTTGTGGCTCATCCCATCCCTGCCAATGGCTTTAAGTCTATGCCGTCACCGGGCTTTTTAAGCGGCTTGATATGTCATATGGAAAGTCTTCTCAATCCCTCAACACATCATTCTCTCCCATATACTTCCCCGATTCAATCATGAGGAATGCCACTCCGTGTTTGCCCCTCTCCTTTTGTCATCGTACGGATTCCATGGATTCAACCACAGCGTTTTTCTTTCCATAGTACTGCTATCTACAGAGATGCCGTTCAAAACCACTACCAGACTTTGCAAGTCGCTCCGAATGCTACACCGGCCGAAATCAAAAAGTACCATCACCTCCTCTTTGATTAATTTTCAATTGACTCCCATATGCTGATTTAAACTCTTTAAAAGATCCTTCTACGCTCTCAGCAAACTCCATCACCCCGATCACAACCCCTCTGACCCCTCTGCTTCAAAACGCTTCGTAAAAATATCCGAAGCATGGGCTATCCTCGGCACTCCAGCCAAACGTCAAGCATATGATCGAGAACACCATTTAAATTCTCATGCACAAGGTCACGCTCATGGAACTGCTCATCATCATCATCCACAAGGTTCCTATTCATCTAGCGGTCCAGCAGGTGGTAGACCCGCTAGCGGTTTGAGTAGACGACGAACCCAGTTCCGAGGACCGCCATCTAGCTTTTATAGAAGTGGGGGATGGGGAGAGCACAGCGCGAAGAGGAGAGCTGCGCAGGACAATGGTGCCCCAGGAGCAGAGGCTCCGCCAAATACAGAGATGGGTGGTGGGATGGGGACGGGTCAGATTCCATGGGGCCGAGATAAAGATATTCCTCACTTTGATAAAAGAGCACACACACAAACACATGACAATGTGGATAGAAGGAGGCGGCGTCGGATGAGTGAGCATTTCATACCAGCCGACAGGGAAAGGAGCACTTTCGCCAATTTCGTCATTCTTAGCGCAGTCATATCTTTGAGTGTCGCTATACCATCGTATTTATACGAAAGGATAACGAGTGCAGGAAGACCAAATAAAAAATCAGGCGCATAATATTGGCACAAAAATATAGACCATAGAATTATTATCTATCCTTTTAAAAACTCTTTTTGGTCATTTATATTACAGTCAGTCACCCCGCTGCAATGCTATACTGTGTGTGCCACAGAAAATGATATCAGAATTGCACCTCTATTCTACTATTGGTACGGGCAATTCCCAAATCTCGAACAATCCTGCTCTATGACTCGAATGTGAAGCTTGTGCCGATCTTGTGGGTAGCTTGGTCAAGCTTTTGGGTATCGAAAGAGGCACCAAGACCAAGAGTGGCACCAGGTCTGAGAACAACGTTGTAGGCAACAGCGGCGACACCACGGTCGTTAATCTTGACCTAAAATTTCTTTGCGTCAGTAAAAGTTT
The DNA here is from genome assembly GCA_002162575.1 of Sclerotinia glacialis. Classification (NCBI taxonomy): domain Eukaryota; kingdom Fungi; phylum Ascomycota; class Leotiomycetes; order Helotiales; family Sclerotiniaceae; genus Sclerotinia; species Sclerotinia glacialis. Next base: position 384,274 of record NGKH01000022.1, read on the forward strand.
GGCGCGGTAAATATGCACAAATTGCTTACCTTGGCGAAGGAGAGTGGGTCAAGTCTGTACTTGCTGGCAACCTCGAGTCCGACAGAGTTGGTGTTCTTGGAGTCCCAGGTAGCCTTAGCACCAGCCTCGACTTGAGTGTTGACCTTGTGGTAGTATGAAGCGGAGAAAACGCTCAAGTTATCAGCGGCAGTGATGGCAGCACTGTAAGTGGGGGCACTGTAACCAACAGCGGCGGAGTAGCTGGTGATAGCTGCCTTTTGGACATCATAACCAGCGGTAGCACCAGCCAAGAAGCCATCTTGTCCGATAACAGCGTCAACGGTGGCAGTTGGGCCCTTGAGAAGATCGAAGAATGCGCGTCCGTGGAAGTTTGGTTGCTTGAAGTGAAGGTTGACCTTGGCGCCCTTCTTTTGGGTGGTAGGAGCGAAAGAACCGAGAATCTCAGCCTTGAGACCCTTGGCGATGGAGTCATTGATCTCAATTCTGGTGTCGAGAGCGTTGAGGGTGTTCCATGTCTGGGTAAGAGTCAAGCCTGTACCGTCGGTATACTGGATTAGTAAGTGTACACAACCGGGCTGTCTAAAAATGACAAAACCATATGGACTACGAAAAGGGAAATGTTGTAAAATAAATTGCTCAAAATATATACCAGTTGGCTTGTCTGTGAATTTGGCCTCCAACTGCACACAAACTGTCCATCAGCGTTTTGTCAAAAATCAATTCTTTCCCATTATATTCGTACCAGACCACTTGTGGCTTTGTCGTGGGTGCTCTTTCCAGTCACTTTGAATGCGACATTGTTTGGAGTATTCGACTTAACCTCGAGTGCGGCAGCAGTGAGGTGGTAGAAATCTTTGTTGAGCAACTGATCAATTAACATTGAGATTAGCTTCAAATATTTTGTAAACATGCGCAAGTTGGGGAAATCTTACATCGTTGGACGCCTTGGCGATATCAGTGAATGCTGGGACAGACATGATGATTGTAGAATTGGGTGAGCTGAATTGGTTGCAGTTTTGGGAAGAAATTTGAGAAGTTGTATAAGGACGAAGTGAGGAATGAAGATGAAGATGAAGATGCGAGGACGTGGATTTTTGTTCCTAAAGAATTTCGAATCGTGAGGAATCAAGCGGCAGAAGTCGGACATGGAACGTGCATTTACTATTGGCCAAAATACTCATGTGTCTCCTTCCATATGCGACCCCTGTAGTAGTAATCAACAAGCATCCCATCTTACCTGCCTTGCATATAAATAGATAAATAAATAAATAAATACCTTGGACGAAATGTTGAAATCTTACCCATTAACAACGCAATTTCATGTGCCTTCGGTCCAATCAAAATCACCATTTATCATGAGTTTAAGTGACATCAATATTCCATCTTGGAATGGACTGGACTGGACTGGACTTATAATAAGATAATCCAGATGACATGATTTGTTTACATTCGCAGCATCATATCATTTCGCAACCTCTTACTAGCATTGCATTGGGAAACCGAAGTTGGAGGTTTGCGAGATCAATTCGCGCCGTTTCTCATTGGCATCGAATTAACTAATTTCGAATGTTTGCAAGATCAATTGTCTGCTTATCGCTGGCATGAGAAGGAATCTTGAGTAATGCTTCATTGATCCTAAAGAGAGCGAAGGCAATATCAAGCCATAACAACACATTAATAACCTCGAGCACAAACGCCAACCGTTAAAGCATAAGATGGATTTCATGGAATATCAACTATCTCTTTATCAATGGTTTCATCCTTCTATCTAACGCATCAATCATGAAATTCTCAACATTCCAATAGATAACATTCTGAGAAGCAAATCTTCACATTACAATTACTCATCATACTTTTCGTTGTGGATGGCAATGGCTCTTCCGCTGGGGTCGGTCTGTTTAGACCAAGTTGGAGTCCATCGCATAACACTCTCCGCACAAGATGGTGGGAAGTGTTCATCGAACATTGTTCGGTACCAGTAACTATTTTCTTCTGTCAGTATTCCAAATTTCATTATGAGAATGGAAAACTTACGCTTCCTTGGTATCTGGAATATCAGAACCCCATTCCGGTTTTGGGTTCTTCATCATCTCATCGGTAACGTGAAGCTCCGCGTTATCCTTGAGAGCATCGATCCATCCGTAACCGACACCATCACTGAATTGCTCCTTTTGTCTATAAAGGATGTGTTCTGGGAGATATGGTTTCGCGTTTGGATCATCTGAGGTGTCAAAAGCCTTTCGGAGAATATATTTCTCAAGACGATCCTTGGTGATCATCTTCTCTTGTGGATCGATGTTCATGGATACTTCTAGGAATTCCTTGTCAAGGAAAGGAACACGAGCCTCCAATCCCCAAGCGGATGTCGATTTGTTGGCTCTCAAGCAATCAGACAAATGTAAGTTCTTGATTCTGCGGACGGTTTCTTCGTGGAGAGCAGCCTTATCTGGTGCAGCGTGGAAGTAAAGGTAACCTCCGAAGATCTCGTCACTGCCTTCTCCACTCAATACCATCTTGACACCCATGGCCTTAATCTTTCTCGATAGAAGGAACATAGGAGTGGATGCACGAATGGTCGTTACATCATAGGTCTCCAAGTGGAAAATAACATCAGAGAGTGCGTTCAAACCATCATCAATGGTGAAAGTCATATCATGATGTTTAGTACCAAGGAACTTGGCAACTTCTTTAGCAGCCTTAGTATCAGGAGAGTTTGGTAGACCAATTGAGAAGGAGTTAAGTTGAGGAAGATAAGTGAGAGTTGACAACTTGTTCTCGTCATCAATACCAACAAGTCCTTCTCCTTGGTCCTCGTTTGCAGTTGGTGTCGCGGTTCCACTTCCGTTCTCAATTGCAGCTAGCGCAGCAGCTTTCAGGCGCAGAGACTCTCGTTGAGCGATGGCAGCAACCAGACTTGAGTCAAGGCCTCCAGACAACAGAACTCCGTAAGGTACTTCGGCCATGAGACGCTTACGAACAGACATCTCGAGTGTTTCTCTTAAAAGTTTATAATCAATGGGGGTTGATGGGACGTTGGTAGGATCCCACCAAGATGGCTCGAAATATCTGGTTGTCTTGTCGGTTTTCGAGTCATAGATGTGGCCTGGGGGAAAAGCAATGATTTTGTCGCAAACAGGGTGTAAAGATTTTAACTCGGAAGCGAAGTATACAGCTCCTGGTGTTTTGCTCGACCATCCCTGGTAAAAACTGGTAATACCAATTGGGTCGCGTGCGGCAATCGTGCGATCTTGTTTCTTGTCATATAAAACAAACGAGAACATTCCGTCCAAATGTTTTGGCGCATCGATATCATATTCCATATACTAACAAATATTCAGTCACGGTTCCAACTTTCCCTTTCGAATTCCTCACCAGTGGTATTATGACTTCGCAATCGGAGTGTGTCTTGAAGTGGTATTGGTTCTTGAGTCCTTTACGGATGAGTCTGTGATTATAAATTTCGCCATTGACTGCGAGCACAAGAGTGTCGTCTGCGTTGGTAATTGGTTGAGCTCCACTGTCTAATCTATTGTGAGTTCATGAATTTGGGTCGGATTTCAGCGGTGAGAACTTACCAACGCCCACGATACTCAAACGCTCATGCGCAAGAACTGCAGTCGATCGATCAGCTAAATCCCCCATAGGAGCAATCACCCAGGGCTCAACCTACTTGTGTTGTTGGAGATGACGTTTCCACCTAAGTGTCATCAGTCTCGAGTCCAAATATCCCTTTCAACAAGGGCGACTCACTCCAATCTGGTCCACGATGACGAACTCTACATTTTACAATCAGTTCTCTGTTTCCAATTCCTCTCTTGATATCGGACCACTCACTGCTTCGCCATTCGCAAGGCCGTAGGCTTAAAAGCCTTAATATCTGGGTGACTATAAAATTGTCAATTCTCATAATCCATCGAATCGCGGGGCCCCCACTATCATAAGAAATTTATTCCCAATTGTAGAGACTGTACATACCAATGACAAGCAAAAATACCACACATCTTGAATTCTTCTATGTAAATCCCTTTAATGTAAAAGATAGGTTTCTTGTTAAGAAGAGAAAGGAAGTTTTGTAGCAGACGAAAGGGCAAGTGAGTAATAGTTTCAATATCAATAATTTTATGGTATGTGCATACTCCTTCCTTGGCTCCAAATTACCAAATTACCTTAGCTCAAGGGCCGATAGTCGGATGTAGGCTGTGGCACTGATTCATTGGGGGGAAGCTAAGTGCGCAAAGTGGCTTGAGTCCTGTTTTACTGATAGCGACTCGCAGGAGCCAATAAAATTGGAGTATTTTCAATGCTCAGTTGCTTTTTTGGCTGGTGAATAACAGCTGTATGTCGAGGTTCTGTAATATTGTAATACTGTGATATTGGGATATCTTTTGTTTTGGGACTGCATGCTTGGCGAAAGCATGCTGGTTATTCATCGGTTGATTGTGGGCGTGTAGACCGCTCACATAGATACGGTCGCTCCCTTCACAAGACGACTCAAAAATATAGAACAGGAGGTCGGTCAAGATATGACAAAACGCATTGTGTAAATTGCAAAGCTTAATTTGGTCCATTTTCTTCATATGTCCCATTGAATAGACACTGTAATTAATCTAGGGTACTCGGTCATCCTTTGACCAGATGACTGCTTCAAAAGTAAAGTCTCTGCTTAGTGCGCCCATTGATATACCCTAATGATTTAAAATGTTATGTGCCCGATCAACGCCAATACTTCCCACCGAATAAAACTATCGCCCTTGCTATCTCAAATGCAACCACTTTGTTTCCTCAGGGAGCAGGGTTGTCTTTTACAATGCGCTTGATCTTTTGCTCGTAGGCGGTCGTGTCCTTCTTGAAGAGATTGTACGCGTCGGCTTGGGCGGGAGATTCAGGATTTGGGGTGTCGAGGAGTTCTTGGATGCCGAGAAGGATCTGCTTGATGGTGATGGCGGGTTTCCAGCCTTCTTCTTCGTTGAGGATCGAGAGACAGACAGTACCAGAGGGGTAGACGTTGGGGTGAAAGAGAGGTGGTGTGAATCTGCCTGTTTGTTTGTTAGTTGTGGACTGAAGCCTAAATATTAGAGCAGGATTACATACACTTTGGAGGTTTGGTTGGGTATTCTGCAAATTGTGATTTAGCGCAAATACACAACAATGTACTATGTGTAAAAGTACATACCATCCGAAAAGACGATGTTCAGTTTAAAGAGGCCGCCCTCCCATAATGTGCCGGTCTTGCCTGGTACTCCGCAGTCCCAAATTTTCATATTAATAGTGCTCGTATTGGGGTCGCGGATGGGCTTTGCAGAAAATCCAAAAGGATGATCCTTTCGCCATTGCTTGCTATAAATACCATTAGTGCCCGTCATGAATCTTCAAGCTGTACAAAACCATACCGTTCCTCCGCAAGGCGGTTAAGACAGAGCGTCATTTTGAAAATGAGGCTGAATTATTTCACAAATGGACAACTCGAATTTATGTGTGTTGATTTGCTGAATAAAAGGCTTTAAATGGCGAAAATAAATGCGGTATTTGTACTTCTATCAGTTGCAGAAGAACAAGTTGCTATGGAAAGGTTTGGTAGTTGCTACGAGGCTCGCGATTCGTGAATGGTGATCAAGCCGTCTACTGTAGACAAGGCAAAAGAAGATTCACTAGCCTGGGTAACGTTACCCCCCTTGTCAACAAATGCCCGCGGGATGTGAGTGTGACAGCCTCGGCCTAACACCTTTCTTGTCCTGTGATCTTTATACCCAAATACACGTCTCAAGAATTTCTTCAAATCTCAAATCTCAAATCTTAAATCTTAAATCTAATTATTCAAAGACATAAAACTTTGAGTCGTCGCTGAAGCTCGGCTTATCTGGACAATACTGCTTCCGGCGCAGATCATACATACCCCGCACTTTCGAGATATTCCTTCCGGCTTGCAGAAAGTATACCCACCTTTGAAGATCCCAGCAGAAGGTTGTTGGAGCTTCCTCTAAGGTATCAACCATGGAGTCGAACCCGGGTGATCTCGCGGGACTGGCAGAGTCTTCGATAAAGGCTACGGTCAACGAATCAAGTACAGCCTCTGAAACGCAAGCTGGGGACGCTGCTGCAGGGTGGGAGGATGTTCCAGATCCGGACGAGGATGATTTAGATGATTTAGATGATTTAGATGGTACATGATTATATATCTGCTGCTAGTCATGGGAAGGTGGTTCTAATTAATTCTTAGATATGCTCGATGAGTTCAACACTGCGAAACCAGAAACGAAAGCACCAGCGCCAGCCTCCACAACAACAACCTCTGGTCCTGGCAGGCCTTCCGTCGAAGATGATCTTCTTCTTGGTGGTGAAGGACTATCTGACGATGATTTTGCAAAGCAGTTACAAGCCGGCATGGCCGAACTAATGGGAGAACTCGAGACATCGCCAGAAATGCAAGCACAGTTTGAGAGTATGTTGAAGGAGATGGGTGGACTTGGAGAGACAGGACCAGCGCCTCCACCACCATCTGCGCCAAAACCTGGGTCTTCGAAGAGCAAAGCAACTGCCGGGTCCGCTGGCGAGGAATCGTTTCAGGAGACAATCAAGAAGACGATGGAAAGAATGCAAGCTTCGGGTGATCAGGCAACGGCTGCAGCTGCGGAGGATAACTCGGATGATATACTCTCAGAAATGATGAAGGCTATGGCTGGTGGAATGGATGGTGAGGGCGGTGAGGAGGATTTCTCGAAAATGCTATTGGGCATGATGGAGCAATTGACTAACAAGGAGATACTATACGAGCCCATGAAGGAACTGGATGATAAATTCCCGGCATGGTTGGAGAAGAACTCTGCAAGTACGCCTGCGGATGATTTGAAGCGGTACAAGGAACAACAAGTTTTTGTGAGGGAGATTGTGGCTAGATTCGATCAAAAGACGTACAAGGATGAGAATTCTGCGGACCGGGAGTATATTGTGGAGAGGATGCAAAAGGTATGTACTCGGTGTCATTCTATATCGCAGCGCGCTGCTGACTATTCTATAGATGCAAGCGGCAGGATCACCACCTGCGGACCTTGTTGGAGACATGGCTGCAGCCCAAGAAGCTTTCGGGGCACCAGAAGAAGGTTGTCCAACACAATGAAAGACTCATATACCAAAAATCGTACCTTGGGTGTATTAACAAATCAGTGATACCAACCAATGATACAAATTTCAAACACCAAATAGTCTGGTCCGTTTGTCATGTCAAATTCGACCCATGCCTTAGCCGTCCCAAACACCAACGCTAACAAAAGCTGCCCAATTCATTATAATCAATGTCGTCTCAGCATGTACCAGTATGTGCCATTATATACCACGATCAGCTCATCTCCATGTCCATCATCTCCTGATCTCCTTGCATATCCATAGGTTGATGCACTTGACTCAACTCATTTGACTCTTGCTGGATGACATTCATGAAAATGGCATCGTAATCGCCATCGTCACTACCAAAATGTGTATCGGGTGAGGACGCATTGACTTTTCGTTCAATATCCATAACAGTCATATCATGCTGGCTTAAAGATTGTTGGAAATCTCCTCGTACCCAGGCAGCTGCTTCATTTTCATCAATCGGGCCAATTTCTTCGTCGAGTGTTGAGACATTCTCATATGCTTCATCGAGAGTTTGTCGCCGCTCGGATTCGGTCATAGATGCTAATAAAGCCTCTAATTCCTCTTCCTCGTTTCTTGCCGCTTTTTCGGCCATGGCCTCATCTAAACCCGTCCGTTAGCACAATTTCCGCAAACCGGTTCGTAAACTGGGATTCATATAGAATAATCATACCAAGAGTCAGATTTCCAGCGCCGTAATCCATCTGCATATCCTGCTCATCTTGTGCGTCAACATCGACCGCCCAACCCTGCGCATCCCTAGCCTGTCTTTCCGCTCTCCGCCTCTGCTCTGCAATCCAAATTGTTCTCATTATCTCATCATCCCCCCCTCTAGCCTTCCATCTTTTATCTTCTGAATCCTCTCTAACCCTCCTTAGAAATAACTTCCTGCGTGTCTCTCTCCCATCACCTTGCCCATGTAATAGCGGATTCGTCTTCGTAATCCTCTTTGAAAATGCTCCTTCCCGGTTCGGCGAGTGTTTATTTGAATTTAAGGAAAAGCTATCCGGACTAGGAGGCTTGGATGAACCAGACCGTTCAGGCGAAATCATAAAATCCGTTGGATAGTCCCCAACTGCGTAAGTCCTCGTTGGCAAATTTACGGAGCGGGGCTCAAGAGGCGACACGGGCGGCGAAGATCGTAGAGGTGATGAGGATAAGGGTGATGGGACATGAGGTGTGTAATGACGTAATTGCTTGTGTGCGCTTACGGGTGTCTGCAACATACTGAACATTTTAACGGGATGCTTGGTGGTTGTCGAAAAAATAGAAGTGATGATGTTCATTCATGCCAATTGATATAATAAGATAAAACGCGCCTGCAGGTTGGACGCGACCCGTTTGGCTGATTGTCCAATAAGGGGAAGGGATTGGCGCAGATTAGATAAGCGAGTTTGTTCTAGAAGTTTATGAGACCGCGACACAGATTTGTGTTGGAATCATGATTGTCACTGTCTTACCGGTACTTGTTTTCTCTGTTTTTCCAAAACTGATCTCAACACCATTTGTTACATTATTTAAAGGAGATTTGGTGCCTGGATTGATTCAATTACTGATAATCTTTTGCTTCATTCTCTGAAAATAATTAATGAAGGAACTGGATATCTCTATCTCAACCAACATCCAGGCTTTTTGGGATTCATTTGCTATTACCAATCGTCCTCCTGGTAGACCTGCGGAAAGACTCATCAGCTCAGCCCTGCTGAAAATGTCTCTCTAGTCCTCCTGATCAATACCGCTGCCCAGTTGTCTGAGCAAGACAATCATCCAACCTACCCTTGCAGACAGGCCATAAGGATGAACTCCTGTACCAAGATTAGAATGGAAGTGTATAAACATCGAGCGATGTCGATAGTAAGAGCTCTTGGTCAACATTGGGTCGAATGGAGAAGTAGAGCGCTTGTGGGGGGCGAATGTGCTTGGCTTCTTGTGCGGAGGAAGACATGATCCATATCTTTGTTCTAGAGTGCAGGCCTTTGACGTAGCCTACCAACATGGTGTCATCTTCTGGATCAGTACTTCATTCCTTCAGGATGTTGCCCAATCTATATGGAACGTTTGCCCACGCTTGGAAATATACAGTCCATTGCGCCTCGGGCGTTGGTTTGCCCTATCCTTGTTCCCGTTCAAGGGTAAGGATATAGCGTTTGGAATTTCCTATCCTTGCTCACGCACGTCAGTTAATTTTCAGATATGCAACAAAAGAGCGCCTAATGCTACCATAGCAACTTTCTACAGGCTACAGCTCTAATCTGCAGCAGGAGGCCCCAACTGAAAATATTGTAAGTACAAATTAGCGGGCAACCACCTCATGGGTATCAATACCAGAGACTGGCTCCCATTGTCGCTATTAAGATCTTAATTTTGTCTACCAAGTGACACAAATTTAAGCATCATGAGAAACTCTCAAATGGTGCTCAGAAACAGACATAACATTGGTCGGGCTTCTTCATAGGGTATCCAGATGTCGCAAATTGCTATATCAAGCTTCACTTCCGTATTCCGGGTTTATGAAATTGATTTGCCAGATTCGGCTGAACAATCCTTGAAGTTGCATCGGGAAGGAGCTCAGTAAATGCCAGGAGCTAGTTGCATTAATGATCTTAACTCTTATTAAATATGATGTTGCCTATCTAGATCTATTTCCCACTTCTACTTCAATTTCAATATGCCAATCCAATCCTACTTCCTGTAAGCATTTCCTCTATCACCCAGCCACATTAAACCTCCTTAGCATATTAACCCATCACTGTTTGATAGCATAAGTTCTTCGATACACATCATCTACACTCTCCAAGTAGAATGTTCCAAGGGCCATGGAGGCTATATCACCAACAGGCTTGAAATCCTTGGATCCATATGCATTCTTCCTAAGAGCACAAGCCTTGTTTCATGTTAGCATATCTTCTAAATAGATCACTCTCTTGAGACTCACCTCTTCATACTCCTCAGGTGTCGCGATGTGTCGTTGCTTCAGACGATCCATCAAATCAATTTTTTGGACTAAATTAGTAAGATCGCCGGCAATCTTCAGAGCGAATAGGGAGCTGGCGATGCCACTCCCGAACTGAATGGTGGATCTAGGTCAGTATAGTGTCTTGAAAGAGGTATAAAAAACAGGATTTCGATCACTCACGCTGAATAATCCGATGGTTTTGCCTTCCGCGGCTGTAAGATCGATATTGCTAATCAAGCTAATGAGAGAGCAATATAAACTGCCCGTGTACATATTGCCGCATAAAGAAGGTGCGGCAATACATGGTTCGACCCGCTTTTGGAATTCATCTTTCGTGATAGCCACAAGGGTTTTCTCGAGAGTCTTGTCTTTCAAGGATTCTGAGTAACTCAACTTGCGGAGTTCATCGGGAATACCTTCCCAATCAGCATCTTCGGTCGATATTAGACAGTCGTTGTACTTAAGCCGACCATACGATTTGGAAACTAATTTGCAGTTCGGGGTATGGAACGCCATATAGTCGAAAAGTTCAAGAACCTTCTTAGGCGTACTCTTGGAATCATCTCCATTGAGTTTGCTTCTGGCCTCTATACGCTCAAGCAGGTTCTTATGGCATGCATCCAGTGCGGCGATATAACAGCCAATAGATTCATGGCCATTCACAATAGGAAACTCAACTTTGGTATCCGGCTTATAGAAATCATAAGCATGCGTCATATAGACACCTTTCAAATATGGATCCGGTGATAACAGTGCATTTGGGCCAATAAGCATAGCGACACATCCAGCACCTCCAGTGGGTCGAGAAGCAGCCTCTTTATAGAGAGCTATATCTGATGCAACGACAATGGCATCTCTCCCGTCCCACGAACGAGATTCTACCCAATTGATGGCATTGAATAGAGCATTGGTACCGCCATAACAGGCGTGGATTGTGTCGATTCCTTCGAGACTCGTGTTGCCAGATGGCTCGAATAAAGTCGTGAGAACTGATTTGACGGATTTGGCTTTATCGATGGGTGATTCGGTGCCGACTTCTAGATGTCCAATGGATTTAGGATCAATGTTGAATTTACGGAGTAGTGAAGATACAGCTGTTAGAGCTAGAGAACACACATCTTTATAGATTGTTAGCATCACATGACTATATGCCTTGAAAATACCTGGATTGGATCAAGACTTTCAATGACATGGACTTGCCTTCTCTATCGGTACAAAAGTTCATGTAATGAAGACCTAATCCAATGGTATATTTTCCAGCCGAAACGCCTTGATGTTTTTCGAATAGTGTTTGATCCAGACACTTTTCCAATCAGTAACGTGAACTGAGACTCGCGGGGGTGATAAGTGATATTACCTGTGCTGGGACATAAATTTCCATGGCTTTGATGCCAACGTTCTTAGGGTACGCCATCGTGCGACTCTTCCAACTTGGGAGATGCTTGTTCAAAATGAATGGGAACTAAGGGGGGAGAAGATGGTGTGTGACTGCAAGATCTTGGACCTGGGGAGTCTCTATTAGTACACGCCATTCTCACAAGAAAGGAGGGTTCAAATAGGCTAAGCCTGAAATGTTGTAGTGGGTATGAAGAGGCTTAGCGGACGTTAGTGCTGACACCCCGGTGGAGATGCCCTGTTAATGTAAGATATCTTTGTCGGGTTAGGACCCGATTTCAAGCTCGTTTGAAACAAGGTTATACCGTTCTAGCGATTTGTTGAGAATCTCGGTGATCAAATAAGTGATGTTTCGATGTCTGCCTTGGAGTGAGATTATAAATGGATAAAATCAGAAACTACATCCATGAATCGTTATTAGAACATCTGCTTTCCTGTTCCTCAAAACAAAATCGTTTACTGGGTGGACATATGGTTCGCACTCTTTCAATATGTTCGTTTCTAGTCGGCATGGTGAATGATGATATTAGCAACCATATTGCGGCAAGGGAATGCATTGAAGAGTATGGGCTTTTATCTTTTATCTGTATGCTCTTTCTCTAGATCCGTTGGGGTGACTACAATGCGTGACATTTGAGACGAAATCTATACAGCGGAGAGAAGTGCAACTATTCCCAAGGGTTCCGGCTTATGCCCCGAGACTTTTCCACGCCCGGGTGTGCTGCTGGGTGTGATGCATTACACCGACCAAAGTTCCCCAAATGATTGCGTTGAGAATGAACTTGATCCGAAATATTGCAATTATTGCTCGGCCATTAAATGATCCCTGATTTGCTGAAAATCTCATAAAATATGGAGAAATGAACTCGTATGATGTTGCGATATACTATTCAAGGGGGTTAGATAATCCCTGGTCTGCTGAAAGTTGTCATGATATCTGAAACAGAAATTTAGGTGGATCCTTTATCTGAGTCCCAGCCCCGCAGAATAAAGGGGAAGCCCGTCCTCATTAATATTATAAAAAGCAACTACATGTATTCGCAAAAGGATCCCCAACCTCCGACAGTGAGAAATTTCCAAAAGGAAGAGTAAAATATCAGCGAACAATGGGCTTAGTGAGATTCGAACTCACATCACTCGCACTCACGGTAGGCTTTCGGAACGTATATACGCCCTAGACTTCTACCAAGATTCCCGCGTGAAGTCGGCGCCACACTTAAAGACGATTATTCTACCATTAAACTATATGCCCTTAACCTGTTGGAATGTTTGTGTTCGCAATGGATGATACTGGGATGAATCTAGTTGTTCTGGGATAGCTGGCCGTTTCGGGTATGTGCCATGCCATGTCAGGAAGGAGCATTGTGAAATCTGAGGAAAGAAGTATCCTCCGCACACATGATGCAGGTTCTTAGATTCATTTGAGAAGAGGTTACATTTGATTCAACCTTCTGGTTCTCTTGACATGAATTCGCAATTGGTAATTAAGGAGAGGATGGAGACACAACAGGGCGAAAAGAAAAAGACCTCGCTAAATAGACAAGCGTCGTACCGAAATGATCAAGCGAATGATTTCGTTCTCGAGGAACAGCTGATATATGCTTCAATAGCACGGTGGAAATTTGAGAACGTGTCGTGACATTCTTTAGTTATTACACTGAATGCTTGTGTAAGTTGATCGAAGTTGGGAGCCTCGATTATGGTCTGTATAAGATATAAATTAGTCAAATATACACACAAGACCAAGATTATCGATATCAACTAGAAAATGTATATACCTAATAGAAGAGAAGAGGGTGGTATTTGATGAAGAATAATGAAGAATGTTAATGTTGATATTGATAAATGTAATGTTGATGTTGAAGAATGTTAATAATGAAGAATGTTGATGATGAATGAATGTAAAGTTTGTTTATATATTGGTAATTTGTGTTGCCGGGGAAACATTTGATTGTTGGTTTCCCACAATAGGCAACCTGCTTCTGGCTTATCTCATCCTCAGACCCGACAGCTAATTGGAGCCTCTCCGCCACATTCAGGACCCCTGAAAATCCACATGCTTCGAGAAGTGATACCGAATGAAACCAAGCTTTGCTAAGGTACGAAACTAGTCTCCAAGAAAATAAATCAAGCTACTCAATCAAGACTTCACCACACCACAACATAACACAACACAACACAACACAATACACATAACGAGATTGAAAAGTTGTGAAGAGTGGTAACCAGCAATTCTTCATCATGCCGCCGGTAGCTACATCGACAACTACGACGTCGACATCCAATGCATCAGGAAGTCCACGATTAAGGGTAAATGGGGAAGGAGGAGGAGTAGGAGTATCGGCAAAGAATGAGGAGGGGATCCCTCCACAGATAGATATTGATGTAAAAGAACACGATTTCTTCTGGACATATACCGAGGAACCACACCGAAGTAGACGTTTAGCAATCATTAAAGCTCATCCCGAGGTACGTATCCATCCAACCCTCAATTCCCCATGCATATCCCCCAATCCACAAAAAGCTAACCCCCTTCCTCACCCCACAGGTAACCAAACTCTGTGGTCCCGAACCCCTCACAAAATACGTCGTCCTCCTCGTCGTATCAATCCAGATCCTCTGCGCCTACCTCCTCCGCAACACGCCCTTCCTATCCTGGAAATTCTTCCTCACTGCCTACATAATCGGCGCCACCGCAAACCAAAATCTGTTCCTCGCCATCCATGAGATCTCCCACAATTTAGCTTTCAGAAATGCGAATTGGAATCGGGCCCTGGCCATTTTTGCCAATTTGCCCATTGGGATTCCGTATTCCGCTTCTTTCAGAGTATGTTTACATCCCACACCTACCTACCAAATCTTTTGCATCGGAAAAGCTAACCAAAGAATCCACAGCCGTACCACCTAACGCACCACAAATCCCTCGGCGTCGATGGACTAGACACCGATCTCCCCACGCGCTTCGAAGCCATCTTCCTCGATTCCCTCCTGGGAAAAGCCTTCTTCTGCACCTTCCAAATCCTCTTCTACGCCATCCGACCCATCTTCGTCTACGCCGTCCCCTTCACCTCGATCCACATCTTCAACATCCTCACCCAAGTCCTCTTCGACATCCTCCTCGTAAAAACGACAAACTCCTACAACTCCCTCTACTACCTCATCCTCTCGGCCTTCCTCGCAGGATCCCTACACCCATGCGCCGGACACTTCATAGCCGAACACTACGTCTTCGAGCGGCAACCCCTCTCAGCACGAGACCCCAAGACCGGCGTCGAAATCCCGGAGACGTTTTCCTACTACGGACCGCTCAATTTCTTCACCTACAACGTGGGATTGCATAATGAACATCACGATTTCCCCGCGGTGCCCTGGACGCGTCTACCCGCGCTTCACGAGATGGCGAAGGAGTTCTATGCCGAGTTGCCGAGGCACGAGAGTTGGATCTATGTGATCTGGCAGTTTGTGTGGGATAAGGAGGTGGGTATGACGTGTAGGGTGAAGAGGAAGGAGGGAGGGCGAAAGGTAGGGGGGTGGACTCAGCAGGAGGTGCAGGCTTAGGTTTGGCTTCTAGGTGCACTTAGATCTATGGTTTTGAGAGTTGTTGCTTTTGTTTTATGGCTCGGGGAGAGGGATATAATGATGATAGACTTGTATATATGAATATAAAATGAGATGAGGTAAAATGAGATGGGTTATAGAATGCGTTTATTACTCGGCGTTCACATATATCACGTATCATACGTACATAATTTTCAAGATACACACACATACACACAAGATGACAGTATCAAATATCTCTCTTGAAATTATACTTACTTACCCCTCTCCGTATCACACAACACAGCCAGCCCCCAATCATCTTAGCACTCACCATATCACCTAATTACTTTACCTCTCATTCTCACGCTACATACATAGGTACATACATACATACATACATACATACATACATACATACATACATACATACATATAAACGATGAATAATGTAATACCAATATTTCAATATTTTATTTTCATCTGCCCGTGCCATCCCATCCCATCCCATCCCAGCCAACCCAGCTAACCTTCCGACCTCTTCTCTCTTCGCTCTCCTCTTTTGTCTCTTCTCTCCTCCATTTCACCATCAACATCATCACCCCATCCATCCAACCCATCCATTCCCCAACCACAATTATGAAAATCAGGCATGTAGGTAAGTAAGAAAGTAAGTACTATGTATGAATATCCACAAACAAGCATAAAATACGCATAAAACGAAACCCCGCTCCGTACCCCATCACCGCACAAATGAAAAAATTAAAAAGAATGAGAAGCTCCGCAAAGAAAAAAAGCAATAGAAGACAGAGATACAAAGTATGGCTCGCTGTAGTATTTGCAATGCCGAGTTTTGGCCAGAGAGAACAAGACAAGATGAGAAAGAAAGGAAAGTCAGGTGGGAATGAAATGCGAAATCTTTGGAGGAATCGTAAATTATGAGTTTTCTTGTAGCCATTTCGTTCTGATACAAGAGATGAGGTCTAGCACCCAAGAAACTAGGTACCTAAGAGTAGGTAGCAGAACTACGGAAACAGCATTGGGAGCACCGGAAAAGACACCAATATTGATCATCTCGCTTCGTGTCCCTTTTCTTATACAATAATGGATGAAGACGTGGAAACGCTGTAACCCATCAAAGCCAGAAACCAGAAGCCACAACCCAAAAGCCAAATGCGAGCGAGCGAGCAACCCAACTTTAGATCAGAAGAATAGGTATGCGAGTAGGAAGCTGAGCATACATAAAGTTGCGACGATTTCTACCTGTACACCATTTTCTTTTCGCAACTTGGTAGGTACCTTTTTATCCGTATCATTTGAAGTTTGCCCATTTGCTGCTTCTCTCATCTTCAAACCACCTTGCTCGGCATAAGATGCAATAGTTTTCTTTGCTTCGGCGAGTTGGGCTTGAAGTTCTTCGACAGAGGCAGGGATTCCTGCTGGAGCGGTGACGGCGGGTGCATCGCTGTTGGTGGCGGGGTTGAAAGCAGAGGAGCGGGCATCGCCGAGGTGGTGGTTGCCGGCGGGTTCGTCACTTGCACTGACGGAGGCAGCTGAGCCTGAGCCTCCGGATACCACACGGTTGGTTGCAGGGGTGAAATGTTCTTCGGGAGATGGGGATCGGTATGCTGGAGGGGCAGTATCTGGAATCGAATGCTAGAGATGCTGCTGTTAGATAATTCTGTCATCGGGAATGAGTAGACAAAGGACTAGAACATACCGCACTATTTGCTCCATCGACGCCATTCTTCGTAGGTGTAATTGTTGCTCCTCCTGCTGACTTTGGTGGTAGGAAAACAACTCGAATCTTTTTCTCTTGGATATCCTTCTTGTCTGCTCGGTCAACATGCTATATGAAAGCAGTTAGTGTAAGTCCATGCGAGGAAAGGTCTCCAAAATGTAGCTATTGCGGGGATCGTACGTTTGATGGTGAGTCTACAAACTCCTTATCTGGTGTGATTTCGACGGATTGGACTAGGAATTTATCTCTGCACTTCGCATCGAGAGGTGGCTCCTCCTTCATTGCCTGTAAGAGAACTATGCCAACATAATTAGCCCCAGCCATGTCTGTATACTTCTCGAATCCAGAACGGCGCATACCAGTAACATCTATACTTCTTCCCGGCTCCAATTTACCAGAGTTTGGTCGCACGCAGTATCTATTGGCAAGTATTAAAAGGATGCTTCGAAGCCTGAAGGTATGAGATGTGGTAGAACGAACTGTTTGGGCGCGGTAGTCTTGACCTGTTGAATGCAAACCGGATTAGTACTCGAAGAAAGCAAAGGAAACGCCACCAAAGATTCCCGTACGTACCTTGAAACCGACAGGAGTAAGATTAGGATTTCTAATTCTCAAAGTTTGCGAAACCTCCGTGGTAAATGGACCTGCCACATGTTAGGAACCCTCATCTCGTGTCCTCCGATGCTCAAGCAGAAGTGGAATGAATATAATGGAGCGTACGATGAAAGCCAAGCTCTTGCAAATCGATCTCGACAGACATGATGGGTGTATTTGTACAGTTGTGAGATTTGTAGGGAATTATTTGTATTTGAGGAATTATTTATTAGGATGTTGGTGTTTTCGTTTTCACTTGACTTGATAAATGTAATGACGAGGGTCCGAGTTGACAAAGAAGGTTATGGGGGGTGGTCGTTTGTCATTCGTGGGTCTTGAGGTAAATAAATGAATTTGATACAAGTTTCCGACGTGTTGTGTGTGTTATTTTGAAACCTTTCAACTTTCGAGAAACAAACAAATGAGATATCAAGTAAGAGGGTTTA
Source organism: Sclerotinia glacialis (assembly GCA_002162575.1). NCBI lineage: Eukaryota > Fungi > Ascomycota > Leotiomycetes > Helotiales > Sclerotiniaceae > Sclerotinia > Sclerotinia glacialis. The sequence goes on from NGKH01000022.1 coordinate 402,071, forward strand.
TATTTTGATTGGGTTCTTGGTTTGATAGATAGTAGTAGTAAGTATTATGGATTCAAAATAATAACTTTAAATTTATTCTCTTTTTATATTAATTATTCACTTTTTTATTATTCATTCTTATTTATTCTATTTTATATTATTTAATCTTTTTTTTATATTATTTAATCTCTTTTATACTATTTACTTTCTTTTCTTTTCTTTTCTATTATATTTTTTCTTTTTATACGATTTAATTTACTTTTTAAATATTATCTCTTCTTTTTGATCAAATATTACTACGGAGATGGACTTCTGAATAAGTTCCATCAATTTTCTAGTGTGTTTTACATTATGTACACTGATCGGATTCGGTAGGTAGATGGAAGTCTAACGTCATTGGGACAATTCCATCCCATCCTTTGTGTTACCCGAATCTTGTATTGTGACAAGTCAATATAGATATATAAGTATATAGGTACGGAGATATATAAATACATAGATATATAGATTATTCACCGTATTCACCCATCTAATCCCCAGACGACAACAGCATTTGAAAGAATTCTAATCAATAATTCTAATCAATTGCGATCGAACAACATTCAACCCCATATTTAGTTACTCCGTAGTACGAGCCACTTATCCTGACGTTATACGGAGTAGCGTCGCTTGGCCCACAATCATTATATTTATTCCACACAACCCTGGGCATCCGGAACTCGTCATAATATTCGACATAATATTATATTTCCTCCACAACTTCAAGACCATCACAAATCACATCCCGATAAGATATAAAACACAGCATCCATATTAATTAACTATATTACATATAGTAAAGATGTCTACGCCAAGTGATCTCCAACAACTCATTGATATGGGGTTCGATCAAGAAAGAGCCCAGATCGCAGTCAAGAAGACTGGTGAATGTATGTGTGAATTCCAATCTGCATAACCCTTGTTTACTATCGCTGTAACCCCGCATACTGACTGCATGCAATAGTGAACGGAGCATTACAATGGCTCGAGGACAATGAGAACAAGACGATTGAAGAAATCCAAGCCGCGGAAGCTGCAGCGGCGCCTGAATCTGACGAGACCAACCCCAACATTGAGCCAGCGCCGCTCAAGGAAGGGGAGGAGGCCAAATCCATGGTCTGCACTGATTGCGGGAAAAAGTTCCGTTCAATGCTGCAGGTTCAAGCTCATGCCGAGCGAACGTAAGATATCATCCCTCCTTACACGACGCATCTAACACCCTTGCACAGTCAACATGAAAACTTCGAGCAGTCTACCGAGGAAATTGCCCCTTTGACTGAGGAGGAAAAGATGCAGAAGATTGCAGAACTTCGTGAAAAGGCCAAGGATAAGAAAGCCAAGCAGGCCATCATCGACAAAGAGGAAGCCAAGCGCAACGAGGTTCGTTTGTCACCATTCCCAAATATAACCTGACTCCCACAGTTACCCCTTCACATCCAACCCTACCCCGCATCAAACTAACATATCATCCTCCACAGCAAATCCGAATGAAGTCAACCAAGGAAGTTTCAGACGCAAAGGAGAAGCTCGCTCGCGACCAACAAATCAAGGAGGCACAAGCCAAACGTGCCGAAAAAGCAGCCGACATCCAGGCAAAGAAGAGAATCCAAGAAAAGATCGCCGTTGATAAAGAGGAGCGACGTCTCAAGGCCGAAGCCGCCAAAGCGCTTCGTGAAGGTCGTGCTCCTCCAGCTCAGCAAGCTGCCCCCGTAACCGCCCCTGTAGCGTCGACCGGCGCCCCCAAAGTCCACACCGAATCACGATTGAGATTACAAACCGCTTTCGGGCCCATGACTAAGACCTACCCGGTCGAAACGACACTTTTCGAAATCTCTCAGCAACTCGAGGCCGAGCTCGGCACCGTCAGTAGTTTCACAATGACCTTCCCCAAAAAGACCTTCGAGGGCCCAATCGATTTCGGGAAGACGTTGAAGGAGGCAGGGTTAATTCCTTCCGCTGTTTTAATCGTCAAGTAAATGCCGAAACAGAGGTGGGCATTGGTAAAAGGGCGATGGCGTTTAGGAAAACGATAACGATACGATGCATGGCTGGTGTTTTGGCGTGGTGGCGTGGATCATACGTAAAGTGTGTCAAAAAGACTACCACTTACTGAGAAATCTTTATACATACTAACCAAGGTCCTAATATTCATTCGCATTTAAAATTAGGCATAAAATAAAAGTTCTCAAGACGAATCAGTGAAAGAGTCTAGAATGTGATATGAATTTTGAGAATAGCGTGCCCGATGATATCTCAGCTAACAGCACATCCCTTATTGATTCCGTCATTAAGCCGTAATTAGCCATAATCAGCTATAAATCCATCGAAAGCAAAAATATGCTTTCTCTATGTATGTACAAGAAAACAGTCGCTTAACCGACTCCAGCAAGAAATCCGTCATATGTAAAGTCCCTTGCCATTCCATCCCATCCCATCCCGTCCCGTCACATCATAACGCCTCAAGTCACAATCTCGCACGGCTAAACTTTTCGTCTCCTCATTTACATCCCTTATTTGTGCATTATATACACTCTCAGTAGCATCCGCATTCGGAATCACATCCCATTCAACCTCTGCCTCTTCGCATCGCCCCCAGCATGCGCATCTCCAGCCAAGCCATTACCATTCGTCTGCAAATCCGTCAGCGGAGCTCTATTCGCCTCGCCTATTGGCCTCTTCATCATCGTGGGCGGTTTGTAACTATTCCTATTTCCCATATTCATCGGGCTCGGACTACTGGGCGCTCCGATTCTTCGCGTGGCATCCAGTTGCGGGTTTCCTAAGTTTATGTTTCGATTGCTCGCGATGACGGGACGGGAAGCTGGTTGTGCTTGAGGTGGAATACCGGTGGTGGGAGCTGGAGCTTGAGAGGAAGGAAAGGGTTTCAGGTCGCGGGATAGGGGTTTGGAGGATTTTTGATCAATGCCTGGGGTACGGCGGATAGAGGGTGATTCGAGGTTGGGGTTGAAGGCGGGGAGATTGAGGTTTGCGGGAGGTATTTCGGAAGGGGGGTGGTCTTGATCAAGGAAAGTTGCGGCGCGGGCAGAGAAGAAGCCGGCACCAGGTGGAGGCATTTCATCGGTTATATCATTATTGCGAGGTGGAGAGGGAGGGCCCGAAGCTGGCTCAGGCTGAGGTCGGTTGGGTTGATTTAAGACGCGTCCCGGAACAGTGGTGACGAGGTTGATGGGGCGATTAGGTTGGACTAAGTCTTGAGGTGCGCGGGCATTAAGTCCTCCTGCACTAATTGATCTTGACAGACCTGCGTTGGGTGTTCTTGGTGGCGCTGGAGTATGATTGTTGCGGGTGATGTTCTGATTACCAGCTTCCGGTGGCCGGTTTGGCTGAACTAATGGCCCACGAATGACTGGCGGAACTGGAGGTCCTGAAGCCCGGCTCTGATTCGGAGCACCTGCATTTGATAATGGTGCATTGGTACTATTTCTGACATTGTTGAAATGATGCGAAGCAGTCCGTGGTGGAGGAAGAGCTACTTCATCCGGGTGAGCATTCGGATCATCAACATTGAAATCGGCATCGTCAAAATCTGTCATCTGTTAGTGATATATCTTCTCAAGAATTTCCTAAATCCATACCTCCGAACTCGTCATCTCCAACTAACGTGTCGTCCCCTGCTGCAACGTCAGTTATGTTTTTGCCACCACGTCGTTACAACATACCCGATGGACTTGTACTCGCCGGTCCCGAGCCCTGAGCTCGAGTCTTCTCCGCAGTCTTTGATGCCTCAGCTTCCTTCTTCGCAACCACCTGTGGAGTAAATGTCGAATGCCTATGCAAGTTCTCGACATCCCACTTAACAGGCTGCACTTTAATCTTCGTGACCTTACTTAGATAATCCTTATCATAGATGCAGTTCCCCAAAACATTTCCAAAATTCCTCAACGCCCTCTTCAATCCATCCGTCGTTCCCTCCTTCTTGGCCTTCTCAAACGCCGCCGCCTTGCCCTTACAGTTCTCGATATGTCCATACCCCACATCTTCATGAAAAGTACCATCCTTCAACGTAACTCTCACAATGACGGAGAGTCCCAAACTAACTTTGAATGTCGTAGCATTTTCATCTACAAAATCCACTTGTGTCTCGATGATTTGACTCGACCAGCCATTGAATCCGAATACCTCGTTGGCAAGTTGAATGCATTTCTCCGCCGTAATGTAGTGAACCTTTTGACCCGATGGTCCCGATCGCGATGAAATATATTCGGGTCCTAGTTGTTTTTCTAGTCTACTTTGTAATGTGGCGATTTCTTGTGCTGTATATTCTGATATGCGCGGTTTAACTTCTTCAAATGGGTTCGCGATTGCTCGTCCATTGTGCTGATCGCCTGGACTGAGGACTGTTAGTCGCTGCCCTTCAGAGACTCATTCTAAAATACATACGCAGGCATTGTGATAAATAAAGCTCAGCAATTGTTCACTTATCGAGCTTCATAGGGGCTGAGAAGTGAATTAATGATTGGGGTGTATAATGTTGATGCTGGGAGATTGAGTTCAAAAGTCGCGTCATGATCTTAACATCACGCTAATCCACGATGTCACGTGTAGATAAATGGTTATCACTTGTGTTTCACGGCCACATCAGATAAATAGCATTTCAGAAATCCTGATTCTTCATTGTATGGTCTCAAAATACTGACCCATCTCCCTATGCTACTGAAGTGAAATTGTCAAATGAAGTACGCCAGTCGAATTATTGCCACCTCCAAAGTATCCTCCGAATGTACAAATGAAAGACATCCTTCAAATACTCCAACTCCTTAACCATGCATGCTTCCAGATTGAAATGAAAAGAAAATGGGGAATCTTCGTAATGTTCGTGACTGTTGCCGTCTGTCGAGTACCAACACTAACACAGGACGTCTATGCGGTGAAATGCCCTCTAATGCCTCCCTAAGACTCATGGATCATCTTGATGACCTCCTCTACCCCCCGTATGTACGAACGCTCCTAGTATGAAATAATCGGGACCAAAGAATTTGCCCTGAATTTACCAGGGAGCTCCTACTGGTACACTTTGGTTCGTACCATAGCGACCTGAGAGCAATTGGTTGCGGATAGAATCTGGATCTCCGGAGCCCACACCAGAATCACCTCCCATCCAACCAAGATTTGATCCCAGTGCATTAACTGCCATTTGCATCTTTCCTCCACTCTGTTCATTATGCCTAGCAAGCGTTTGGTCCCATCCACCAGAATGAAGCTGGAACCCTCCTCCACGCTTGGAAGCTTCGCTGATCACCAAAGCCCAGGCCCTTGAAATCTCGTCATATGCATTGTCCTTATGATGTCTATGAGACTGGCTATCCCAGTTCGGAAGATCGTGAACAATTTTGGTTGCACTATCGAGGAAGCTAAGCGATGTAGCAGTTTGCTGTTCGTTCGGTGGGAGGTAATGCGGTGTGAAATCGACTAAAGCATCAATAAGGTTTGTGAGCTGTTGCTTGACTCGATCGTAGGCATAATCTGATCCGGGACTTCCTCCGTAAGGGAAAGCTTCTTGTAGTTCGTTTTGGTATTTGGAAAGGACGCCAAGAGTGGATGCCACAGATGGTCTTGGTGCTGAGGTGACAATTTCCGAACCGATCTCTGGGTGTCTTTCGCAGATAGTTTGGAGAACCGATCTCAATGACTGAGCATCAAGGGTTTCGAGGAGACGAGGGAGGCTGAGAGGACGACCGCTGAGTTCGTTTGCCCTAACTTTCTTGGAGGGTCGGGATATTTGTCGTGTGGCTAGGGAGGGGCTATTTGTAGGAGAAATCAACATATTCTCATCAAGTCCATCATCATCTGCTTTCCGTTTTCGACTAGCCATTCTGTGATTTGTGTGCGGAGAGACTGTAATGAATTATCAGCATATTGACAGTGAGAAGGACATCAAAGGGGTAGAGCTTCCTTACTTGGAGTGTGAATGGGGTTACGGTGAGGTGATGAAAAGTACGCTTGAGCTGGAAGCAAAACGTTCATCTTTGCCGCAGAAAGATGCTAGTATGATTTCTCTTCCAACCGAGTAGTAGAGTACTCTGGCTGCTGGTCGCTTCGAGAAGGATATTTGTTTTAAGGGAGGCAAAAATTGCTTGGAAAATGCAAGAGAGTAGTCGGAAGTTCGTTGTTGATGATTCGGGTAACCAAGACTACTAAAAGAGGCGCTATAATAGTTCCGACGCTAGTACTGTTAATTCATGGCAGTAATAAAGTGTCAGCAACAACATAAAAGAAATATGAGATAATAAATTTTTTAATTTTTTTTTTTATTTTTTTATTTTTTTTTTTACTTTTTGTGCATATTTATGAACTTTTAGATGGTTTTATATCATATTTTATACTACAATAAAAACCGCCTGTGTTCTACCTACTCAACTATTCCAGCTCTCCTTCATCCACCTATTCCATTCCAATTTGTATCTCGAAGAAAACCTTCATGAAGTAGATAACTCGAGTATTTAAGCCGTCATTAACAACATGCTGTGCAACCAACCATTTGATCTATCCCCACAAAATCAGCTGGAAAAAAATGCAAGCAAATGCAAGCATTCTTTTTTTTTTTTTTT